>OX411709.1:0-600000 GCA_948252095.1 Dicycla oo | reverse complement strand
TTTCTTAAATGAATTACCACGCATTTGCTTAAAAGAGTTGGGAATTGTATTGTATATTAAAGGGGGTCATGCATTACACTCGTACTTAGAAATGCGGTTTTGGCGGAGTGTGACTGTACCGACTGTACCCTTCTCACATCTATTTCTTTGTATATTATTTGACAGGAGGGGAAACAAATGAGGATTTCTTTTGTCAAATAACGAAATTTCTAATATGTAGAGTGACGGAAGTGAGTGAGTGAAGTGAGAATTCTGTGCTTTAAAAATATTGGTTTGCAACTATCAGTAGTTTGCACCCCAAACATAGCTCGTCCACAACGCTTTTGCGCTTTAAATGCAGTGTCTTTCAAAGTTGAATTACCACAGAAAATGATTCCAAATCTTAGTGATGATTCAACAAGTCCGTAATACGCTTTATGTAAAGTATCCATGTCAACACGGATACTTTACATAAGTCGGAGCTAGTTTATAAAGTGCATATGACGAACTGCTAGTGTTTTTACTAAGTTCGTTAATGTGGGTTTTCCAATTTAATTACTTGTCAATTATTAATCCCAGAAGTCAGGCCGTATCTGCTTCTTGTATGATATTATCCTTGTAAATTAATTTAACTTTTGATGTACTGAGTGATTCTTCTCACTGCCTGAAATGCGTTATATTTGTGTTGCTTAGATTTATTTTAAATTATTATTATTACAACTAAGTAATTACAGATTTCAATGAATTATTTATGTCAGAATTATAATAAGTAAATCCTTAGATAGTATGGTTACAGTATTGTCATCAGCAAACAATGACATGGGCTCGTTAGCTGCTTTTGGTAGGTCATTAATATATATGTAGTAGGAACAAGGGAGAGCCCCATACACTTCCCTGAGCTACACTATATGTGATGTAACGCTTATGGGAGGAGAAACTCTGTTCCCTTTTATTTTTATATTAAATTTAGAAATTTGAGTTATTTGTTGGCGGTTTGTTAGATATGATTTAATCAGTTCTAGGAAATTACCCCTTATGTCATAAGCTTCAAGTTTTCCCAATAAAATATCATGGTCTACGTAATCAAATACTTGTGACATGTCACAATAAATAGAACAAACAGGCTAAGATTTGTCAAGATGTGATGAAACTAAGTATAAAAAGTCATAAGCCGCCATATTGATGTTCTTATTTTTCCTGAAGCACTTTTGGTCATCGCATACAATTTTATTATGTTCCAAGTAACTGCTGATCTCATTACAAATATATTTCTCAAACATTTTTGAGAATACAGAAATTAATGCTATGGGTCTGTAGTTCTCCTTTAAGTATTTATTTTCGTTTTAGGGTTTCGTACTTAAAAGGAAAAAACGCAACCCTTATAGGATCACTCGTGTGCCTGTCTGTCTGTCTGTCCGTCTGTCACAACCAATTTGCTCCGAATCTAATGGACCGATTAAGTTGAAATTTGGTATACCCGTATGTATTTCTGTGACCCAGACACGGACGTGTAACGTAAATAAATGAATTTTGAATATGGGAGTCAATTTTGGAGGTCAAATAAGAAAAAAAAAAAAGTTTTACAAACCGTACCGTGTGACATATCAAATGAAAGGTCTTACTGTTAGGGTCTCAAATATATTTTTTATAATTTTAAAATAAATAATTTTAAAGTTATTAAGAAAATAGATGAAAATTGACCATTCCCCCTTTATCTCCAAAAGTTCTGAACCTAAAATTTAAAAAAAATACACTAAGTAGTTCAATCTTTATAGATTACAGGAAAACTTATAAGAAGTATATGGTCTTAAAAACAACATGGTAAATCTCTCAGTATTGTGCATACAAACATTTGCAGTTGGAATGTATGGGAGAACATGTTTTTCAACTACAATGTTAAGTTTGTTCTTCAGATTCATCCCAACTACGGAACCCTTCATTATGCGTAGTACAACACGCACTTGGCCGGTTTTTAAAACAAAGGTTTAATAATAGTCAATTTCAGATCTTTTGAAAATGTTCCACTTAGTATACAAAGATTCATAATATGACATAAGTGATGGGAGATGTCTTGATTACTTTAGTTGAGATACCGTCATACTCTATCTGACGTATCTGCTGATTTTTTACGATCTTCTGCATATGATAAGGCATACAAGGAGATAAAAACAATGAGTTTGGTTGATGGTTAATTAGAGCTGAGGATATTTTACCAGCGCCTGAAACAGGGGTTATTTTTTCAATAAAATATATAGTTATTAAAGGCATTGTCGATTACTGTAGGATTTGTAGTTAATTTCTCGTTGATTTTCGATTCGTTTATTGATTCTTTTAGAATAGTTAATTTATTATTATCAATAATTTGCCATGCGGTTTTACTTTTATAAGTTGATGTATTTATTTTGTAATTGTTTTGAGCGCGCTTAGTGTGATATATAATTCGCTTTAATAGCTTTGAATAGTCCTCGGGTCGCTTGTCCAAGGAGATGGCGAAGTAGACCGAGACGTAACGCACCGGATCAACTCAGGATGGATGAAATGGCGACAGGTCACAGGAACAACTTGCGACCCACGGATGCCCCTCAAGTTAAAGGGGAAAATTTATAAGTCCATGATAAGGCCTGTCGTACTTTATGGGTCTGAATGCTGAGCCGTGAAGAAGACGGATGAAAAAAGATTGCATGCAGCGGAAATGAGAATGTTGAGATGGATGTGTGGAGTGACGAGAATGGATACAGTAAGAAATGAGTATATAAGAGGAAGTTTGAAAGTGGCGCCAGTGACAGAAAACTTGAAAGGAAATCGTTTGGCTTGGTATGGGCATGTGATGAGAAGGGACGAAACGCATGTGACTCAAAGAGTGATGAATATACATGTCGATGGATGGAGCGGGAGAGGAAGGCCGAAGAAAAGATGGATGGATTGTGTGAAGAATGATATGAAAGAGAAGGGAGTGAATGATAGTGTGACGGTTGACAGGGGAGAATGGAAGAAGAAAAAGTGTTGCGCCGACCCCAAGTAACATGGGATAAGGGCAGGAAGATGATGATGATGAGCTTTGAATAGTTAATTTATGTTTTTTTATTAGTAAATGTCGGTTTCCGTCTGTAATTCCAGAGTAATATTTCTTTTATTATATCTACAGATTTTAATTCCGCGCGATATCCATTTCGGTTTTGTATTTACTGGCACAATAGTTCTAGTTAGTGGAAAACACAAGTGATAAAATAATTTAAATGTTTTAATAAAATAATGATAAGCCACTGTTGGATTATTTGTCTTATATATTTCGGCAAAAGAAAGGTTTTTGATATCTTTTTTTTTTAATTTTCAATATTTCCTTAGCTATAGCCCCGATTCATTTTATGCCAATACTTTAATTTAGATATTTTTTTAAGCCAAATACTAACACATCAGTCTTACACTGTTTTTTAAAGTCATGTGCAAAGTTGTCGATACTAGATAGTCTTGTGGGCTGTTTTAATGCTAATGTGAGATTATAATTTAACAATAAACATTCAAAATCTTACATTGTTGGAGTTCATGGCATCTATATTGAAATCCCCAGCTACAACTATATGATTGCTGTTAATTTTATAGATACAGTTTAGAACATTGTCAAGTCTTTCGAAAAACAAATTGAGGTTAGTCAGTCCCGGCATTTGATCAAACTATACGTATAATAACTTTATAGTCAGGTAACTCGACTGCGCAGCATTCAATTACATTATTTATTGACAATATACTAACTTGAGAATGTTCTTTAAATGTATATATACCTTGTTTACTAAAATGCATGCCCCATCTCTATTTTTGCAAGTACGACTAAACAAGCTGCTAGTACGCAATTATGCATGCTCAGGTGCTGTTCATAACCTGCGGTAATAAAGAGTTCCGTGACACATATTACATTAAGGTCTAAGTTTTTATTTTTCAGCTCTTCAATACTTAATAGCAGCAGGTCAGATTTGTTCAGAAGTCCTGCAATATTCTGATGTAGAATACTAAGATATTTAATGTCGAAAAAATAATGAACATCTCATATCTTTTTCAGTACTTCTTATACTATTTTCTTCATTATTAATTAAAGGTTATTAAAAATATTGATTCGGTCCGTCGAATATGTTAAACAGTGAGTGATCATTAGTCAAATTACGTAAGTTAGAAAAAAATAGTAGCCATGTTCGTGAGTTAAAAAATCTAAGTACAATAGATTATTAAATGTTTTAATTCGCCAGTTGGAGATTTTGTTGTGGTCCATAAGTGTAAAAGGTGGGGGCGCAAATTATAACATTCGTGTGAGTAATTTGTTTAAGTATATCACGAAAGTATACATTGGTATTATAGCTAAAAAAAGAAAAAAGAACACAAACTCTTCAGCTTTTTTATTAGTATACCTACACATAGATTACCTAATAATTATAAGCGAGCTTCGATCACATCTATTCACAGATTTCAACAATCCTGAAACAGATTGTTAAATTATTGCAAGAACTATATCTGTTGTGTATATTAAATAAAAGTATTTGGAGATATTCTAGACAAATAAGATTTGTACACAGAGAAAATATCGTATATAATATATATTTTTTTTTTGTTTTCGGGGGAAACCTTCAAAAGGAGCCCGGGCTTTGGGGACAAGACCCCCTACAGTTTTCCGACTCCGCTAGCATAGACCTGGCAGAGACAAATCTCGCCCGATCCTGGCCACCAGGATTCGTCTTTCAGAAGCCCACGCTACCTAGAGTTTGCGCTATCCACGAAATAAAACAGTGAATTAATTAGTTAGTTGTTTTATTAAACATACGTGGCGACGAAGAATAAACTTTAAACAATAGAGTGTAAGGCAGTGAAGTTTACGGAATTTGATTCTAAAACAGACAATTGGAACTGGAAATTGGTTGTAATCATAGCTAACACACCACCAAACCATCACTGAAGTCGGATAATGCCCACGTTGCACTCTGTCGACTAATTGGGAAGCTTCCTTAGAGCTCTGAGCATAAATACGGACATTTTGTTTGTTAAAATGTTGCTCAATTGTAAAGATTTTCTCATCCGTAAACAAAATTTTTCTGTGACCTCCCTTTGCGTACCGCTTCAGTAGTTGTTTCGATTTTACCACCCTATTCTTTTTTAAATTATCTGTTAATAAATGACCAGTGCGTCTCTTATAGGCTGCTAGTCCTAAGTCATCTTTTAAAATGCGCGACATGGTTCTGGGTGCTACCTTCATCTCCCGAGATAAAATCTTTTGCTTTCGGACAGGATTTCTTCGAATTCTTTCCCTTATTGCTTTGACCACCTTTTCAGTCACAAACAGAGGAGGTCTCATTGTACCTACTAATAGCCCGGTATACAAACACTTGACTAATACCAAGCGTGTGGAGAGTTTTAAAAATTGCATTTAGCTCCATAACTTTGTGTAATGCAATCACAACAATTCGGTTGTTTTTATCACTCCACTCCATTTTAATATCGCAAAATATTGTACAATGTACTGGCGCCAAAATTAGAAAACTCAATGAACAATCGTATAAAAATGACAGATTCCAAATTCAAATGTAATATCTTTCTTATTTTTAATTGTAACAGTATTTATGGCCAGACTGTGTACATATAGACCGGCTAACATTTTGCTTTGAAGCAATGGCGTCGTGTTGGACATAAGTAAAAGAGCAAACTTTTACACAGTGTGTGGATCGAGAGTGCTAGCATTAATTACATATAAAAAAGCTCTAATGTCCCATTTAAAAAAAGCGTGGACGTTGTAACGAAAAATTATAGCCCTAAACCTAAAGAAATATCAGTGTCAAGTTTTATATACGTGACCAAAGCAAATCTGCAACGGAATATAATGCTCAGCTGAGGAAGATCAGACCTGTTTGTAAATTTTCGGATTTGGAGCGTATGTTACGTGAAAAACTCGTGTGTGGAATGGAAGATCACAGACTGCAACATAATTTATTGAAAAGAGATATCATACTTACAAGGTGACCTTTCAACCTTCGGGTCACCGATTTGGCCGCAGCTCTACGTATTGAAAGGGATTTTGTAGTGTTGTATATTTCTAAAGTCTTAAGGTGCACAACTCAAAAATAAGGGAGAAATTCTTCTCTAAAGAGTCAGTCTCACCATTTGTCCAAGTTTCAATAACACTAACTCACAAAAATTGTAGTGTCGAAATGAGCTTGTAGGCTTCTATATTCATATTTTTTTTATATATTAGTTATATTGATAATGATTTCTATTTTTATATGTATAATATATAAAAGTCACTATGATTCGATACGAATTTTTTTTCCAAGAGTTATAAAATTAGAAGTGGGGCTACTAGAGCATGTGGGGTATCATATAAAAGAGCGTTGTTTGCACATTCTCAAATAAGTTTCTTTCTTTTTTAGGCCGCATAATTTTCGACTTTTGATGAAAACCGTAAAAAAAATTACCTCCCCCTTTTGAGTTCCCCCCTCCTAAGTTTGCATAGAGAAAAATCTGAAGTTATTCTATTTTATTTAAAGATTACAGTAAAAATAAAACGATGTCTCTAAATAGCACACTTTTTTCAATATATGATGGCACGGAACTCTCGGTGCGTGAGTTCAACTCGCTCTTGACCGGTTTTTTTTTTAATTGTGCACCTTAGGACTTTAGGAATATACGACACTAGGAAGTCTCTTTCAATACGTAGAGTTGCGGCCAAATCGGTGACCCGAAGGGTGTGAGGTCTCCTTGTTAGTTATGACCATCCAGTCTCAACTTCGGCGCTACCATCGAGCACAAAGCCCAAACTGCGGCCAAAAAACTGGACATCCTAAACATGGTGAAGCGATACTTTACGCCTGGAAAGCTTTTGACCTTATATAAAGCGCAAGTCCGATCCTGCATGGAGTATTGCAGCCACCTTTGCGATGGCTCAGCTAAATAAATACCAACTTGCTGCGCTTGACTCGGTAGAACGCAGAGGCGACGTAAAACTGGTGGATGGAAAGCTTCCCAGCTTAGCTCATCGCCGCAAGTTTGCCTGCTTGTCGGTCTTCTATAGACTGTACTTCGGTGAGTGTGCTCAGGAACTCCACAACCTCTCCCCCCCACCACCCCGTCCCTTCTACCATCGAACATCTAGACGCACTGCAAATTACCATCCATACCTAGTTGTCATTCCACAATTCGCACTAAGCGCTTCCAAACATCCTTCATAATGCACACGGCGAAAGAGTGGAACTCACTTCCTGCGTCTGTGTTCCTGAACGCATACAACCCGAATCTCTTCATAGTTAGAGTGAACAGGCTTCATCTGGGTAAACTAGACTTTGTCTCTGTCACCTCTGACCTAGACTAAAGTCAAGAGCAAACCCATCACAAATGAAAAAAGAAACCCTTAGTTCTCACATGCGATTGCTCTAAGTATGATGTAGGCGCAGTTTTGTCTCATGTGATGCAGGATTGGCTAGAACGACCAATCGCTAGTTTTAGGACATTCATTCACACGAGCGTATTCACTCTCAGCTTGATAAGGATGCTACAGCAATCGTGTTCGGAATTCAAAAATTTCAGAACTATCTCATGTGACGAACTTCTACAATAGTAACGGATCACAAGCCACTAGTCAGTACTTTCCGTACATTCAAAGTAGCGTACTAACGCTACTCTATCCCATACATTTTGTTAATCAGAAAATAAGTGCGCTTTCTAGTGGGGCAGCGACCACTGCAAACTGAAGAACAAAGTTTCTTCTTATGCAAAGTCCCCATATGCCAGGCGGAGGCCTAGCCACAGCAATGATTGGTGTAATGTTATGTGTTTAAGATTGCTTTTGCTCCTGTTTACTTAATAATAATTGTTATATTTCCGCACCAGCAATTAAACTACGCTATCTTGAATTTTGGGCAATTTCCGTTTTTAATGCCAAATTATTTATAGTATTTAATAATAATAATACTTTTTTTATATTTTTAAATGTTTATTTTTTTATTTTATGTTTTTTATAAAAATAATATATTTAAAAATGTAAATAATATCTATGTATTTAAAAGAAATAAAGGAAAATAATAATATAGGTTGGCGGACAAGTCTTGCACCAAGATAAAAGACTTAATTAATTTATTGATAACTTTGTTATTTACAATAATTAATCAGTAATGTAATCCCTAAATAACTATTACTCTGGGCCATCTAGTTGGTAGATGTTTGATGCCCTGCGCCCAGAATTCCGGAGGCTGTGCAGAAAAGAAATTGTCCACTGCCATTTTGAGGTCTTCGTAGTTTTGAAATTTTTTCTCACGCAAATAAAGCTTTAGTGGTCGAAACAAGTGACAGTGGGATGGCGCGAGATCCGGTGAGTACGGTGGGTGGGCAACCGGGTGCCATCCATGCTCTAAGATTTTTTGTCGAGTCTCCGAAGCGACATGAAGTCGCGGATTATCATGGAGTAAGTGAACATTTACACATCTCGGTCGCTTTTCTCTTATTGCGTCAACCAGTTTCCGAAGCTGTTCAGTATAAAAGAAAGTCGTAGTCGTCCTTCTCGCAGGGAGAAGCTCGTAATAGAGTGGGCCCTTCGCATCCCACCAAACGGAGAGAAGATGCTTGCGTGAGTGATGGTTCGGCTTTGACTGCGTTGGTAGCTCTGCGTCGTAAGGAAGCCAGACGGCGTGCCGTGTGTTGTTATCATAGAGAATCCGGCTCTCATCGCCGGTTACTAGATTTCAAGAAACTCTTTCCGATGTGGCTGAAAAAGAAGCGATTCACAAATACTAACTCCAACTTGACGATAACTGCCAGTTAGTTGATATGGAATCCATCGTACCATTACTTTACGATAGCCGAGTTTGTGTAAATGAGCCTCGATGGTCGAATGATGACAGCCAAGAGTCTCTGCCAAATCACCCGTATTTATTTCTGGATTAGCCTTTAAACAGCGGAGTAATTCCTCATCGTCGAACGTGGTTGGTCACCCAGATCGCTCGTGATCTTCAAGAGTTATATCTCCCGATGCAAAGCGAGCAAACCAGCGGCTTATCTTCCATCGCGATACAACTCCTTCACCGAACGCTTTGCTGATGTTAGCGGTAGCCACACTCACGTTGTGTCCCTGACGCCACTCGTAAAAGATGATCGTTCGAAGTTGATGTTCACTAATCATTTTCACAAACTAACCAAATCCTCACTAGCGCGCCTTTATATACCCTTGATGTGATAGCTTCGAGAACCTTCTACAATATTCTTACGTATCCCAGATCAATACTAAATATTCCGGAAAATTCTAGTAATTTACAATTTCTTGTGCAATATTTTTCCGCCAGCCTGATATAATTAATACAAAATTAATTATATAGAAATTCCAAAAAATAACGAAGTTACAAATTTTTTACTTGTTTAATTCAAGTAATTTAATTAAAGTAATTTTTACGCGATATATATTTTTGAATTTCGCTATCTCCTAGTTAGCCTAGTGTAGTCCGTTTGTGAACCTTCGTGACAAAAAAGTACTTATTGCTTTTTTTAATGAATTTATGTTTTTTTATTTTTTTAGTTTAGTTATAGTTTGGCAATTAATTAACACTCCAAAAATCGCGCGTTTCGTGAAATTTAAACGTGTATTATTGGTACCTAAAGCACACACTCATGATTCCTCTATTACTAACTGGTGTTCACTATTGTGTCCTGCGGCGACCTGCGCGAACGCTCTTGTGAGAAATTTGGCGACAAAACTAAAATTCTACCACTGTCAAGCGCGCGATCGCTCGCGCAATGAAGATGTAATAACAAGTGACAATGAACAGGAGATTTGTCCTCAACATCAGATTCTTCAATGTCCTGACTGTTGTAAAAATGATGAAGACTGAGTGGAGGATATGAGCGAGTAAAAAACAAGAATTAGAGATTTGATGCCAAAAATATATTTTTGTAAGTCTGGTTGTTAAATTGCTAACAGTTATGTTTATTTTTAACAAAGTTTATTTTCATTATTATATTGATGTATTTTTAAATATTTTTATTATCCCTGTAAAATCTGTAATAAAATTTACACAAAATAGTTCTCTGGCGTCCCAAACAGGGGCGCGAGTACTGGAGTGTTAATATGAATTTAATGTATTGTTTTAGCATTCTCGCCTTTTGTCTTTCCATAATATATTACGCTAACTATGATTTAGCGACACATTAATTTATTGGCTTTTTAGTTTACACACGGCTAACTCACAATTATTAAAGAAATCAATAACAACTATCCTTGTATTATCAAGAGAAATGACAACAGTGAATGATTCAATAAATTATCTTTAATAATGCTTTAGGTATGTTTATGTTTTTTTGAATTATATTTATATGATGTCCATGCACACTATCATGTATCTTATATACCATGTATCTTTAATGGCTACTTAGTGCTTATGCTAACCACGAAATTAAACAATGAACATAATTAGTGTTTATTTAAACATAATAGTTTTTATGTTCCTAGCAGCTGTTCCCAACAACGATCATTCGCATTTATTGACTCAAATGAATGAGACACATTCAACATTTAGTGCTATCTATATAAAAGACATAATTAATATTATGAAGTCAAAAGCTTATATTTTAAACTTTGAAAATTGCTGAGAAATGCCGTACCACTTTTGCCTTTATTGGACGGATCTTACAGTACCCCAGTGAGTAATTCTGTATAATCTTTTACCTCCTCTAAATGTTAAGCAATCTAAACGCGCTTTAGCTATATTTGATCAAACAGGCGAGAGTAATAAACGATTGGCAATTCTTTTTGATATACTTAGGTCAACATTGGATCTGATAATGAAAAAAATTAGGTTGTGTCTCAATGAGCATTTTGTTCCTAATATATTATATTGGTGTGAACCATGTATGGAAATATCGCAGAGAAACTTAAGAGTTCCTCAAGCATTATTGGGTGGTCCAGACGATTCTATAACTGGAAATAGGCCCGCAATCGCAAAATTTGATGGGACTTAAATATACTTGCAGCAAAGTGCAAACAAAAAACATTTATATATTACATCTGGAAATATAAAAAAGGGAGGGGAATGTTTTTTTATAAACAAATTGCTAACATTATTGGTATCAAAAGAATACTAGTAATGAGTCAATTCCAAATATATTTTAATAAAACTAAAAAGATTGAAATAAAAAAATATATTTAAAAAAACAAAAAAAAAAAACCCGACTGCATAAACACATAACTGAAAAGAGAAAAACAAGCATTATAACCTAAAGAATTTTGGTTCTGAGGCGGGAACAAACCAAAAATGTTTAGAGTAGAGTAGTTTTTTCATAATTAATTGGTTTTAGTAACAGGTGAGAAAATTTCAGCTCGGAAACGGCACGGTATAACCATCCAGTTTTGACCCCTAGTTACCAGGACTTAGTTGCATATGACCTCTATCTAGTATAACCTCTTTCAAGGAATACGTCGAGTTTACTAATCACCCCGTATGCTCCAAAGAGCATTGCGATTTATGGATGAACCTCTCTTGCTATATAAAAAGAAGACCGGTTATGTTTACCCGTATTGACGGTAACTTACATCAATTAAATAATTTCCCTGTTTTCACAGACAATGATTTAATATTGTTTGTATTATCCCCATATCAGGTGAAACAATCGCGTTCATACTTCGGTGAACATGTTAGGGATAATGGTATCTATGTTGTTGAAGAGTATCTGGAACTGGAACATTACCAAGAAATGATAATACGGGTTGGTGGAAATAATCCCCGACGTCATGTTTCGCAGAGAATTTACTTTCCTATGTTTTATTTGACAATGAACGTAAAGTGAATGATTATGTCTTATAAGCTATTTTAGGTTACTATTTTATTTGCCTTGTAGAGAACAGGATTGGTTGTTGTTCTTGTGTCGTTATGACATTAATCTGGTACCTAGGTTGAGCAATACACCAAAACAATATTCAAGCTCCAGCAGGATTATTAGACAACATATCCACCACTCGTCTGTCGACCGACTGAGGTCGATGTCAGGGTGCATCCACAGCGTAACATTAAAAGTTCTTAGAATAAAATGTTTTTACTTTTATAGTGCATTGGGCTGCAAAAAAAGTGGGTTGTTAAAAGAAACCTCAATAACTTCCAAAATATTGAAGCTAGCTTTATGAAATAACGACTGTATTGTAGACAATTTTATAGTGCTTAAAACAGTGTCATAAAAGTTGTCAAGATAATGAAGTTATTTTGAATAAAAGTAAGTTAAATAAAAATTATAATTTTCACTAGATTTCTAAAAGTGTGCTACGTTATCAAATATGCTATTTTTACACATTTTAATATTTTGTATTGTCACCACGAGTTGTTAATACAGCTGTTAGTTCCCGTGTCCGCGGGCGAAGCCGCGGGCAAAGCTAGTCTTGCATTAAGTTGGCGTTCTCGCCCATGTTTACTAAAAATGGGTCAACATTTGAGATTTCATTGACATATCTCCCTGCAGTTAAACAGTAGCACGGTGCGGCTTTCGTTCAGAAGAAATCCCAGTATGGAGCCTGCGCCGTATTGCAGTTTCTCTTCAATGCAGGCTTGGATATAGCGCTCTCCTGGTTTTTTGTAGACTCTTTGCCTCCCATCATGCGTGTATAGCATGAACCTCGGCTCTTCCGAAAACATTACTCTTGATCTTGACCGGTAATCCAGAGTCCAATTCATGTGTTCTCTAGCGTAACTCAGCCTTGAATTTCGATGCTGCCTTTCGAGTTTTGGACCATTTGCAGGTCTAAATAGCTTCAAGTTTGCTTCAACAAGACGCTGCCTCACTGTACACGTGCGTGGATTGCTTCTTTAAGCACGTAGAAGGTGATTTTTGATTTCAACAGTTGTTTGAAATCGATTTCTCAACATTGTTAACACCATATATATCCTGCGCTGTCGTGCACCTTGTTCGGCTTGTTTCTGGTCTGCGAATATTGGATCCAGTCTCTTCAAACCACTGGAGCCCTCTTTGAATGGTTGATAGCGACACACCAACAGTTCTCGCTGTATAACGCTGACTGCGCCCGTCTTCAAGCATTCTCAGTATTCTGGTACAATCTTCAGGAGCTAGTGGCATTTTTTAATTTGAATTTGATTACAATAATGAATTTCTGCACAAGAAAATCCATATTTATAAACAGAAACAAAAGTAAAACAAATGATTCCAAAGTTGTTAAAATTTAAAAAATCGTCTTTATTTTTTATTTATGGTTTTTAATACAGTCACCAAAAAGAAATAAAAAGGTTTTACTGCTACATTTGTAATGAAATAAACATAAAGCTAGTTTTTTTTTTATTTTACAGGGATTGGCCAAATATTTTAAAAGCTATCGCATTTTTTATAACCGACCCGATTTCTTTGCGTCCCAGTGTATTTTTATCTCACGAAGCGACACGCGCTTCACTTGTGTGCGTGAAGACGAGAAGCGTCAGCACATAACATACACCCACACACACTTCCGACTTCGCCATTGTCTCGGACGGTACCAAGAACTCCTGCGCTTACACACACATTCACATCGTGTTAGTACACTTGCTAAATACAAGTAAAGTGCAGAGGCTAAGCATTGCTATACAACATGGCAATGCCGCCAGTCTCCTAGGTACGTTACCAGTCGACAGCAATGCGGACGAATTTTTCGACGCAATATTTTAGTTTTATAGTTTCAGTTAAGTTAGGTTATTATATTTTTAACTTAATTTTTAGCACTCTGTATTTTATTTTAAGTGAATAAAGAAATGTGCAAGTCGCTTCAAGAGATAAAAATCCGTATCAAATACTTTTCATAGAAGAGAATGAATACAATATTCAAAAACTGCGTCTTTTTCTCTTGACTCTAAATACTGCTTTTATTAATTAATTGCGCGGCCATCTGTAGAACATCACCAATAAGAACACTATATGTATATGTCCCTCCCTGTGTTTCCACTCACATAATATCTGCAATGTACTTTTAGGCAGTTGTCCCACCTCCGGTGAGGAAGCGACTAACTATCGCCTATTTTCTCGTTGAAGAAACGTACATTATACATTTCCGTGTAAACAAAAGAGATGCATATATTAATAGTTAATCGCTGACTGCTCACACCACGCGCGAGTACCTACTCGCTTCACTGGTTTGTCGCTGAGCGACAAGGGCTATCAAAGATAACAATCGCTCAGCGATGCTCGCTTGGCGGTCAGAGCTCACGCCGAGAGACCAACCAGCGGTCATTTCTACCTAGAGTGTGGATCTGAGTGCACATATTATGAATTCAGAACAATTGAGCAAAAGTATTGGTAGGCATGTAACGAGTGGTGCGAGTAATCACCCGTCGCACTCGGACACTCGCTGATAGCCCAGCGACAAAACTATCGGAAGTACACACTCGCTGCTCACTGATCGCCAACTCGTTTTCAGTTGCTAGTTCTACTCGGTACTCGTTCTTCACCGGCGGCGGCGGTGAGACAACTGCCACTATTATTTATTCTGTGCTTTAGCGTACCGTCTTTCATTCATCCTCTCAACATGACCAAACCATCTAAGCATACTCTTTTCAATGTTTTTCACATCTTCTTTTAAACGGCAACCTTGTCTTATGAAGTCATATTTACACCACACACATGCTTCGCGGCGATTGCATTTCTTCTTTCATGCCTCATCTGTCACATCCAACATTCACTTCCATCCATCCACTTCCAGGATTTTTGGACATCAGCTGGTTGCTCACAATCGCATGTAGCATATAGGACTATTCACTTTATTTCCCACATTCACGCTCCGTTCCACATCTTCGTAAATCTTTGCATCTCTTGTAAACACACTTCCCAAATATGCAAATTCATTCTCTCACACTCTTATCATTTATTTTCACATCCTTATAACACAATTTAATAAAACAGATTCTTCTTGCCCCAATAATTGCAATAATGGCCTGTGGACTTGCGTTCTTTGTCAATATCTGGGTTATAAACATCTGTGAGTTGACCGCACTGTATTATGAAAAACCTTAACCGTGTATAAAGCAAATATGATTAGTTCAATAATACATACAGAATGTGTGTAGACTGGACGTGGCGCAGTGGCGGACACACGACACTTACAGCGGGCAGGCGGGCAGCGCGCGCGCAGCCGGCCGCGGACTGTCGGAATTGGCGGAACGGCGGGCGGCGGCGGCGCGGGCGTGGGCTTCCATTACCGTACTCTACTTCTGCATGTATCGGGACAACCGACAATAAAACAATCATATCATCAATTGTCCACTTAGTATCACTGCTACAATCAATGTGTTCCATTTGCACGACGCTGTTACCCCTCTGTCAGTTGGTCGAAACTGTTTCGCGATAGGGATACATCGTTGTAGGCATGACGACAACGATGTCCACAATAAATGTTTGAAACGTGCCCTTTATTTGAACATTAGCGACTAGACTATGCCGAAACAAGTTTGATTGCCCTGACTTGGTGACTGGTTCGTGTTATCTAGTTCCTTGAACAGTAAATGGGCGGGAGGTACGCACCAGGCGACTGTTCGCTACCAGCTTTTTATCCAATGCTGGTGTGCGCTCACCGCTATACCGTTTGGTCGACACATATTTAGTTTCAGTTCGTCGGAATCTTTTTTTTAATGTATTTTTCCCGATTACTCAAAGACGGCTGAACTGATTTGGAAAATTCTTTTTGTTTGAAAGGGTATACTTTCTAGTTGGTCCCATTGTCATCAGGTCAGGATCTGATGATGGGATCCTGGCAAAATCGACGGAACTTTTCAAATATTACAGGCACACCTATAGCGATTTGGGTATTTTTTTTATAGTAACTCGTGCATTTATTCTTGAAAAGTACCATTTGGTCGAGTGGAACTGATGACGAAGATCGCAGATGGCCACCGGAACTACTCAATAATAAGTATTTCAGGGGTTGCGATTCGATTAGATACTTTAATAATGGTTGCTAAGTAATTTATGCTCGTCACAATGCTTATGGTGATGTGGAGTTCGTCTGGTACCTACTTACCAGAAGACCTCCTCAACAAATAACGTCCCTGCATAGGGAAAAGCAATATTTTGTAAAAGGTGATGAGCAGTTGACATTAGAATATTGTAACTAAGATAAATTACAAACTGACCCACTAAAAAGTGAAAAATAAAAAAGTTTTCCAAAACACACAACCGACTTCCAAAATAACACTTTAATTTCGGAAGTCGGTTGCAAAAAACTAAAATACAGATCCAAAGATACCGCCTTTCGAAATTAAAGTTATTATTCACTTTGAAGTGTTATTTTGGAAGTCGGTTTTGTGTTTTGGAAAAAGTTTTTTTATATAGAATATTGTTTATCTTTTTATTGTTATTTTTTCCATTTGGCTTCTTTTTCATTAAGTGAGCCCTGCTACAGTTAACGTTTGCTAACAACTTGTTTTTGTATAACATAATCATCTAATAAAAAATATAAAAAATCTGTAGAAAAATGTTGTGGGTAGTAAAGGGTGTCCCAAAATTAACGCAAAACTTGAATTAAATAGAAAACACAGTTTTTAGTCTTTTGATTGTAATTTTTTTTAATTGAATCATAAATTTATTTATTTATTTATTTAATTTTAAAGAAAGCTTACAGACTAATAACAGTTATAAATATCATGCATAAGTAGGGACATTTGCTAATTACAAGCTTCCACATATATAAAACTAAGTAGTTACAAGTTACTTGCGTTGACCAATCAGCGATTTGAATAATTTAAAGTACATACCAGGTGTACAAAAAGAAAAGATAACAACGAGAAAGTAAAGTACAATAATAATAGTGACCATGTCACTTTAAAAAAAAGAAAAACTTATATTATGTAAGTAAAGTTAAGTCGTCTTATGTCAAGTCATGCAATACCAAAATTAGAACTAAAAGCTATCTGTGGTTGTCACCAAAATAGTCCTTATTTAAAATCTTTCTGATTTTGTGTGCGCTGGTGCAAAACAAATCGATTTCCAGGTGTGATGGCAAACTGTTGAAGGCAATGGCACTACGTATGCAGTAGGCGTTGCGCCTATACTTAGTCGATGCGAATGGTACTTGCAGTAGTGGCCGCTTTCTTAAGTTGTTAAGGTTAGTGCGAAGAAGAATTTTGCTGAGTAGTTCGGGAGAATCAACCGAGCCGTTTGCAATGTTCACTAAAAAACAAATATCACTGATATTACGTCTTACTTCTAACGGTAAGAAATGATATCGCTTACAGCGGTGTTCATAGTCGACTGAGAATTGCTTAGCCTTGAAGTCCAAGTATCGCAAAAATTTCCTCTGAACCGACTCAATACGCGATTTGTAGATCTCATATTGAGGGTTCCATATTTGGGAAGCGTACTCAAGGTGGCTACGTACTAGAGAACAATACAGAACTTTTAATGGTTTAAGGGAACGAAAGTTAGAACAAGCTCTGATAATGAAGCCCAAGGCTTTAAACGCCTTGTTGACAACTGTTTCTATGTGATCATCAAAAAGTAGCTTGCTGTCGTGTACCACACCAAGATCTCTGATACTGGTTTCCTTACTTATAAAAGTACCATCTAGTTTATACCCGGGGCCGATAATAGATTTCTGGCGAGTAAATATTACGTGAAAACATTTGGATACATTTAGTTGCAATTTGTTTATTTTACAATATTGCACAAATCTGTCAAGATCTGACTGAAGTAGCTCAGTATCAGATAATGTGTGTATGGTTTTTAGGACCTTCATGTCGTCTGCGTATAGTAGAATGTGTGAGTTTTTAAAGCAGTTTTTGATGTCTAAAATAAATATTGTAAACAATAACGGTCCTAATATTGAGCCTTGGGGCACTCCAGATGGGACAGATTTCCAACCAGACGTGTATCCACACAGTACCACAGCCTGCGATCGATTATCTATATATGACGAGAACCACCGGAAAAGATCACCATGAATTCCTGCGGAATGTAGCTTCTGAAGAAGCACCCGATGATCTATACGGTCAAAACATTTGCTGTAGTCCGTGTATATCGCGTCAACCTGGCATCGTTTTTCCATCCCAGAGGTTATAAATTCATTGGATAGTATCAGGTTGGAGGCAGTTGACCGTTTTCTGAGGAAACCATGTTGTTCGTCGCCAAAATGGCGTTGCAAAGCTGAATAAACTTCCGTGTGTACTACTCGTTCAAGAACTTTAGAAAAAAGACATAATTTAGATATGGGGCGGTAGTTTTCAATTTTAGATTTATCACCCTTTTTGAAAATTGGTGTAATAAATGCCGATTTCCACATCTTCGGAACGATACCCTCTCTCAAGGACCGCTCAAACAGCAAACAGACTGGAGCCAGCAAACTCTTTGCACAATTAATTATGAAGACTGGAGGTATCAAATCTGGCCCACCAGATTTAGATGGGTCCAAACCTTTAAGTAGGTTGAAGACCGTCTCCGGACACACGCTGACCGTACTTAGGTTTACCGAATTAACAGAGTGAATGTCAATATTAACATCTAGATCTCCAGATTCTGAGTCTGGTTCTTGAAAAGTAGACTGAAAGAAAGATGAAAAAAGCTCAGTGATACCTTCGCCTGTGTCCGCAGACGAGTCCATGTAGTATAATACGTTAGGTAATGTATTACCACTTCTCTTACTTTTAATATACGACCAAAAACACTTAGGATTTTTGGCGATTGAGGATTCTATTTTTTCCATATACGAATCAAAACAAACCGCCTCTAATTCCTTAGCTCGATTTCGCAAGAGAGAGAAAGAGTGGTAATCGGATAAGTTGCCGTAAGTTTTGTATTTGCTATGGTATTTGTGTTTTTCTTTTATTATTTTTATTAAAGCACAAGTGTACCAGGGAGGGTGTGTTGATTTTTTAAGTGGTTTTACGGGAATGTACAAGTCTCTGAGCTCGTATAGCTTGGTATAGAAAAGGCCGAGGGCTTGGTCCAGGGACCCAGCAGACAACAACATATTCCAGTCAATAAGATCTAGTGCAGATGTAATTGCAGGGTAATCGCCTCGATGAAATATGTACTTTGTTCTAGGTTTTTCATTGAGTTTATGAACTTCAACGAAATCGGCGTTAATAATCAACGGTTTGTGGTGAACATCAACAGGCACCGCCAGAGGGTCATCACAATTATTCACTTTTATTGCGCCATTTGAGAAAACAAGATCTAATAATCTACCGTTGACGTTACGCTCACTATTGAACTGGGACAAGTTACACGCATTTATTGTGTCAAAGAAATCCAAAATACATCGAATGGACACATTCTCAGGACATAGTCCAGCACTATCGACAGACTGTTGCCATTCCACATCGCCACCGAAGTTAAAATCCCCTGTTATTATAAATGAATCTAAAGGGTGGGTGGATACTAAGTTGTTAAGTTTGTGGTGAAAGTTTTGTAATTGAGTTAAGTACGAGTTACCTATATTTTCTTTGCACAAATACAGGCCGCAAATATTAATGTTGTAACTTACCGCTGGTCTAGATCGCTTCAGAACGATGGACACCCATATATCCTCGGCGGAGGTACGCCAGTCACATCTTTCCACAACGGTCAGATCACTCCTCACCGCGATCAACACTCCGCCTCCCCGTGTCTGTGCTGTTCGACAGTAGTCCCGGTCCCGCCTCCAGACAAGATACCGTCCATCAAACAACTCACTGTTACTAATACTATCCACTAACCATGTTTCCGTAAATATAATAACATCATAGGAATTCAAGCACACGTTACGATATAAACTGTTTGTTTTTGAGCGCAGACCTCGTACGTTCTGGTAATATATATTAATCATTTTTAAGCTTAACAGCAACAATATTAACAATATTTGATAGTGAATTTAGTAAATCGTTTATCAGAATCGAATACGCAAAATGCGAACAATAATAAACTATGATGAAGGTAGAAGACAAAATCTGGTAGGAATCTTCAAGGCACAGTGATGCACAGTAAGTTAAAACACGGTACCTTGAAATATTCGCAAATAATGGAACAATAGAAACGACACGGGCCCGGTAAGTCACAACTGAGAAGGTTAAGTAATTAGAATTGCACTGTAACGTAATGACAATAAGGACTAAAATGGCACGTCGACGACAAACAACGTGATAATGATATTTAGAAATAAACTTACATAGCACTGTTGAGCGACACAGTAATTGGTGGAATACGCTGGTAGCACTCACCGGCACACGGTTCTCAAACTTATTTTTAATGTTTGATCTTGCATGACTAGACTTAGACATTTTGTTTGTATTTATAGGTTTATTAAATCGGTATTGACACAGTTTTATTTTATTTTTATGAGGTCTTTTTCGGATTTTAACACTATTGTAGGAAACGTGTCGTCCTTCCTCGCGTGTATTTTGGAGTGCTTGACCCAGACGTATCGAAAATCCGTTTCTGCAGCCGCTTTTTTAGCCTTTGACAGCAATGCCTTGTTCTGTAGTGTCAGGTGGTCGTTGACGTAAATACGTTGGTTTCCAGGCAGGTTTATTTGCCCAGTAGTTAAAGGAACACTCTTGGAATGTAGTCTCGCAGCTGCAATGAAGTCCTCCTTCACGTAACGGTTGACGAAACTCACTATGAGAGGTTTCGTATGATCTTTTTCCCGGGTTGGTACCCTAGTTATAAAATTTATCTGGGTCTTGGACACGGGATAATCAACTTTAGCGCCAATTTTGCTGATGATTTCAAATAGATTCTCGTGGTTATTCTGTGGTAGACCTTTTATTTCGATATTGTTCAATCGAGTCCATTGCTCTTTAGCGCTGTTATCTTCTTCTAACTTATCCAGACAGGCTCGAAGGATGTCCACCTGTTCCTGGACCTTCTCGACGTGTACAAGGCGTGCTTCCATGGCTATAATTTTGCCATTGAACTCCTTTAACTCCTTATTTGTCTCACTTACTGATGACTTTAGATCAGCAAATTCCGTACGAAGCGCAGTTATCTCTTCTTTTAAAGAATCTAGAGGAGCTAGTTTTGCAGCGAGTGCCCTTATCTCACTCAGGATAACTGACTCTGATTCCAGTCTCGGCGACCCTGGGGGTTGAGTAGTGGTAGTTAACACCTGAGGTTGCGAAACGGCAGCTATTTTACATCTGCTGCAACGCCACGCAAGTTTCCTGTCACCCAGCTTCCGGTAACCAGCCTCCGTTATCCCAGCACAGTGGAAGTGTAGCTGTTGGTTACAAATAGTGCAGTGGGCCCCATCGGTAAGTGTTTCCTCGCAGGCGCCACACTTGTGTGAATTCATAATTAACTCGATAATTCTGTACCGTATTCACAACTCGGAATATAATATCTTTGAGAAACGCTGGAAAAGTGGTCGAACGCAATAGGTGGGGTAACGAAAGTGACCGTATGGCACAGCGCCTACGACGAGACTGACATAAAGTACATAGGATAGGGTTATTTATGGACTAACACATCGGACAAACGGCCTCCACGGCTTTGCAAGCACATACGCACTCGTTTGTCGAAAATTGAGGTTCCTGGATTGTCACCGACACTCTTACGCACTGCTTCGATATTGACATTTGTACGGATTGTTTTTGGACGACCAGTGTGTTTGGCGTCTCCAACGGATCCAGTCTCCCTGAATTTTTCAATTAATCTCTTTACAGTTGACGAAGTTAAAAGACTATTCCGACCATATTTTGTATCGAACTGCGGCCACCAAGCTTTCATTATTTTTGAAAATTTTTTCAATAATGAAGACACGTTGTTCTATCGTCTACCGCTCCATTTTTACTAACCCGAAACTGTCAGCTGTTGAATTGTTTTTTTTTTTAGGCTTGCCAACACTTTACTGCACAAATGGCGACAAATTCAAATTTTGCGTTAATTTAGGGACACCCTGTATATTTGTTAAGTTTAATTTTAAGACAACACTGTTTATACTTAGTATAGTTACTACTGTTTGTTTTCTCAAATGTAATAAATAAATAAACTAGTAAAATTGGAAAATAAATATCACACGCATAATTATGCGTCCAGGGAGGAGTCGCTGAAGCTATGTAGCTCCATAGCTCGTCTCCCGTCACATCTGAGCCATCTTGGTACTTCATGCAAGTTAATCGCCTTTGTGGTCCGCTTGTACAATATTTTGCACCATTCTATGTGTATGTCGGGAACTTCGTCGTACCATTGTAATTCGACCTCCGCCACGTTTTGGAATAATAAGTTTCATTTTGTGACAAGGGAGTCAATCAGACAAGTGGGTCAAACGATTCTAATATTTTAGCTTATAAGCTGCGTTTTGATCTGTATTCTTGTTGATGCTTGAAATCGTACATGACCAGTGGCCTAAAATGTACCATTTTAAAATGTACCATTGTTTGGCATCTGGACATGATCGTTTTGGTTGAGGTATGTCAATAGTGACATACCTCAACCAAAACGATCATGTCCAGATGCCAAACAATGGTACATTTTAAAGCGCATTCGACCAAGATTTTGAATTAATTCCTAGTTTTTCTTCTAGAACCAGCTTTTCTAGCACAAAGCTTTATTTTACACGTCAACAGACTATTAATTACTAATCATTTTCTGTCAGGTTTACTCACTTTACTATCGAATTTCAATTTAAGAGGATTGCGAAGTGCAGATACGCGGCGCGAGTCTTGGAGGCAGTTATCTACATTTCATACAATTATTTACATAAATGTTGTTTCGGGTTTTTACCCCCCTAAACCTTTAGGAAATGAGACAATTATGGTCTCATTTCATTCAGTACACCTTAATTTAGATTTGTACGTTTTTCTTTTTTAGTAATACATTTTTTTTTTTAACAAAAACGGTTCAGGAAGTTTTTATGTCAAAAATATAGATATTTAGATGCTAATAACTTATATTGTATGCAATAGGTATTTGTTTATAGTAAAAACGTACGGACCTAGTTTTTTATTATACCAACAACATTTGCAAAAATTATGAAAATTAGACTATGTTTTGAAAATTTACAGGTTCACAATCCTCTTAAATAACAAGAACGGTGATCTAGTAAGGATTGATTAGACTAGTTAAATAAGTAAATAAATTTTGTATTACTCGCAACTTGCCTAGTTCTGGCAGTAGCTCAAACCAGATAAAAATGCACCAAGACTGTGATGAGAACTGTATATTTACAGTATACGTCTGTGTAGCTCGGAAATTCGACCTATTCCTCGAAAGGGGTCGGGAGGGCAAATTATGCCCTCTAGGGATCGAAAATTAATCGTTTCCGTTACGACACTTTTTAGGTTACTGTTAAAATTTTCTGACTGGTCACCAAAAAGAAATAATTTAAAAATAACTACTTCTCTCTCGACACTTGTTTGTAATTTTTCTGACTGATGATAAATGAGTGATCATTTGTTTTATAAAACACATTCTCTAAATATCCATAATTTCAGAAATAAAAGGTCTGAAGTGGAAAGAAAACCGTTTTATTTTATATTTTTTGAAATTTAGACGTGTTTTACTTGAAAAATGTTTTAATTTTCGACCCCTAGATGATAGACTTAATGTGTGGTCCAATTTCCGAGCACACTGTATTTTTAAAATTAGGCCTCCTTTTCATCAGAGATTTGCTAAACGAACGAAACTACTGACTAAGTATCTATTTATACAAAGGCCAAGTAATGTAGCAGAGCGGGTAAGTGTACGGCCTGAGTGCACGCTCGACTCGAGCATCCAGCGGGGCGGGGCGTGCGACGTTCGTGTTAAACACATGCAAACACGCGCGAGTGTCCTGAGTGACGGCCGAGCGGCGCTCTGTGAAAATTCTTCGCCGCTTGCTCGCAACGCTGAACGCCCCGTTGGACACTTTTTCACTCGGGTCGTACACTAAGGCGTGCTGTGATTGTGCGCTTTCAGTCAAATCAGCTTCTCCCTACATTTTGACGAGTTATGCGAAAATGAATGTATGGGACAGCTGATTTTTTTTCGCGATTTCAGGTTTGATCCCATAGTAAAAGTTGTTTGTTATCATGAGTACAATCATGTGTTTAAGTATCGGTCACTAATTACCTGTCACCCTATATAAAACTCTTATCTTTATTTAACCACAAGCTGTTGCCCGCGACTTCGTCTGCGATCCAGGATGAATACTCCTTCTCCAGGTCATGGTCTACCCAAGTGCCAAATTTCATTCAAATCCGTTGAGCCGTTTTAGCGTGAAAGCGTAATCAACAAACAAACAAACACTTTCGCATTTATAATATTAGTTAGATAGTTAGGAAGATGAAAAACCGGTCTATCGACACTCTAGACTCACAAAATGTATTAGGTACTTAAATAAAAATAAAAAACTCTTACTAAAGTTAATAATTATAATTCAATCATGATTCGAAAGACACGTCCGCCATCTATTATTATAAGAAAGTTATTGTTGTTTTCTTCGGGAACAGTATTTTTTTTTTCGGGATGAAACGTACCCTATGTCCGTTTCTGTACACGTGTCAACGTATAAGCAAAATTGCAGGATGATCGGTTCAGTGGTTTAGGCGTGAAAAGGAAACGAACAAACTTACTTTTGTATTTATAATATTAGTTTAGTTAGTAGGATTTTCGAGCATAATTAAGCCAAGCGGCGCTATAAAAAGAAACGATCCTATTGGTTAATAGCATACATATGCTGTGGTGGAAAGCCTCCCTTAGGAAAGTTATAAGCGTTTGGGGTGACCCTACCAAATGTTTATAAGTTATGGGAGAAGGTTCTAGCAGCACAAAGGACAATAAAACAAATCACTCACAAACAACGCGCCCCCATTTTACAAGCTTTTATTTTAACTTGCCTTGTTACTTAACATGTATGGGAAAATCCTGTAAGCTGAATTAAAACCACTTCTAATCCTACGGAGTTGAAATATTTTGGTTTTAAAGCTCTCAGAATAGATAGATAGTTATAGATTTAACTTTTTAAATGATTATCAGCTATAACTTTATGGAGCTAAGCAGTCAATCATGACATATACAGGATGGATTTTTGAGATTGAGAAATAATGTTAGAAAACGGTCTCACGAGATTGTTCTTAACTTTTTGAAACATTTTGATTTGTAAATTGCAGTTTCAGCAAGAAAATTGGCAATTTTCACAAAATCGTTTTTTGATGCCAATCGATGCTGTTTCTTATAAAAAAAGCTCTAACGGACCAACTGAGTACCTTTGAGTACTTTCTAGAAAAGTCAGAAGCCGCAAAAAGCTTTTCTCATACATTTCGTAGGAAATGAGACTCAAACTTACTTTTTCATGATGGATAGTCTGACAGCTATAAAATTAAAAATCGCATTCTTTTACCTACCTAACTTTTCCCATATAAGTCTAATGCCCGGTTTCTGAAGTTTTTAAACGGAATTTTCTTGCTTATCCATTCGATAGTGATTATTGAAATCGTGTTTCTGAACATTTCGTTAAGGAAGAATTTAGCATAAAAGTCGAGTAAATTACTATCGAGGGGTTATATGAGGACCTCAAAAACCTAACCTCAAAAATAAGGAAGAATTAATTGCTTAAATAGATCATTTTGTTGAATCAATAGCTATCGAGTGTTTAAACTCCGTTTAAGAATTCTTCAGAAACCGGGCTTAAATGTTCCAAATTATTTGAGAACGTTTTCCTCATAATTTCATAAATCACAAGTAACAAACTATCTCAATTTATTTTGTTCTCAAAGTAATGGTAGGTACAGTCGACTCTCGATAATTTGATACTCTATAATTTGAATGTCTCGATACTTTGAAACTTTTTTCTGGTCCCTTGAAAAATACTTGATTAATTGAATTGTTAATTGGTTCCCTCGGTAATTTGAAGTTGACGGAATAGTATCTTGCCCGTCAACATGCAATAATTTGTAGTCCGGGCTTCCCTACTCTCTATAATTTGAAGCGTTTATCGTGCACCTATCGTTTGTACATGGACAGACGTGTCGATTTTTTACATAAATAAGATATGAGTGCACTGAGAAAAATCGAGTCAATCAAGTATGAAATTTTGCTTGATAGAAAAATAAATGAATGAAGCAATCAAAAACTTACATAAATAGAATAATCACTGTTTGTTGTCACAATAAAGTTAAAATGATCAACTCTTCTATAACATGCACTTCATAAAATGAATTATGATAACATGATTAAGATATTCTAAACATGGCACATTACAGATTTAATCAAGTTGGATGATAAGTTCTATACCTAATAACAGTTTGTTATAAGGTGGTGGCGTCAGTGTTTCATGTCAAGACTTGTTTATTTCATTCGTTCGGCAGATCAAACATGGCACGCTTTGCGCGGAGTAATTTATTCAATTAATTCCAATTTTCAAGTTATTGCGCGTTTACACGAAACAAAAACACCCCTAAGACGACCCACTGTCCATCGGTGTCGTCGGCGCCAAGTTGGAACTTGGAAATGGAATTCGGTGAATCCTGTGCTGTGATTGCTGTGAATCTCTTCCCATCGTAGTGCTTATACCCCGGTTTGTGATGGAAGAAGTGTGCAGCCTCCAAGTCCTCAAGTGTGTGTGTGTGTGTGTGTGTCGGCTTGAGGGCTGCCCGAACTACGTACGTGCCACTTTTATCAGTAAGTACCTAACCTTCCTACCTTTTTAGCAAATATGATAATAATTATGTTGTTTTCGCATCAGTTCAGCGACGATTATTTTGCAGAAAATGAAATTAATCTGCAGGCGCTTTCTGCGCTTAACTATGACGCTATCAAAGAGCTGATTCCTTTAATAGGGCCTAGAACCCTATTTCTACGGAGCTGGAAAAATGTGGAAGTCGGATTTCACTATAGACCATAATATAAGTATTTCGGGGGACTTGAGCAGTATAGATTTATCTCTAGGTAGGTAGGTACTTTACTGGAATCGGGTCTAAAGGTACCTACTACTTGATCAAGTTAACTAGGCACCGTTTCTTAAGGAAGTATGTACCTACTTACATTATGCCAGCTTAGTGTGTAGTGCAGTATAGTAAATCTATAGAAAAATGTATTTGAATACTTAAAGTGCTAGTGCTTAGTGTTAGTTAAAGTGTTAGTATGTAACTAATATTAAAAAAATAACTATGTATTTCAGGCCTAGTTAAGTAACCACTACTTACAAAAAAATTTTCATCACAGTTAGGTGTCTATGTAACTTGACTAAGTAGTAATTGGATATATAGTATTTCGTAGTACATCATGTGCCAACCGTATCTACCTGTGGCCTACCACAAGTACCTATACTAGATACTTATTTAGTTTTTGGATTAAGAACCGAACCCCGCTCAGCAGTCAGAATCATAATATATCTTTAACCTCTCGTCTGCTTGCGCACACATCTTGACCAGACTAGATTTTCTATTGTTTTCCTAACTAACCACTGCCACTGGCATAGATTGAAGATAATAAACTTATTACTCAATTCAAAATTCAAATTATTTATTCAATGACTGTAGTATAAATTTTATCTCATACTGATGGTTAGTTTTTTTTACATTTTACGAGATGCTAAGGTTACAAGTTTGGCATTCTTCTGTGGCAGTGGTCTCGAACGTCACAAGGCCAAATCGGTAGAGTTGCCCACAAGAACCTACCGAAAAATCGGTAGGTTCGAGACCATTGTTCTGTGGGGAAGATCCGGACTAAGATACTCCACAGGAATTACATGTTTTAAAATAAAAGTTGAATACAATTTTTGTGTTACTTACTTACATTCAATTTATTTCAGGACATTCTAGTTGAAGATCTTAATGCTGAAGAAGAAATAGAAATAAGTAATGTGTCCATGGCAGAACCATTAGAAACAAGAGCCCCCAGCTTTGATGCAACTTCAGCCACAACTACGCAATGTTTCCATGTCATTGAAAATAATGTAAGCATGAATTTTTCTTATTCAATTTTATATATATACATAAAAAAAATGAAATTATTTATAAATATATATATTTATATATATATATATATATATATATATATATATATATATATATATATATATATATATATATATATATATATATAATATAATATATATTTATAAATAATTTATAACTAATATATTCATAAACTAACTTGTGTATTGAGCTAAGTAGCTTAGAAATACAAGTGGGTACCTAAATCATTAGAGTAGGGTAGGAACAATAATATGATGGAGGGTAGACTTAAAACGTAATAAACACAAACATAAAAACTAAGAAGTATGTAGGTATCTATATACAACAGGCTGTATCTTTTGAACCATAATAGGTAGACACTTGCAATTGTCACAGTGTGTATACCACAGGATCTGCGGTGTATACTATGGCCGCTGTAACACCAAATAATAATAAAAATAAAGAAATAAGTTAAAGTTAAAAAAGAATTGATTGGTTGAGTGAACATGGCACTTGGCCTCCTTGATGTTACATAGAAACCGAATGCCATCTTCACTCAGCTGAGTAGTTTGTAGTAGGTTTTTGTACGGAACTCTCAGTGTGCGAGTCCAACTCGCACTTTATTTTTGTTTTCTATGCAGAGTTTGATCACCTAGGTACTGTGTAATTATTATTATTAATTCATGGTTCTGTTTTTTTTACAGTGCCTTTTGCAATTATTTAAAGAAGATTTTGGGACATCAGGTCTCTTAAAGTTTGCCGGGAAATCGTTAGATAATGAAAATTCTAGAAGTCTCCTGCCTCCGGCTGCCACTATTTGCAAACAAATATTAAAAGACCATAAAAATTCTAATATCACTGAAGAAATATATCACAAGTGGAGTAAACAAATAAAGGAAATTTTCAGAATGAGAGGATTACGACGTACTGCATTTCACCATGTGTTACTGCGCAAGGTGTGACATACCAAGCCAGAGGCAAACTAATCAGTCAATTACTCAACTTGAGAAGGAAATATCAAAAACAGGGTGTACTTGACATTAAACAGAAGAAACTACAAACTACTGATGAAGCTATCAAATATCACTCCAACCACTTCTGCTAACAGTTAATACTGCAAATTCCAGCAATGACGATGACGATATAGCGTGGCTTAAAAGCAGCTCAGATCCTTGGACATTACTTCTAGCAAAATGGAAAGGGACATTACTAAAACGTCTCAAAGGTTTAAGAGACTATTCAGTTGAACAATATTTTACAGGTTATCCTGCCTTACAAAAACTTCAGGGTTTAACATTGGTAGGTATTTAGTGCTTAATATACTTAATTTAGATTTCATTCTCTTGGCAATCTCCATACCAAATTTAATCAAAAGCGGTTCAGCAATTTATCTGTGAAACCTGATGAGAAGACAGACTTCACATTTATACAATTAGTATGGATTATTTTTCATGATTTTTGGGCGTGCTGGTAGGAACGTAGAAGTCAACTGCTCTGTGCGCAAACCCTAATATTTAACCTTTTGTTTCAGCTTGAAGAAGACTTCAATGCTTGTTACCCTGAAGAAAAAGCAACTTTTATTTGAACTTCCCTTCATTGAAGAAAACTTTAATAGAACTTTTAAAAAGAAGAAAATATAAAGACGTTTATAGCAATGCTGTTATCCATTTGGCAGACGGTAAGTGTTTTTTTTTTATGACCACGGTGCGGGAAAGAAAGGAGAATTAACTATCAATAGTGTGTCTGTATGTCTGTTGCCTAAGATTACGGCCAAACAACTGGTCAAATGCTGACAGCCAGTTTTTATTAAGTAAAATTCTTATTTCAGATTCGAGTGAAGACCTTGCTGCAATATTGAGTTTGCCAGAGCTGATTAATCTAAGCATCATTGCTTTACCTCTTCGAGCTCCAAACGCAAAATCTCTCCTCCAGCCATGTAAATGATAAAAAATGGAATTAACTAAATAAATTACTCCGCGTACCAAAGCGTGCCAGATCTGCCGAACAAACGAAATAAAGAAGACAAGCCTTGACTGATATATATAGTCTTTTTAGAAATATTGTTTGTATAAACCACAAAATTACAGGTATGTTGTCAAATTAGATAGTTTATTGGAATTTCCTATACCATGTAGGTAATATCAGCATTGTATCAAATAAAAATGTTGTCCAATTTAATTTTAAAACCGTATCGATACTACTTCCCGATTCTCACTGTATAAGACTACTGTTCATTTATTTAGTATAAGGATATTGATGCCTAAACACAAAGGTTATACAGGATGTAACTGTAAACAGTGTGTAAGTGTAAACAGTGTCAACCTTTTAAGGGGTCATTGTACTGATCATTATGTACAACTTTTACTACTGGACAAATCTTTGGTCCCATAGTAAAAGTTGTTCATAATGATGAGTGACCCCTTAAGAAGTATCAATTCAAACTACATCTTAGTTTGTATAAGGCAATGTTGTTGTTCAATTTATTAGCATAAGGATATTGATTATTCTTCAATGTAAAAGTACTTTTGCATGGCCCTGGGACACCCAATATAAGACTACTGTTCAATTTAGGTTCCTATTAGCTTAATGATGTTGATTTGTAAACACAAATCCCCTTGTTCATAAAAAAAAAAAACTGAAGCACTCTACAAACCTGTTTTATTTAAAATAGTGCTTCGTCTTCTTCTTTCAAACGCAAATCTTTAATCGAAAGAAATTGACAAAACACTATTTTGACTAAAGTAGATTTGTAGAGCGTTTTAATTTTTTATGAATAAGAGGGAAATGTTATAAGACTACCTACTGTTAAATTAATTAGTATAAGGGAAAATGTTGATCTCTGATAAATAAAAACTTTTTATAATCATTTCTGTCATTCTTATTTTGCTGATTATACAGTTCCTTAACCTACAGTACAACATGTGCGTGATAAATTGAGACCTGAGCGCGGTTTAAATATAAAGATTTAGACATAATGCTGTGCTGTTCCCGAGTTACATAGGCTATGTTGAAATGTCCACGTTTTTTTTTAACATAGCTATGTTACTTGGGAACAGCGCAGCATTATAATGTCTAAATCTTTATATTTAAACCGCGATCAGGTGTCAAAATATCGTGCACGTGTTGTACTTTTGAACCTATGAACAATAAATAAGTGCACTATATAAGAATAAATATCTTTCCTGATAGAGTCAATAAAACTACTTTGTAGCTTTAAACAAGATCACTGAATAACATCACAATATTCATTGTTACAATCAATCAATTGTGTTTACTACATTTAAAACAAACTTCTTACATATGAATAATTATCTATATTAAAATATATAAACAACTTAATAAAACTAAATAAGTATTATTGTAAACGTAAACATATAAATATTTGATTCTTATGTCGAACAGAATCAAATGAATCAAATTACCAATTCACAGTAATCATCTCCTTTGATTGCAGAATACAATAACCTTATAAAATTAAGCGTAGACATTACTGAAACTACTAAAATACTTGATAACCATTACCAAGTTCGTTATAACTTCGATCACCAGAAATTATTGGCATGATAACCAAACTTGATTGTATTGACAATTATTTTGTTTGATTTTATCAAGACAACTTGTCTGTTGCTTAATCAACATAACTTTATTGCCATAATCATATTACTTTATGTGCTCGTATGTTAACAAGTTCCTTGATAGCTGCAAACATTTTTTTTATTAATGTTATCAAGTTTTTCTTTCAGTGTGAGTTTACAGTTCGCATTCCAGGTATCTTTGAACGTTAAAGTGAGTCAGCTTGTTTTACTTGACTTTTTCCACTTTCTCGCTTGGTTATTAAAACTCCTGTTATTTTGAACTCTTGGTAATTTGAAATTTTTCTCTGGTCCCTTGAGCTTCAAACTATCGAGTGTCGTCCTACATGACTGCCGCGGACTGCAAAAAGGGGCATTGATGGACGAACGTGAATAAGCATACATGAGTCCCTCAATGCCTGGTTGCAGCCAAGGCTTGTATAGTCATCATCATAATTCTCCTCCCCTTATCCCAATCTCTTTGAGGTCGACGCTGGGCGCCGCATGTTCCTTTTTCCATAATTATCTATTAGTCTTTATCTCGGTAGTAACTTCCATTCTAGCCACGTCATCTTTCACACAATCCATCCATCGTTTCTTTCGTCTTCCCCTACTCATGTAGCCATCGACATTCATACTCAAAACCTTCCTCATGACATTTTCCTCATTCCTCCCATCACACGCCCATAGTATGTGTGTAGTACTTTTCTCAAATAATGCACAGAAATTCAAACGACAGATACGGATTTTCATATTAACATTGCCGGCCGCCTGCTCGCATGTATTTGAGCAGTAGAGCATTTTTGATTTATCTCGAAGAAGGTTATCAAAATAATGCTCGAATTCCCAAGCATGTTTGAGAAATAGTACATTACCACCACGGTCTCGCAACGCTGAGGAAGGCCGAAAGCGCAGCTCCAGGCCAACACAGCGCGGTCAGCATTGCAGCTCTTGACGGAAAGCTGGAATAAAAAAAGAAACCGAAGGTCCAAGCCTTTATAGCGCGGACAACAAGGGCTGCAATGATGACCAAGCCTGAAGGCCGAGAGCGTAGCTAACCTAAGCTCGAATGCATCATAGCGTAGCCAGCAACGCAGTTATTGCGGACCAAGTCTTGTAAAGTACTTTGCTCAAACAATGCGTGTAATTTAAATAAAATCAGCTCAGAAACTATCTACTTTAAATATCTATCTACACTACCAGAGCGGTCAATGACCCCAACAAAAAACCATCAAATGTTTTTTTTTGTGTTGTTTAGATATCGATACCCATCACGACTGCAGAATTTAGCTAGCTAATTTAATTTGAACCTGTATACGAGTAGGTATCATAAATGTTGACGCGAATATATTTTTAGCAAAGTTTGAACAGAATCTATGTATCTACTTATGTACCAATTATATTTTCAAGCCGTTTGGGGATGAAACATCGAGTCGTGGGGTCCGAGTTCTCATAGTTTGTTCATGAAAACGGCTGGTTGACACTTCCCATGACCCAAGGGCTGGCTTTTACCTTTTGGCCAGAGGTTAAGCATTACCATAGATACTATGTGGCAATGTCGCCAGCCTCTTGGATGCAATGTGCAGTCGACAGCGAAGCGGGGGAATTTTTCGACGTCACACTCGTAATTTTGTTTGTTAATAGTTTTATTTAGGTTAGGTTATTATATTTTAATTTTAATAGTTTGTTAGTTAATTTGGTATAAGAAGTTTATCCAGTGTATACAAGGATGGTAGGAAGGTGGGTAGGCCTTTAGTGTGGGACGCAACGTGTGTCGATACTCTTGCGCCTTCCCATCTTCCTGGCACAGCATGCTGTGCTGGCGCTGCTGCTGAGGCTGCGGAAAACCTCAAGCGGCGGAAGTATAGTAACCTTATCAGTAACTAAATTTTCGAGCCGTTTGGGGTTGAAACCCTCGGGCCGTGGGGTCCGTGTGCTCATGGTTTGTTCAAGGAAATCTCCAAACGGCTGGTTGACACTTCCCGTGACCCAAGAGCGGGCTTTTACCTTGGCCAGAGGCTAAGCATTGCCATACAACGTGGCAATGCCGCCAGTCTCTTGGGTACATTACCAGACGACAGCGATGCGGATGAATTTTGCGACGCCATATTTTAGTTTTTTTTTAATAGTTTTAGTTGGTTAGGATATTATTTTTGTAACTTTATTTTAGTGATAGATTGTTTGTTAGAGAGTTACTTTAAAATTATTTATTTTAAAATTATACAAAATATATATATTTGTGTATACAAGGTATAACTTAAATAACGTACAACCTCTGAAGGGATCATTGTACTCATCATTATTAACAACTTTTACTATTTAATAATAAAAATAAAAAGTTAAGTTTGTTCTTGGGATAAATTCATCCCAACTACGGAACCCTTCATTGTGCGTGGTCCGACATGCTCTTGACCGGTTTTTTTTGCATGTGAGTGACACAGCCATGCGAACCAGAGGTCGCTGCAAGTTGGAGAACCTTGGATCTCATAGATCCTGAATAAGTTTTTAACCAACATAAAACCAGACCATCATCATCATCAAGAGGAAGACCATCGGTAATTACAAGCGCAAGGCTATGTTGGAAGCATACTAGCGTCATTACCAAGAAAACCATAAGAAAATTTGTCAGTTTGCGAATTTTGACCACATTTACTTCAAAAAAGCTTGTTTCGATACAGCCCAAAAAGTTTATTTGAAAATTAAGGAGATTATTGATGAAACTCTGGGGCAGTTAAGCACAACGCAGCTACAGGAAGAAAGCCCCCGTAGAACAAGAGCGGAAGAAATAGGTACAACCATTACCAGGTATCCGGGCTAGGCAACAGCTAAGCGCTGACTATAGTCAGCCAGAAGATGAGTCGGCACAGCTACAACCAGGTATGCCGTCTCGCTATGAGGAGTCGTCGCAGCGAGAGAGTTTTCTCTATACAGAGAGAGGGTCCAGCAAGCTGAACGGGTTAGTAAAAAAGCAGAATATTAACTTCAAAGCGTTCATGAGAATCATGAGTAATGTGCAAGTAGATAAGTTTGAGAATCAATGACAATTCGAGAACGCTCTAAAATCTCTGGATAGCTGATGGGGTCAGATTGTCCAACTTCATTGGGAAATTGAAGGTGAGGATGGAGGCGATGATATTACGTACCAAATGGAATCTGCGAGCATGAGGAAAAGTACAGTGAGTTGACAAACAAGATCAACAAAAAGATGTGGGTAGTGAAGCACCGTGAGAAGTCAGCTCCAAAGAAGGACATCCCCGTGGTCAATGGAACTTATAACCAGTGGGTTCCGTTCAAGCACTTGTTTAGCGAAGCGATCGATAAAACCCGTCGGTGTCTAATGCGCAAAAAAACGCAGTTCTTGAAGAGTACGGTGACTGGAGAATCAGATCGTCTGAATCACCATTTACAGATTAGCTCTGATAATTATCAGGTATGTTGGGAGATTTTAAACCACAGGTATGGTAATAAGAAATTTATTTTCACGTCCCATATTAACATTCTACTTGGAGTTCCCAACATACAACAGCAATCGCTGGTCACGATAAGAAACTGCATGACGTAACCAAGGAGACGCTACACTCTATTCAGAATCTGGGAATGGACATAGCAACTTGGGATCCACTTTTAGTGCATCTTACTACGAGTACACAAAACATTGATAACGATACCTTCACCGAATACATAGAATCGGTTAAGAATCCTAAAGAGCTACCCGATCTGCAGGAGTTCCTGGAATTCTTGGAGACCAAATTTACAGCGCTAGAAGCGTCTCGTCACAAGCAAGAATCAGCTAACCAAAAAACCACGCCGCATCAACCATTAAAAAACAGAAACTATTACCAAAACTGGAAGAAAAGTTTTCACCGAAAAAATCATCAATCAGGCAACAAAGATAATTTTAAGTCTAATACATAATAAATAATAATTTTAAGCATTACACGTGTCGTGGTCGATAAACTGTGTGTTGTGCAATTTTGAACACGGATTGTGGCGTTGCCCAGAATTTTTGCAAATGACGCATGAGCAAAGAGTAAATAAGTTCAACGCCACAATCCGTGTTCAGAATTGCACATTCTGAACACGGATTGTGGCGTTGCCCAGAATTTTTGCAAATGACGCATGAGTAAAGAGTAAATAAGTTCTGAGTTGAGGTGCGCGATTACTAACAAATGCATGCACTAACTGGAGAGGTCCTCTCAATCTGTGTGGTTCTGTCCTCAAAAGACCATTTCAGACACCAATCTACATGGTCTTCACATGAAGTGACCAAGATTATGTCTGGACTTTATAAGAGACTGTGACCTCTGAGTCTGTTTCGGCTTTTCTTCTCAGAGTAATCAGATAGGAAACGCCAACCTCATATAGTTTAAAAAAACATGATTGACTTGTAAAAGTGTTTGTACAAACCTACTTACAGAAATAAAAATCATTTATCATTTATCATAAATAAAATTGAGAAATTAAATTACTGCAAAAACTGTCAATGTAGTCATAACAATAAACCATGTCAATCAAAGAAACGATGTTGTAAATGCTTAGATACACATAACACTGTACTTCACGAAGCATTGGCGAGTCGAAGTCCAATTGCGTCAGCAGAAGAAGCTACCAACAGTGTTCCAATCAAAAAGAGCACATCTAGGTCATCTCACGTGTGGTCTCTTGGGATGACATGTCTGAAATACTTTTAGCCACCGCGATCATACAAGTAAAGGGTGCTGAATGAACTCAGAATAAGATGAGAGGTTTAGTGGATCAGGCTTCTCAACTATCGTTAATCAATTGTTCATTTCAAGGGTCAAATATTCGGTGTTGGTGAAAAAGAAAAAAATACTAAGGGAATCTTACAAGGGAATCTACAGTCTGCAAATATATAATTTACTTGTGACACGAACGTTATTGTTATGAATAATTTGATCAACCGACTGCCAAATAACACGTTTAACAAACCAACAACGTGGAACCATCTCCAAGGGATACAATTGGCCGATCCGGAGTTCCATATAAGCAGACCCGTAGACACGTTTCTAGGTGCAGAGTTAACTGCAAGATAATGCTAGGAGGAATCTTGAGAGGAGACAAGGACAAGCAACCAATCGCTCAACAAACGGAACTAGGATGGCTACTCTGTGGATCCATGAAACCACACTACCAATGCAACGTAGTTCGTAACAACACAGAAGACCTACCGAAATACCAGAAGTCACGAACCATATGGTCAAGTGCTCAGTGCCAGGGATCTAAAGGACAAAAGTGTTTTCGTTTACACAATTTTGCCAAACGCTGGACTAGTGCGAACTATGGTGCGATCGAACGGGACAAAAATACGGACACAGGAAATCAAAATATTGCTTTTACTGTGGAAGACTCAATAGTGTAACTTTGAATGTTTTTAATAATTGTAATTATTTATGTACACCAATATGTTTTTATACACACCGTATCATAGTTTAGTTTTTAGCTATCATCCCGTATTTCTTCTCGCTCTCGGGAGTTTGTTCTAGTTTTAATCAAACGCTCAGCGAAAATGCATAACTGCACCGTACGCAAGTATGCACTTTTGCTGGTTTACCAAAATGTGGGCCAGTTCGCGTCCAGATCTCATTAGAGACACCACGACTCAAAACCATTACCAATACCATTCTAGCATACATTTTACCAATAAGTTAGCTACATAATTTACCATCTTCTTACCGATTCTTATAAAGTGTTATAGTGATTTAATAATAGTTATTTCCCTTATAATCCAAGATTTTGACTTTTACCATATTTACCAAATCCTATCAATACGAGAAAGGTGTGTAAGGTCGAGCACTACTTTCTACATTTGAGTTGGTTACACCTAGTATATTGTTATTGTATCTACGTAGAAGTTTTTTGATAATGTACATAATAAATAATAAATTATGTATATTGTCATTTCGTTAGCCAAAGATGCGATTGCTAGTCATGAGCGCACGGGTCTATCATAATAACGCAGTGCCTAGTGCTAAACAATGATAGTAGTGAAAGGCTAGTAGGATCTTTACCCGGCGAAATCGAATCCGGGGCTGGGGGCGTGTGCGCGCGGCCACGTGAAACTCTGCAAGACCACGCGCGGCAGGTTGGGCACGAGCTGCAGACGCGGCGCGCGCTGCGGATTCGGCGGGCTGACCGAGCGCAGCACGCGCGGCACGTGCGGCACGCGCGGCACGTGCGGCACGTCCGGCGCGAGTGGCACCCGCGTCAACCGCGGATGCGTACGGTCGAGATTCACGCGGCGCATGCGCGGTGCACGCGCGCCGCTCGTTCAGGCACGCGGCAAGATCACACCCCAAGACTACTGCTCACCCGCCCGGCTGGCTTTGTATTCACGAAGACCACTAGCTTCCTTCAAATAAAACGCAAGAGTTTACCGGAAACTAACAACATCATGGACACCCCGCTCACGTTACGTAATACTTATAGTCTGGTGAAACCTTACTTTGTACTGGTTTGCACTCTGATATCAGAACGTGCGATGAATCGCGTCAATAAGACGGAAAAACTGAGTGAAGTTCGCGGCACCCGAACGCGCAGTAGAGCACAGCCCGATCGTGACAGCGTCAAATTGCGGCACGCAGCGGCCGGCACGGCAGCTAGCGGCGTAGTGCCGTATGCGCGGCGCCAGATGCGTCACGCGCGGGGCGTTGCGGGGCGGTGCGGGGCGCACTGGGTGGCAGCCCGGCGTTGTGGCCGGCACAGCCCGCGCGGCGTTGCGCCGCCGTGTCGCCATACTCTATAGTCTATACTAGAGCGTCAGTACTATTATCTGTTCTGTGACTAGGGTGAAGAGAAATGGCATATATACCTTTTTCAGTCTGTAATATTGCTAATTGATGGCCCTAATACATTGTTCATACAAAAAATGAAGATCCATCTTGCCTTCAAGTGGCGCACGTTACGAGTAAATCTAACGAAACTTAGTTTTCACGGCTTGTATCACAAAACAAAATAAAACTTAATAGCTATCGCTTAAAAAGACATGGTATGCATCATCATGATTCTCTTGCCGGATAAGGGCCCTTATCCATCTTTTGCACATTCAATATTAATGAATAATTTTTGAATATTTTCGATTCCCGGTTCGATGAACCTCAGTAACTACGAGTACGTTATAATCACGTGAATGCGTCCTTGCATCGCTGTGCACTACGAAATATAATCAAAACCGACCTTAACAGGGTTGGCAAGGGTCGGCAAGGGACGGCCGGGGTAGGGAGATAAGTGGTTGGACATTTAAAAGAGGATTTTGAAGCCATTTCCACAGAATTCGGCAAAGGCCAACCTTGAAAATAAAATAGCAGCTTGATAGGCGTGGCTTATATCCCCGTGGATCCATCTTCCGTGGTTGGTTGGTCGCCGCCACAAACTTATCTGAACCAGTGCCCACAAGTGGACCTAACGAAATCACTGACCGGAATTTTAAAACGTTACTTACTTAGCATGGACTTTGCAAAGCATTATTCTTGTCATTATCGCACAACTGTGAATAATAATAATAACCTGGGACATTATTCACACACGGCCATCTGATCCCAAACTAAGCAGAGCTTGTACTATGAAAACCAGATAACTGATATACTATTGATATTAGTTTTTTGTATATATTATACATACTTATTTAGATAATTACACCCAGACTCAGACCAAACAGACATGTTCATGCACACAAATGTTTGTCCGGGATGGGAATCGAACCCACGACCTGCGGCGTGATAGGTGGTATCTTAACCAACCACGCCAACTGGTCTGCCAAAAATAAAGACGGAAACATATCTAAGAAAAAAGCGCATGCTAACTAACGTCAATTTATCTCGGTCTGTGAAAGTTTTGCACATAGCGAACTATGGGGTAGACTAATATAATTTAATACTATTATACTAATATAATACTATACATAATATTTTATTAACAATTAAAATATTTATTAATTAGGTTTTTTCAACAAGAAATAAATCTTCTACATTTGTATAAAAACCGGCCAAGTGCGTGTTGGACCACGCACAATGAAGGGTTCCGTAGTTGGGATGAATTTATCTTAAGAACAAACTTAACTTTGTTGTTGAAAAACAGTTCTCTCATACATTGATACGTCACGGTCAATTCTCCAACTGCAAATGTAAGTTTGTAATCGCAAAAAAAAAATGTGGTAGAACTACAAATTAACAATTATCAGACTTTTTCCTTTACTTTTACTGTGACACCTTTTCCTTTTGAGGTGCGGAACCCAAGAAATGCATGTTGATGTATACAATATTATTTTTAGTAGGAAACCGAAGGGTTTACGAAACCTTTTTTTTTATGCGAAACCTGAATATAGTTTTTTCAGAATAAGTAACTGAATCGATTCCAATAATTTTTACACCATGTTATTTTTGAGGAGCTCGTGGCTAAGTAATAACAACCGTACGGGTCGATCCATCAGGTTAAGCTATGCTTGCCGGGGTTGGTCTGTGGATGGGTGACCATCTTTACATACCGAGACTCCTCCGTGCCTCGGAAAGCACGTTGAGCCGTTGATCCCGGCCGTCATTCGAGGATCTTTGACAGTCGTTACGGGTCGTCAGAAGCCCGAAAGTCTGACAACCAGTCTTACCAAGGGGTATCGTATTACCCAGTAACTGGGTTGTGGAGGTCAGATAGGCAGTCACTCCATGTAAAATACTGGTATTCAGCTGCATCCGGTTATACTGGAAGCCGACCCTAACATAGTTGGGAAAAGGCTAGACAGATTATTATATTTTGTACCAAAAATATTTAAAAAAGGTTACAAGTTGGACACCGAGCGCCACTAAGTACCTATCCGCAATCACGAGCACAACACGAACACAGGTGCCGCACTGGGCGTGGGCGCACTCACCTCCTTTTGCGAAGCAGTAATGCTCGCGTAGGAGGAGGCGGAACGCGTGAGGGAGAGACAATCTTTGCGCTCTCACGCCCCTAGTCGCCGCAGGAGACGCCGGAGCCGGAGTCGGAGACGGGAATTGATAGCCGATTCCCGGCTACCGTAGGCGCGGGCTTGCGGATGAGCAATGGGTAGCTCGCCGTCCGGTAAGGACCAGGCCTGGGTCGACGGCGCGTTGTGTTCCACGCGCGCCTCAAAGAGATGTCAGCACTAGCTGAAGGGGCCGCTCATGTCGTAAAGTTTTGATTATAAATTCAAAAATAGAGACCATAATGACAGACCTCATGCGTGTACAACTCGAAACAAAATTAAAAAGTTTTACTATGTTACAGATTTCTTAACAAAATATATACTGCTATAATATAACTTTTTTTCTATTAATGAGTGCACTTCAGATTGTCGAAGAAGTTTTCAATTCGATTTTATTATTATATATGGGAACGCTCTAGGGCATGCCAGCTCCATAAGTTTTGGAGACAGTTTACTTTTTGCTAACTTTGGTTTTTATTCAAATAGGTAACTAGCTATTGCGTGAGTGTAGATAAATTAGTGATAAAACTGTACATAACTAGGTAATAAATATACAGCGTTATTGGTAAAACACCTACAACCTCTTAAGGGGTCATTGTACTCATCATTATGAACAACTTTTACAATGGGACCAAACAATAAATCGCGAAAAAAAATCAGCTGTTCAGTACATTTATGTTCGTATAATTCGTCAAAATGTACTGAACAGCTGATTTTTTTTCGCGATTTCAGGTTTGGTCCCATAGTAAAAGTTGTTCGTAATGATGAGTACAATGAATGACCCCTTAAGAGGTTGTTGGTGTTTTACCAATAACCCTGTATATTAGGCGCGAAAAAGTAACAGACATTTACAATAATATGGATAAAAGAAGTAACATCGGCTGTTCAATATATTTTGACGAATTATGCGAACATAAATGTACTGAACAGCTGATTTTTTTTGCGATTTCAAGTTTGTTTCCATAGTAAAAGTTGTTCATAATGATGAGTACAATGACCTCTTAAGAGATTGTTGGTGTTTTACCAATAACCCTGTATAATACCCCTCATTATGCATCAGTTTCATAAATTACTATTATAACATTATTTTGTTAGGGAAAAATTGTTATAATATGATTATATTTTCAAATTTCGGTAATATATATATAAATATATATAAATATCTGAAAAAAATGTTTAATTATTTTTTGTAAAATCTGAAAGCGAGCACCTGCCCGCAGGGCTCTTAGTTGAAACTTTTCAAATATATTTTTGGCGTTCTCTCATCACGCCCCACCTACTCAGCAATCAGGTTTTTGTGCTGAATATACTTGCTGGAAAACCCTTTGGGCTCACCTACCAATAACAAAGCAAATAAAACAGATATGTAGATGAACGAAATAAAGACCACAGTTTTCAAGCAATCATTTATTCAATTATTAAATAAAGTACACAATATAAACGGAAATTAATTCTATCTTATTAACGAATCTGATTTATTAATAAATTAACTGTTATTATTGTCCAACGTGCAAATAAAAAAATAATTTAAAAACTTGTCAATTTGTTTTATCCCAAAAAGTCTGAACCGAGCTCTCATGCAAAGCAAGCCTATGTTTCGGTCGAACGTTCATAGGTCAAACGGTTTTATTTTATTTTATTATTTTTGGAAAACTTACAGCTAATCAGACACAATAGTTGCTAAGTTTAAAACAAGATGATGGCCAATTACAAGTTTTCACACATAGAATAACAATTAACATTATACTAGGTAGCAGACAGTGTAATTTCGCGTTCAGTATATTCGTATATAATGCAAGGACTACGTTATTTTGTCGAAGAAGTGATTGCAAAGAGCCTTCTTTAATTTAGGCACACTAGTATTGAAAAGATCTATGTCAACTTCCCGACAGGTTTCATTATACATACGGCTCGCCCTTATCATGTAGGAATTTTGTCTGTAAGTTGTTCTTGTTACTGGTACGTGCAACAAACGAGGTTTACGCAAAAACGAAGAACATACTCTCATTCGGGTAACTGATTGAACTTGACGCGCTCAATACGAGGGGTGGGTACAATTCGAGCATTTTTAGGGCACACGTGCTATGACGTCACGGGATGTAATTGAAAATGGGTCAATCACATGTTTTGTGTAGTCGTCAGATCGATCTACAAAGATATATCTACACACATCAAAAGTGGCTAGGGATCAAGTACCTACGTTTTAAATTATCGCCGCAATTGAGTATTATTATTTTAACTTTTTTGGATCGTTGTTGATTATTTTTAGTGAATTTCACTATTTGAATTTTTAAACTCAAATTTTTAACATATTTTCTAAAAATTAAAAATAGAAAATCAGCTGTCAACCAGGATTCCTATAAAAGTGTGTAATAACGTTTTTAGTGGAACTGAAAAAAATTGCATCGGTATGGAGCAGTGATATCATTTGTACCGTTGGAATGTTGCAAGCTGGTTCCAGGCAACGTACTGCGGCTGTCGCTCTTGGCACTAGACACGAGCTTCATAAGCCGCCTCTGGACACGCTATCGTATCACAGGCTGTGTAGCAGAGTGACACATGGAGGACGATCTCGCATCACCGCATGCAGACAGGAACGGCATATCCAAAATACTGCTCGACGGAATCGTACCATGACCGCCATGATGTTGACAACGAGACTCCACAGCTCTTCAGGCTAGCTGATAAGCGACTAAACCATCTAAAATCGTTAACGTGAAGTGGGTATCCGTTCTCTAAGGCCGCTGAGAGTTCCCCCTATAGTACCCCGCAATCGTAGGACGCGTTTACAATGGGCTCGCACAGAAATTGAGGATGAAGACTGGCATTGTTTGCTTTTCCGATGAATCTCATTTCGGTATAAGGCCGGATACAAGACGTACTCAATTTCGGAAGACCTCTGGACGTCAAGAACGTTTGAAATTTTGTCAGGAAGTTCATTCATATGGAGGGGAACAATAAAGATTTGGGCCGGTATTTGGATAGGTAGAAGAACCGATCTTATTTGGATGAGGGGCAACCTCAATGCTCAGATTTATGCGGAGAGGAATGTTTGTTCTACGTAGGGCACGTTTTGACCATGTCAGACGTATCAAGGCCAAGCTAGCATCGCACCCTCTGGGTAGTAAACAGTTCTGGTCACTGTCTAAAGTAGTCGAAACGAATTTTTGTCGTCCCACCTTACCTCCAATGATGAAACCTGATGGGTCGCTGGCCCACTCTGCAAGTGAGAAGGCAGATCTATTTGCATCTCTTTGCAAGTAATTCGTGTCTTGCGGCTGGTTCCAAGCAACCACTTACTATACCTCATTGTGACTCTTCGATGCTGGAGATCGCATTTCATACAAAAAAGGTCCGAAGAGTATTGTGCAGTCTAGGTGTGAACAAGGCCAGCGGGCCTGACGGCATTCCAGCGAGAGTATTGAGTCAGTGTGCACCTGAACTGTCTCCTGTGCTGACACGCTTGTTTCGCCTCTCTCTCTAGAAAAAAGAACAGTGCCGAAATCTTGGAAGCTAGCTAATGTACAACCAGTGCCCAAAAAGGGCGACCGTGCAAACCCTGCCCATCACTGTTGATCGCGTTGATCATTATTGATCGCGGTATTGTTGGGTACGCGGATAACAGTACTATTTCGGAGAGATACTTGTCCAGCGCAAAAACCACCGGCGATGAAGTTCGTTCTTTGAGAGAGGCCATGGTAAAGCGGACGGATTTGACCTTAAGCCTTGTTTACCAATGGGGTGATGATAATCTAGTTTCTTTTAACGCCTCCAAAACACAGGCGTGTCTGTCTTTTCACCACTAAAACGAGTCGTTTCGACTAAAATCCTACTTTTCGGGGTACATCTGTTCCTGTAACAGATCGGCTCGAGCTCCTGGGCATGGAATTGACATCTGGTCTCAACTTTGGCGCCACCATCGAGTACAAAGCCTAAACTGCGGCCAAGAAACTGGGCATCCTAAACAGAGTGAAGCGATACTTTACGCCTGGACAGCTTTTGATCCTTTATAAAGCGCAAGTCCGATCCTGCATGGAGTATTGCAGCCACCTTTGGGATGGCTCAGCTAAATACCAACTTGCTGCGCTTGACTCAGTGGAACGCAGAGCTAAGAGGCTCATTGGCGACGTAAAACTGGTGGATGCCAAGCTTCCCAGCTTGGCTCATCGCCGGAAGGTTTTCTTGTCGGTCTTCTATAGACTGTACTTCAGTGAGTGTGCTAAGGAACTCCACAACCTCATCCCACCGGCCCCCTTCTACCATCGAACATCTAGCCGCACTGCAAGTTACCATCCATACCTAGTTGCCATTCCACCAATTCGCACTAAGGCTTCCAAACATCCTTCATAATGCGCATGGCAAAAGAGTGGTACTCACTAACTGCGTCTGTGTTTCCGAGCGCATACAACCCTAAACTCTTCAAAGTGAGAGTGAACCGGCTTCTTCTGGGTAAGCTCACTCCATCGTCGACTTTGTTTCTGTCACCTCTGACCTAGACTAGAGTCAATAGCAAACCCTTCTCAAATAAAAAAAGTAACTAATTGTTGAATTTTGGCTAAACGTGTTTGCCAAAATGTCTTAAACGGGAGCATGCCTAAAAATGTGTACTCATTATGCACTCCTTTTTCATTACTGGTAAATTGTCAACTAACAAATTGTCAAAAAAAAACATTTTCATCCCATAAGCCTGTGTGTGATTTTTTCTATCAATTTACGACAATTCACCAGTAATGAAATATATAGGAATACACATAGAATAGGAGACTAAAGTCAAGAGTAAACCCAACCCAAATATTAAAAAAAAATGTTTTAGACGTGATCATCTCATTGCGAAGCCGGTTGGGTGATTCGGTTCGACTAATGCACGACAATGCACGTCCACACTGTTAGAGTCGTAACGCACACTCTTGCCAATGCTCGCATCAACGTACTGCCATGGCCTGCTCAATCGCCAGACCTCAACCCACTTGAGCACGCATGGGATATACTCCAAAAAAGAGCTCTGCCGAGTATGGATGCCGTGCCTACCCCACAACAACTCTTCGACTTGTTAGAAAGAACGTGGGCGGCTATTCCTCAGAAAGATTTTGATGAATTGATTTTAAGCATGCCAAATCGCTAAGTTAATATTTATTTTATCTTTACAATAAAAAATTAAAATATTCTCATTTTTGCCTTTTTTGTCCTTTAATTGACGACATTAACTTAGGTTAACGTCCCACAATTTGAAAAAATTGCAAGTTTTCTTAATTTTTACAAAATATAGGGATAAGTTGTTAACTTAAACATAGGAATTAAAGTAAGAAGCCAGTCTTGAAGACAAGATTTGGTAAATATTTATTGGATATTTTTTTTATAATTAAAAATGTACATGATCCCTAGACACTTTTGATGTGTGTATGACTTTTGTAACGTATGTAGCACGAAACTTTCAAATAATAATAAGGCGGCTGGATCAGGGCCATGATTCAGCAGGTGGTACTTCTGGACAATACTCGTATTGTTAGAAGCTTCCTATCTCTGTAGCCCTGACCGCCGCACCGCCGCCGGTAGCTTGGACCTTGTTCCCGATACCAGTGAGCTTCTTAGTAATTTTAAATATTTTGAAATAGAGATTATCTGTTCAAATCTGGGCAAGTTCAGTTCGCGTCATGTAAGTTTGCCGCTCTTAAGTGGGCTACAAATGACTGCGCAGTAGTCAATATCTACATTATATTACTAAAACAGCAGCGCGCCATGTCATGCGCATCGAAACGCCTAGTTTTAGAGCGGCAAACTTACGTGACGCGAACTATACCAATGTAATTTTTCAAATACATATGTACTTTTTAAGTTTATGTTCATCGGTGAAGTAAAACATCGTGAGGAAACGGACTTGAAGAATGAAGAATGTAATTCTGTAATTGCCAATCAGCCTTGAGCGAGCGTAATGATCAATGCTCATGTCTTCTGTGTATGAAAAGAGGCCTTTGCCCTGCCTTTATTTTTATTATTATTGGCATAGGGATACCCCATAGTAACACATATTCTGTGAAAATGTCTACTAGCTACCTATTAAGGTTAAAAAATTACAGCCTTGTGACAGTCATAAAGACGGACAGACAAGCAGACAGACAGACAAGCAGACAGACAGACAAACGTTGTGTGCGGAACCCTAAAAACGATGAAGCAACTATTAAAGTTCATTTGACATCTCCAATAAGCTGGTATAAACTCCGGATATGCAACAGAAGATGCTGAACACTATGAGAAAGATATTAGTAAACAGCTTGTAGAAACAGAAGCCGTAGTTGTTGGGGTAGAAGACGCTGATGTCGATGACGGCGGGGAATAGCAAGCCCACCATAGACAGGCACAGGGAGCCGATCAACCCGATGAAGGGGCCCAGAGTCGGCGCCGCCAGCGCCAACACGACTGGAACACAGAACGCTTGTTACTGTACAATATTTATTTATTTTAGTGTTTTTACAATAATCTTCACTTAACCTTTCGTATGCTTTAATTACAGAAACAATTAGAAAGTCATTGTGCCTCGCATAGATCCGCGTTTTCAGCAGTCGACGAGTTAATAAAAAAGCCCTTAATTCTAACCCATGATAAGGTTCAAAGTCTGAGGGGTATCGTGTTACCCAGTAACTGAGTTGTAGAGGTCAGATAGGCAGTCGCTCTATATAAAATACTGCTATTCAGCTGAATTCGGTAAGACTGGAAACAGACCTCAAAATAGTTGGAAAAAGCCTAAGCAGATGATAATAAGGTTCAAATTCAATATTAACTCAAGAGGGGCCTGATAATGTAGGTCTTTTAGGTCGTACGCATCCACTAAGGCAACCACTTTTTTTTTTGAGTTTTTAACTGGACAGTAGGGGGAGGGGGGAATAGGAGAAAATCCAAATCCATACGCGATACGTGGAAACTGTCTTAGGAAACGTTTTTTTCATGAAAAGCATTTTGGCCTACTTAATTTTTTGGTTAATGTGAGTTGTCCACAAAAATTGGTTAATTTCACTCATTATTTTTACGGAAAACTCGTACTTGACCTAAAAATCCCCATACTGTGGTTGCTATTCGGGCGCTTAACGTGCGCGGCATGCTAGATGCGTCATGAGGCCATACTCGACTTTTGTATGAAATTTTGGTTAGAACATTCCAGAAAATCTGTGAAATTTATCTTTGCCGATAAGGTATTTTATGTGTGTGTAATCAGAAGGTTTGGCAAATGAAAGAGCGTGTTCTCACTTGAAGGTTTATTGAACGACTGGCGTTGTTTACAGAAGTTGAAAGGACTTAAAATTAATTTACGAGCTACGTCATATATTGCCTTGCAAGTCTAAAGATATTTAATATGCCTACGCGCTACAATCCTCTCCCCTTAGATTATGAAGTTTTTATTTGTTACTCCCCAAAAGAATACAAAATTATGAACTAACCAGGTAGGTACTACAAACTGTAGAATTATGCAAAATCTACAAAATCTGTTCAGATTTGATAGATTTTCTAGATTTTTCTCCATATTTTTATGAATTTTACAATTAGAATGGTAAATCTGTTCGTGCTTTTTGACGGATAATTTTCACGGTCATTATCGGATTCTCTTTTGAAGCTTTTTTATCTTGAATTTAATGGTATTTACCTATTACATTTTCTAATCAGTGTTGAAGGTTTCCCCTAATAACAAAGGGTGCGTGTTGTGGTTTCCTTTTATTTTTGTATGTATTATTGTACTCCGTGACATACACAAGAAGATCGCCTGTTGACCGTCTGTTGAGCCATATTGACAGTCACTGAGGAGATCATTCTCTTTAAGGTAGGTCAGCAACTTATTGTTCAGTACCCTTTCCATAACCTTGCACAGAATAGAGGTAATGGTGATCGGAGGGTAATGGACAGGGTCTGCACGGTCGCCCTTTTTGGGCACTGGTTGTACATTTGCAAGCTTTCAGGCAGTGTTTTCGGATCATATCGGGCTGCATGAAGTCCTCACTAATTAACGAATTGCAGGTAGAGTGCTCAGAACCACCATTAACTTTGAGAAAGCAGTATCAAGCATCGAGATTTGTTTGACCTGTTTGTACAAAAAGTGGACGACTTAGATGTTGCATACCGAAGTACCAATTAAAGGAACCATAATGAAGTCCGTTTGTTTTTAAAATCCTTCCGTTGCTATCAAAATTTTCGATTCCCTTATTATTCAGTTTCCGAAACTTCCTATTTAAGTTTTGATTATGAAATTATATACTACTCAAAACAAAATAAGGGGCACTTGTTATTTTTAAATTTCAGTGTAATTTAAAGAATATTAACTAATTGCTAAGTATCAAAATATTGATGTTACGAACTCTTGATATCGAACCTCTTTGATGTTATAAATAAAAATAAAATAAAAATATTTTATTCTCAGACAACCAAGGCCCATAAAGTTTGTTAAAAAAAAAAAAAAAAAACATAATAAGTATGTTAGTAGGTATAGAAATAAAAAGTGGGAAATAATTATTTATAATAATTATAAACTTTGACAATACGCTTTAAATAGCGTCAATTTAACGTCTACCTTCCAACGAGCGAATCTACGTGGCAGCATGTTTCCCGGTACTGACAGTGGCCTCCGTTCCGACATCCTTCAAGGTGTCAGTCACAGTGTGCCTTAGGTACTTTAACTGAGAAACACGGTTCAACTCTTCTACATTTAAAGAAAGGGGTGACACATTATTTGGCCTTTTGTTGTTTCCAACAAAAACCATATACTTTTTCTACTATTATATTTTAAACCGTGCTTCTCAGCATAAGCTTCACACATACCCAATAGTTTTCTCAACCCACCGTTTGATGGACCATGCACCTCAGCAGCAGCATGTCGTCCGCATAACTTATGTTGTTAACACTCTCGCCATCTATGCGGCATCCGACATGCATGCTGCTCAGTCATAGATTAAAAGCCTGGGAGACGTTAACCCTCCTTGCCTTACACCCGAGTTCAGTTCAGTAGTTACGAAAACACATGCCCATTTTACACAATTTTTATGATTACTATACCAGTATGAGAAGATGCCTATGGTTTCAGAAGCGACCCCGTCCTTCTTCAATTTATTCCAGAGAACTCCATAGGATACCAGATCGAACGCCCTGGATAGATCTAGGAAGCAAGCAGAGTGCTGACCCGCAAGTATGTCTATTTGAATCTGTTCCTGATTTTGTTGACAGAACTCTTTATGTCTTGATTTAAAGATTTTGCAACTAAGATACATCTTTTCATAATTTTAACCAATTTCAGGCTTACCATACGATACATACAGCTGGTAATCTAACCTAGTTTCCCCCATGAGAAGTAGGTGTGACTTTATATATGCATGTATGTACATTTATAACTCAACATCATCTGCCACCTCCCAACTATGTGAGGGTCGACTTCCAATCTTACCGAATGCAGCTGAATTCCAGTATTTTATATGGACTGATTGCCTATTTGACGTTCACAACTCAGTTACTGGGTAACGCGGCAATACCGTTTGTAAGATTGGTAGTCAGACTTTTAATTAAACCATTACTATATTTGTAGTTAATTGGTTTAGCCAATTTTCATAGACCACGAAGGTGGCACTTAAAGTATGTGCTGGACGTAAGACCAATTTAGAAAAGGGACGAGTAACCTTATATAGGTTACTCGTCCACGCCCTATGCTTCGGTAGAACACAATGTACGCGCAAGAGGATGCTTGAAGTGAGGAAAGTAAAAATAGGCTGAAGCCCACTGATACTTATGCCTATTTTTGACCACAAATTAATATTTTCATTTTGTAACATGATCATAAAAATATGATACCCTTTCTTATAATACATACAAATAAAATTTCGGTATGGTTTTGTTACAACAGACTTTTTTATGAAAAATCCCTTAAGTTTAGGGGAAAATATCCTGAGGTGGGAACCCTGCAACATTGTTATTTTGTCAAAGTGACATTACTGAAGATGTGACGTGTCGCGCTCTGATTCGCGTTCAATGTCACGTGATCAATTGCTATATTTTTACGTGATTATTTCTCAGAAATATTAATTTATCTAAAATTATATACAAAACTACGTTGAATTTTGATACTTTTAGCTCACAACCATTCTACATAATAAAATTCATAACGTATATTATATTTCTTACTGTCATCTAGCCTATTGCTATAATAAATAAAGGGATGTAATAATTTTCCTTATTTGACCATTATTTGTATCGCCGACGTGACAATTGCATAGTCACATTCTTCGCAAAGTATTTTCCAAGACTCACTGTCACGATTACGAGTATGTTCTACCCTATTTATACTTTTACAATTTTAGTCAAAGTACAATCAAGTAATTATTGGAAGTTGTTGTTGTTAAGTTTTATTATTGACTATTGCATTAACTATTTGAACGTAAATGTAAAATAATGGAATCAATTATAGATCATTTCATAATAATGTGCGATTTTTGTGACGCCGTGTGTTTTCAAAAAAAAAAAAAACCTCCCATACCTATCGAGTGGGTTATCAAAATGAAGGGTTTTAAAAGGTGATTACAATAAGCAAATTATATGTTTAAATGTAATTTGGAATGAGAAATGATAAAATAAACAATCCCAAATTTTTTGGGGTGAATGAGTAAGAGGCAGTTATCACCCGACTAGGTATACGTAAGCGTGTGCGACTGTACGCACGAGAATTAATTATAAGATTATTATAATACAATTCAATTCAGGCAGGCCAGATGGCGTGGTTGGTTAAGATACCACCTATCACGACCGCAGGTCGTAGGTTCGATTCCCATCCAGGACACATTTGTGTGCATGAACTAATTTGGAATCAGATGACGGTGTGTAAAATAATGTCCCAGGATAATATTATATTATTATTATAAAATTTTATTACAATTTGATTCTTATAATCTAGTAACAAACCCAGAATTTTACTGCTTTGAAAGATAATTTTAACGGCCGCTACCTAAAGCGTTACATAATACAGTGAGAGAACAATAATCAACTAAAAAGTGTAAAATAAAAAATCAAAAACCCGTCTGCGCAAAAAATGAACTTTAAAAGAGATGGAAACAATATGACCTGTTTCTGTCTCCAAACCCACTTAATACCTACTAGAGTCGTGCAGTCTCAGGTCTTTATTGTTAAATTTAAGAGGATTGTGAAGTGCCGATACGCGGCGCGATTCTTGGAGGCAATTACCTACATTTCATACAATTATTTACATAAATATTGTTTCGGGCGATAACGTTTTCACCCCATTAAACTTTTACGAAATGAGACAATTTTGGTCTCATTACATTCAGTACACTTTAATCTAGGTCTGTACGTTTTTCGTTTTTAGTAATTCAAATAAATTTAATTTTTAAAAATAAAAATGCTCGAGGATGTTTTTATGTCAAAAATATAGATATTTAGATGCTAATAACTTATATCGTATGCAATACTTCTTTATAATAAAAACGTACGAACCTAGTTTTTCATTATACCTACAACATTTCCAAAAAATATGAAAATTAGACTATGTTTACGGGGAGAAAAATCTTATCTCTTTTTGTATGAAAATTTACAGCTTCACAATCCTCTTAAATGCCTCCGTCTGTATGAGATTTTTTATTAAGTGGGATTAGAGACAAAAATAGGTGATTAGGTACGTCATTTTTAAAATTCACTTTTTACGCAGTCGAGTTTTGGATTTTTTATATTTACTTTTTTATTGAGTGGACAACGACATAGCTGAAAGGAAGGTGTGAACGCGCCCTCATGGCACGCTGCAAGTCCAAGTAACAACACAAACAGTACTCACACGGCACGGTTGAACAGGCAACTCGTAGCGACATGTCAGCCTTGCGCTTATGGTTGGTGAACTTGTTCTCTAAGTGACTCCACATGATTTGCCACGCCACAAAGTTTTGTAGCGGAAATGACGTCAAAATAGTTGCAGCAAATGCCAATTTCGCCGTCTGCGCTTTTCTGTAAAAATAAAATTTCGCACTTTTTATTATGAATGTGTAGGTACTATGCCGCATCTAGTCCTTTGATCACATAGTTATTGGAAATCAATTACTTATGGTCTGTCCCAAAAGTATGAGGACAATGTAAACGTAAATATGTACGTAATCCTAACTAATATTATATACTTAGGTATGCGAAAGTAAGTTTGTTTGTTTGTTACCTTTACACGCCTAAACCATTGAACCGATCATCCTAAAATTTTGCATATACGTTGTCACGTGTACAGAAACGGACATAGGGTACCTTTCATCCCGAAAAAAGTACTGTTCCCGAGGAACACAACAATAACGTTCTTATGGATAACGTCAGTAACGTTAGATGGCGCCACGTGTCTTTCGAATCATGATTGAGTTATATTATTATAGAAACTTTAGTAGTGTGCTATGTTTTTTTTTTTAATTTTATTTAAGTATCTAATACTTTTGTGAGTCTAGTGTCGATAGACCGGTTTTTCATAATACTATAAATACAAAAGTGAGTTTGTTTGTTTGTTACGGTTTCACATTAAAACAGCTGAACGGATTTGGTTGAATTTTGGCAGATGGGTAGACTATGATCTGGATTATATTTATGATACTTTTGATTCCGGTAGTACGTTCCCGTGGGATAGTTTCCGACAATCACGCGGGCGAAGCCGCGGGCAAAAGCTACTTGTGTAATATTTAACATGAACAGGGTTTCTGTTCACGTTTAATTCTTACACAATCACTCACTAGGGAATTATAAACACATCATCTGTTTTTAGACGGTTTATATCTCGCCACGTTTTCCAATAATTACGAGTACATAACCCTAATAAATTAATACCTAATAAATAACTTTTAATAAATTTAATAATTAACCTATTAAATTGTAATTGAGAAAAAAATATCGATGTAAACAAATTGAGGTTATAAAATTAGATACCATCAATTGTCCGAAAAACATTTAAAAATGGTGATTCAAAAATTAGAATTTTGGGTAAGCGTACTTACGTAAATTAGAACTAAGGTTGCCCGTTAAATTCAAATATTCTTACGTTTTTTGCAATTTGCAGGTCGGTATTAGGTTTTATGTTAATTCAAATATAATTCGCGACTGTAACAAACATATTTTTACAGAATTATAATCATTAAAATCCGTAATACCAATCAAATTGCAAAAAAAACATTCAACAAGAAATTTGAATTTCGTGGGCTACCCTGGCGCTTTCGCCTTAAGTGTTCGGATAATCAAATCAAAGCACTCAATTTGTGGCACACCGTTGGCAGTTCGTTTTATAATCTATTTGTTTGCATTTTCCTCAGTTACTTTTGGAACAGACATTTCGTGCTTTTATAATTTCTATCGTAACGATATTATAGTGGCTGTATTTCCTGGACTTTTGACAGTCGTTATATAAAGGGTCGTCAGAAATCCGAAAGTCTGACAACCAGTCTTTTAACCAAGGGGTATCGTATTGCCCAATAAGTGAGTTGTGGAGGTCAAATAGGCGACTGCCTATGCAGCTGAATACCAGTAATTTACATTGGGTGAGTACCCAATGTAAATTACTGGTATTCAGCTGCATTCAGTTCAAAATCAAAATCAAAAGTCATTTATTCAAACTAGGCTGAGAATCAGCACTTTTTGAACGTCAAAATTACATAAGACAGTCCCCCAAAACGCCCGCCCTTCACCACATCCTAGTGCTTTAGCTGAGGAGAAGAAGTGGCGCAACAAACTCCCCAGCAGCACAGCTGTCTGTTCAGTAAAAAAAAAATGCATCTATACAACACTGCGCATAATAATTTAGGTACATTACGCAACACAAAACATTAAATTAAATTATTTGCTATAAGTAAGCTAGCACACACCAATATACAAAAAAAATAAATAATTGAAAACTATACTCAAGCAGAAATAAAAATACAAAACTAAAATCTTAAGCAGAACTTTATACCTAAATAAAGGCCTCCAGTAATGAAGGATGTGCGAACTTACATATAAGAAGATTGTATATGAAGCCGAAACTCGAATTCACAATTAATGATAAACTAGGACCATCGAAGTAAAATAAACAAAGTTAATTACTAATAACAAAACAAAACCAAGGACAGCAAGAAGACCAGTCACCACAAGCAGCACTCGTTCACGAGTATAACGCAGAGTTCAGCCATCACCCTCTCGCCATATTTGAGGGAAGGAGGCAACCCGACCCCCGACGCTACCGCAAGCAGTGACATCTAAGGGAGCATGACGAACTTGCTGCCGGTTGCTTAGGCAAGAATAATATGATCAATTCTCGAGGTCACTAGCTAACCACATATTGCAATACCACTCATAAAAAAACATTGTAATGAGTAGATTATGTCAATGATAAATAAAAATAAAATTAATAAAATTGACTTTTTCAGTCAAAGAAAATAAATAATTATATGAACTCATATAACCTGTCAGAAGATAAGCTAATTCTGGAGAAAGAACATAAACATTGTCTTGAGTTAATCACAGCACCCAACTATTCTTATCGGTTAAGTAGTCGTTGATAGAATAGTATGCCTTCGAACAAAGGTTAGATTTTACTTTAGCTTTAAACGCATTGAAGGGCAAATCTAGCAAAGAAGAGGGTAACTTGTTATAAAAGGATATACCAAGCCCAACAAATGAGTTATGAACCTTATGAAGCCGGTGAAACGGAGCACGTAATTTGTCCTTATTTCTGGTGTTAACATTGTGGATATCACTGTTTTTAGTGTATAAATGTATATTTTGTCTAATATATAAGATGTTGGCGAAGATGAATTGTGATGCCACCGTGAGAATACCAATATGTTTAAAAAAATCTTTCAGAGAAACTCTGGTACCTAGCTGGTAAATTGCTCGAACAGCTCGTTTTTGAAGTACAAATATATTTTGAATGTCAGTGGCTTTGCCCCAAAGCAGAATACCGTAGGACATAACGCTATGAAAATAACTAAAATAGACTAACCGAGCTGTATCAACGTCAGTCTTACTTTCCTGACGGCGTAAGCGGCTGAACTGAGCCTTCCCGCTAAGCTTGATATATGAGGGCCCCACTGAAGTTTGGCATCTTCTGTAATGCCCAGAAAAACTGCCGAGTCTACAGTTTTAAGCACCTCTTTATCTAAGACGATGTTGGGTCCTAGATTTCTAACATTCGGTAAGGCAAACTTTACACATTTCGTTTTCTTGGCATTGAGAACTAAGTTATTTGTCGTAAACCAATCCGTAACCATTGAGAGTGCACTGTTTACGTCATCAAAATCTTGTCTGTTCCTGTCTACTTTAAAAATAAGAGAGGTGTCATCTGCAAACAGTACAACGTCACAGATACCCTTTTAATAGAGTTAGACTGGGAGCCGACCCCAACATAGTTGGAAGAAGGCTAGGCAGATTGATTTGACAATATTATCGTAGACGTCCACGTCCAGGTGAAACTAAATATAAGCTTGTAAAAAAATGATGCACTTGTCAACATTTGAGCAAACATCATTCCTTCTCTTCTTTGCCTTTTCCTTATGATACTTAACTTTTTAGTGCAATTACACGATATAAGGTGCAACCGACTTACTCGTACAAACAACTATATAATTCAACCAGTTTAAAGCCTAGCAGCGATCCAGAAAAGCGACTCGACTAACAACAGTCGCGGAAAAGCTACGTGGAAAGTTATAAAAAAAATGCAAATCAAACTTTCCCTCTGAATCTTTACACAAAATACATACTAATGATAAAGTAATAGACGGACCTATAGAAATTGCTACAGCTTTTAATGATTTTTATGTAGATTTAGTTGAACAAAGGAGTAGCACTACAACGAATAACAATAGCAATGGCTTTTCAAACATCAATCATTATCCGACATCCATGTTTATGGCACCTACTGAACCGTTCGAAATATTCAAAGTAAATATTCATATATATTCTATATAAATACTCATATTTATTCATTGAAAAACACAAAACTTGTAGCAAACAATATTGCTCCAGTGCTAAGCTTTTTAATAAAACACTACACAAGAAAGGCGAAAAAACAACCATTTCAAATTACCGCCCAATAGCTTTAATTCTAATACTGCCTAAAGTGTTTGAAAATGTAATCCATAATTCTCTATATCGAGGGTTCACGGGCTATTTGTATTAAGCGACATCCTGGCCGATATTAAGTTATTATCATATGCAGGTAGCATTAAAAATTGAAAAACGTAAAAAACGGAGATATACACTATTAATTATTAACCGTCGAGAGGCCACTTTTTCGTAAAAATATTGATACTTTTTTACAATGTTCTTTTTTCCGAATAATGAAACTTTGAAATGCTCTCCTGTAAAGTTCCAAACATGTCGCTTAATACAAATAGCCCGTGAACTCTCGATATTATTTTCTTGAATCAAATAATATACTTGCAGAGGAACAGTGTGAATTTCGAAAAAAATAAAACTATAAAGAAAGCAGTCTATGAGTTATTCTCTAAAATAGTTCTAAATTTTGACAAAAAATACCTATTACGGCACTACTAATGGATATGTCAAAAGCATTTGATCATGTAAACCATAATATACGTAATTATTAAGCAAGTTAGAACGCTATGGCATTAGAGGTATCACACGAACTCTTACGAGGCGGCTTGTGCCTTTGGACCTACAACTGAGAGCCCTCGCGTCACTGTATAGATGGCGCGAACGCGGAGCGATGGACCGATGCAGCGGAAGCTCGAGCTTCGTCAGTTACAGCTCCTGATCATGGAATGGCGGGACAGGCTTCTGTGCCGTAGCGCCAGCCTCGCTACCGTTGAGGCGATCTGACCAGTGCACGGCGAATAGCTCGGGAGGAGGCATGGGTTTCTATCATATGAGCAGGCAACTCACTCCTTAATGAAATATATATTTTTCCTTATCTGACAATCTCCATGGAAACAACATACAGTAGGATTAAAATTAAATATCATTTTATAAAATTCAAGTAAGAAAGTATATTACGAATACTAATGAAAAACTGTACTACTGTACAGATGGGTATAGGTAGGTACAATTTCCGTTCATTGTTCTTTCATTTATTTTTGGTCGGATTACCTAATTATATCAGGGCAAAAACATTGCAATTCTTTTTTATGTTCCATCGATTAAACTGTAATGTTCCCAACTCAAAAAAACACTAATCAGGTTAACTAACCCACTGTTAATTTTTGGTGGCGCAAAGCGTAATAAGAGTTAAAATGATATTTACTTAACTCCGAGTTTAAAAACTCTACATTTATTTATTCATTTAACCCGACTAAGTGCAAGTGGGCCTAACTTACGTATAACATGAAAAAGATAATATAATCTTCTTTATTATTTATCACGATTAACTAAACTGTGTCAGAATGTATTGTAGATATAAATATGTTTAATAAGGAGACATAAATTAACCTACATCTTTTATAGAAAACTTACTTGTAAATGTAAGAAAACTTACTTGTAAATGTAAGAAAACATGCTTGTAAATGTAAGAAAACTTAGTTGTAAATGTAAGAAAAGTTTCTTGTAAATGTAAGAAAACTTACTTGTAAATGTAAGAAAATTTTCATGTAAATGTAAGAAAACTTACTTGTAAATGTAAGAAAAGTTTCTTGTAAATGTAAGAAAACTTACTTGTAAATGTAAGAAAAGTTTCTTGTAAATGTAAGAAAACTTACTTGTAAATGTAAGAAAAGTTTCTTGTAAATGTAAGAAAACTTACTTGTAAATGTAAGAAAAGTTTCTTGTAAATGTAAGAAAACTTACTTGGAAATGGAAACTTACTTGTCTTGCTGCGGCAGGTTTAGCGTAATAGAAGCTTTACATTCCATTCCGTACTTGAGATAGCCGAAGATGCCGAGCACAGTGTACGTAAGGACTATTATTATCATTCCTTTGCTGAAGAGTCCGCACCACCCCGTGAATTGCTTAGGGTTCTCCATGTTGCTCTCCAGCGCCAAGATCTGCGCACACGAGAGTCACATCAGTCGTGTCATGCACTCACACACACACACTCTCACTCACTACTCACTATTAACTCACCACTCCCACTGCCTCCATCGCATACAGGGTGATGCCGATAAATATTGGAATGTCCATCAATGACTGTAACTTATATTTGGATTCATCAAGTTGCAGCTCCGGATTTGAGTCATGTATCAGATAATAAAAGACTAGCGCCAGTCCGACTACGTTGCAGGCGTTGGAAAACGTCGATAAAGGCGCCATCAATTTCAGATCCTTTACCATGCAAATGCTGACCAGAACGGGGTACAAACAGGCAATGAGAATCCGCAACGATACATCATGGCCGCAATATTGAACGAACTGTCGACAGAAATACATTAAGTGCAAGTCGTTTTTTACACATTGCAGCGTGACCTCTGCAGATTTTCAATACCTATTCTTGATATAGGTGTATGAAGGATTTCATTTTTAAGGTTCCGTACCAAAATGGTAAAAAGGAACCCTTATGGTGCGACTCAGTCTGTCTGTCTATCACAACTAGATATCTCTAGAACTACTAATGCTATCAACCAGTGGTCTCGAACATCACAAGGCCAAATCGGTAGAGTTGCCCACAAATATTGTAGATATAGATTTGTACCCAAAACAGGTAGGTAATAAAATATCCCAAAAATTATCGCATATCGTTCTACCGATATGGTCTACTTTTTGGGATATTTTTTTGCTAGAACCTACCGAAAAATCGGGACCATTGCTATCAACTTGAATAGTTTTAGATGATGACGTTTGCCAAACTATTTCGCAAATAAGAAAGAAAGAAATATGTTTTTTTTTTTTTGTAACAGGGACTGAAAGGGGTCTTAAAAATTCGAAGTAGGTTTTCTAGGGCATGTGAAAAGCATATGAAAGAGCGCTGTTTGCACATTCTCAAACATTTTTCTTTTTTTTTAAGCCGCATAGTTTTCGATTTTTGATGAAAAATGTAAATAAAAATCACGTGCCACCCTTTTGGAAGTTTGCATAGAGAAAAATCTGAAATTATTCTGAATGATAAAAGTTTTTGTAAAGATTACAAGAAAAATAAAACGATGTCTACTAAAACTGTACGGAACCCTCGGTGCGCGACTGCGACTCGCTCTTGACCGGTTCTTTTTCCTAACTCTGATGCAATCTGTCTATCTATCTATTGTCATTCAGCATCTTTTGTTTTGTTAGTTTTAGTCATTCTTGGTATGTGTCCACTAGCTAACTAGGCTGGGCTGGTCATATCTCACAGCTTATTTTAATACTAGCAGTGTCCCGCTGTTTCACCCGCGTAAGTCTCGGAGCCATGAGAATATCGAGATTACAAGTATATTTTGTGTTAATCCAGATTATAAACTATCTGTGTGCCAAATTTCATCAAAATCCGTTTAGTAGTTTTTGCGTGAAAAGTAACAAACATTTAAATACACTCACAAGCTATCGCCTTTATAAGAGTAGTGTGATTATTGAATTTTGATATTGTTTTCTTTTTTTAATATTTTTATTACGCTTTAAACTTTTTGCATCGTTCTCACGTGTATAAAATCAAAATCAAAAGTCATTTATTCAATCTAGGCTGAGAATCAGCACTTTTTGAACGTCAAAATTACATAAGACAGTCCCCCAAACGCCCGCCCTTCACCACTTCCTAGTGCTTTAGCTGGGGAGAAGAAATGGCGCAACAAACTCCCCAGCAGCACAGCTGTCTGTTCAGTTAAAAAAAAATATGAATCTATACAACACTGCGCATAATAATTTAGGTACATTACGCAACACAAAACATTAAATTAAATTAAATTATTTGCTATTAGTAAGCTACACGAATGATGTGATCAATATTTTCTAACTACCTATATTTTGATTTAAAAGAGTGTCTGTGGAGTTTCTTGCCCGTTCTTCTCCATATGTACCCACTACTACTACGCTTTGGAATGGGTAACTAGCTTCATATTTCTAACTGACTGAACGAAATCGAAAATTCAAAAGTGCCTGTAACTGCTTTATTTCAAATAAATGCTTTGTGTTAAGTTATAGTTTGTGTGTATCTGCGAGAACGCTAGTCGTACGTTGTGAGTTGCCTACTCTTTGTCTGGTATTTAAACTATGAATACCGGATATTTTCTTAAAATTTCATATATTTTGTGTATATGTATTTTGTGTGTTTTTTCTACAATAGATGATTAAATAAATGTCACAACATTTATTTGATAATCTACAGTAAGAATATTTATTTCCTTTTCTCGAATTGAATCCTTGGACTTAGGTTGTAAATGGCAGATCCCTTGCCATTAATCACCCCTAAATTCTGTTGTTCTGATAAGAAATTAGAAGGTCGAGTACCATATCTCTTAGCATAGTGATACAGTTTCCTGATGAGTATATCATGCATGATGTACGCAATCGAAGGCCTTGGTTAAGTCGCAAAAATACCAAGAGCATCTTGCGACTCCTCCCAGGCCTCGAATTTGCTCTTCAGTAATTCCACGCCCTCGTCTGTAGTTGAAATACTCTTTGTAAGACCTGATTCATATAAAAAAAAATATTTGTATCGAAACATTTGTTTTAAAATTTTATTTGTTTTAGAAAAAAACATTTGTTATAGACTTTACTCAATGTAAGGAATATCAAAATAGGCCGAAAATTTGTGGGATCAGTTGTGCTGCCAGCTTATAACAGTGGAATTAGTTTGCTAAGTTTCATTAGATCAGGAAATAAAGGAGATGCAATTGCTAAAAAAACGTGAAATATGAACTGATATTCCCCAAACGTCAGCAGTTTTTTACATCAAGATCTTTAAAATATTGTTAATGTCTTTAGCGGTAACAATATTGTAAATTCAAAAAACTGAAAAATGTTTGTCACATGCTGGTACAAATTCTTTTAGTATTGAGTCAGTAGAAGTGGAGGGCAAAGACGACAGAGTTTTGGTTATAAAATTGGAATATTAGTCAACAAATTTTCGAAATCAGTTGCCACCTCCTCGTCTGCCTTTATCTATCATTGATTTTTAGATAGAAGTCACAATTCCATACCGTCGATCTTCCCGTTTCTCAATTGACAATATTCCAAGTTGTTTTATTTTTATTTTCATAAGATTTTAATATTAATGTATATGGATTTTGCACAAGACCATGTCCTTTTAAAAGTTTTAGAATAATTTTTAACTTTAATCACATTTAATGAGGTTCTACAGTATGAGCTTGATCCGGGTCGATGTAATAAATTATTTTTAATAATTTTTGTAAGGGACTTTTGCCTATAGAAAAAAACTCTTTTTAAATAAAAGTTCCTTTCTCTTTTAGCTTGACTACTTTTTGAGGGAAAGTGACTTACTGACCACAGTGATCAGCTCAGGAGTCATCCGGTTAACACCAACGACATTATATTTTTGGAACAAACTTCTTGCGGTAGGAGTTGACTAGTAGAAATTGTTATGCACGTCCATACTTTAAAAGCGTTTGCAAAATCAATTTTTGTCCTCAAAAATTACAAAAAACGTTTTAATTTTCATGAATATAAAAATGTAAGATTTTTAGTTGATTATGTATGAGGGCCAAAACACGATTGATACCAATTGGCTCGATACAAAAAATCGCAGTTTCCTCAAAAATAGCATAGCATTTCGCGGGGGCCGGCCATACCACCCCTCCCGTACCCTGTTAATAGTCAGTCTCTCCCAGCGCATCTTAAGCGGGATTAGCTAAGGAAGCCCGCGAAATATTCTTGCGTTTTTTGAAATCTGACCAATCCAGAGGAAATCTAACTTAAAGAGATGTATCAATACATCTCATATGGTTTAAATTATCTAAATACAATTTTCTTATTGTCGCAAATCATATTTTGTCAAGTTACAACGTTACCTGCAAATTGCAAAAAACCCAAGAAAATTTGAATTTCGCGGGTTACCACAGCGCAATCACCTTAAAAGAGCACCCATGTAAAAATTACAGATATAAAATGACATATGCGCGGTATTTCGAATTAGTTAGAAATTGTAACTCGATTAAATCTATATCTCGAATTTGAACAAAAAGAAGACTCCGTAAGATGGCTCTGTATTAAAACAAAATATACAGCGAAAGGAACTTCGTTCCAGCCGGGTGGCGTAAATACGGAAAAGGAAATCCTTTTCCGTGTTCAATTATAGGCGACAGTGCCGTTCCGAAGGCACACGAGTATGTAGATCATAAAATTCAAACAAAGCAGTGTTCTTTTAGATATTAAATCTCCTAATTCGTGTCAGTTTCGAGCCAAACGGCAACAAACTTGCTTATGACGTAACGCACCGTGCGCTAAGCTAATACTAAAAGCTGCGAGCAACTTGGAAGTAGCGGTTGGTCACAGTTCTAACCTAACCTAACCTAACACATTTCACCCATTTCCAGTTTACAATATAACGGAAATAATAAATACAGATTATTGGTTTCAGTTCTTCACTCTTTTGTCTACATAAATAACGATAAAGCGATTTTATATCGATACTCGGATCGAAATAATCCATTGCGAAGCAGAGTATCGATACAAATCAACCGGATCGATCATCTCTATAAGCGATACAGTAAGGAGTTGCCAGGAAAATAATAATCTGACAATAATCGATGTACAGAACCGTTATTCTAATCTAAAAAACATTAAGTTAAAATACTAATAGGTAACGTTTTTGATTGTTTTAATTTAACAACATTCCAATTTTCTTACGTTTTTTGCAATTTTCAAGTCGGTATTAGGTTGTATGTTGATTTGAATATGATTCACGACCGTAACAAATCTGTATTTATAGAATTATTGGGTTGGCTAATAAGTAATGAGCGAGATACAACTATTGTATTTGTATTTATTTATTAAATGAATAATTGTTAATCATTAATAATATATTCACCGTTGTTTTCTACTACCATTCGCCATCGATCTGGCAAAGAGTGAATGGCGTCCGCATAGAACTTCGTTGGTTTTGAATTGAAGAAGTCATCTATGTATTGTTTCTGTAGGGTAACACGTTGATATGTATGGCAACACTTAGGTAATAAATCAGTTAGATTTCCAACCGTGGTTTCATTACGTAGCATTGGCGACGAGTTGGAAGTAAAATATCTTTTACTACGAATTTACGCGTATCTCACGTCAACAATAGTAATTTTAATTCGGTGTGTAGGTACTCATTATTACGAAATAACAGGGGTCGCCGCATTACACGATGCCAATCGGTAAAATAGAACCGTTTGACATAACCTCTAAACAATGGCCGGCGTACGTGCGGCGTGTCAAACAGTTTATTTTGCTAAACGAGATCAAACCGGAGTTGAAAGTGTCGATGCTGATAACTGTTGTTGGCGATGCAACATATAGTTTGATGTGTGACCTGTGCGCACCAGATAATCCGGAAGATAGAACCTTCGATGAGCTAGTCGAGTTAGTCCGAGCTCATCTCGAGCCGCAGCGGTCGGAAATCGCTGAGCGACACATTTTTCGTCAGAGAAGACAGCGACCCGGTGAATCGTTGACGGAGTATCTACAAGGTCTAAAACACTTGGCGACCACGTGCAATTTCGGCCATCGACTCGAGGAGGATCTTCGAGATCAATTCGTTTCGGGTCTCGCTAGTGAAGTGATGAGATCTCGAATTTTCGCGGAAAAGTCGATCGACTATAAAACGGCGGTGGAACTAGCTCTGGCTCTGGAGGCGGCGGACCGACACGCGGGCATGAGCGGGGTCGGCACGGCGACGGCCGGGAGCATCGGCGCCGGGAGCAGCGGCGGCGAGGCGGGCGAAGGCCTGCATGCGGTGCGCGCCCGGGCGGCAGGCGGCACCCGACAGCAGCGCGCGGGGGGACCGGCTGCGGCCACCAGGACAGGCGGACCGGGCGGCGGGCCCCAGGAAGGCGCGGAGTGTTGGCGGTGCGGCAAGGGGCACTCGGCAAATAGATGTCGATATACTAATTATAATTGTGACAATTGTAATCAACGCGGCCATTTACGTGCGATGTGCAAAGTGCGTAATCGTAAAAATGAAAGTAATCCGCAAGCGCAACGTCAACATTTTGTGGATGAGTGTTCGGAGGATGAGTTTTTCAATATGGTAGTATCGTCGGGACAAGGTAACAAACCTTATTTTATTAATGTGCAAGTGGATTCGGAAATCTTGGAGTGCGAAATAGATACGGGCAGTCGTATTTCCGCCATAAATGACAGTTGTTACGAGTTGTTATTCAAGCACCGTTCCTTACAGACTGATAATTTTATTTTGTGTAGTTACTCGGGCTCAAAGATTGAACCTCTCGGATACATTTCAGTAAATATTAAATATAAGAACGTTAGTGCCGCAAATGTTCGTCTGTATGTAATTAAAAGCGGTGGCAGGCCACTACTAGGCCGAGATTGGTTGACGGCTTTAAATATCACGCAAATTAACATTTATAAGTTATTCGAAGAGGATCAGTTGGTGAGCCAACTATGTAAAGAATATCCAGAAGTATTTACGAAACAATTAGGTACTTGTAAGAAAACGTTACGTTTACAGCTCGTAAACTGTGAGGGGGTGTTTGTGCGAGCGCGACCCGTGCCACTAGCGTTGCGTGCTCGAGTGGAGCGCGAGCTGGAGCGACTACAGCAGGACGGCTCCATATACCGAGTGGAGCATTCTGATTTTGGAACTCCTATTGTGCCCGTTATCAAAAGTAACGGGGAACTGAGAATTTGCGGAGATTATAAAATCACGATCAACCCAAAGTTGAAACGCGACTACTATCCGCGTATTGAGGAATTATTCGCTAACTTAAGTAACGGAGAGGAATTCACTAAAATTGACCTTCGACACGCATACGAGCAGGTACTTTTGGAACCCGAATCACAAAATATACGGCGATCACTACGTATGTAGGTACTTTTGCGTATCATAGGACTCCATATGGTTTATCTTGTGTACCGGAACAATTCCAGAAATTGATGGAAGAGACACTGCGAGGCATTCCTGGCACAGTGGTGTTTCTTGACGATATTATCTGCGTTACGGGCGCGAATCGTCACATACACCTTCGCAACCTACGGGCTGTACTCGAACGGTTACGTCAGGCGGGTCTCACGGTAAAATTAGAAAAGTGCTCATTTTTACAGAAAAGTGTTCAATATTTAGGTTTCATCATAGACAAAAATGGATTGCATCCCAATCCGGCCAAACTAGACGCGATTGCTAAATTACCTACACCTAAGGATGTCACACAACTAAGAAGCTTTCTTGGGTTACTAAATTACTATGGCAAATTTATTCCCAATTTGAGTTCGTTACTAAATCCATTACATAATCTCTTAAAACAGGACATCAAGTGGGATTGGGATTCACATTGTGCGAGGGCATTTGAAGCCGCAAAAAGAGCGTGGTTCATCGTCAAAGCTTTTTTCCTGTAAATTATTACTAAGTGATCGGAACAAGCTGAAATCAGTTGGTGCTAAGTCCGATGAATATGGAGGGTGGGGTATTATTTCCCAATTAAGCTCCAATAGTTTTAGCCTGGTACTCTTAGCAATATGCGGCCGGGCATTGTCGTGCAGGAAAAATATTTTGTCGTGTTGTGGACGTTTGCGATGGATGTCAAGCTTCATTTTTTCGAGTTGATCACAATATACTGTTGCTGTAATCGTAGTATTAGTAGGAAGGAATTCCCAGTCTATTACTCCATGTATATCCCACCAGACAGAAAGCATTACCTTGCGAGGATGAAGATCACCTTTTGACGTTGGTTTTCTCTGTTCTTTGCATCCCAGCCACTGGCGCTTGCGTGTGTGATTAACATAGAGAACCCACTTTTCATCTCCAGTGACAAGATGATCTAACCAATTAAATGTGCGGCGGAAAGATAAAAGTTGTACACAAATCTCAGCTCGGTAGGTCAGCTGATCTTTACTTAATTGATGGGGTACCCAAACACTATATTTGTAAGTCTTTCCCAAACCATGTAAATGATTTTCTATGGTGCAATGAGAGCACTCGAGCTGAACAGCCCAATCGCGTGTTCTTCGGGGATCTTCTTCGATTAATAGTTTTAATTTATCGATATCTATTTCCACGGGGCGCCCAGACCTTGGTTGATCGGTTAAGGAAAAATCGTTATTGCGGAACCGTTGGAACCAGCGCTTTGCTGTTGCTTCGGAGACTGTATCGTGAGCTATCCTTTGACATATATTACAAGTAGCTTCTGCAGCAGAATGCCCAGATTGAAACTCATATAATAAAGAATGTCGTACGTGGGTTTTAATATCACTCATTTCTTGTGAACTTTAATGCACTAACAGCCAAACTATCAATAACGCGCATGAGCGCGACTCGCTCTTTATATACCCTCTGCTACTGAACGTTCTCGAACCTTTCCGAAAATTCTAGAAATTATAAACTAGAACGCTCATTACTTATTAGCCAACCCGATATAACCATTAAAATCATGAATACAGTTCTCTAAGTTTATATAACTGTATTGAATGACTATTTCATGAAATCTTGACATTTGAGGTCTTTTCTAACTTCTGAAGTTATATTACTGATTGTAATGATTATTATTCTGTAAATATATGATTTTTACGGTCGCAAATTATATTTGAATCATCATTAAACTTAATACTGACCTAAAAATTGCAAAAAACGTAAGAATATTTGAATTTCGCGGGCTACCTTAGCGCTTCCCCTTAACATGTCTGGGTGATCTGTAACTCAGGCCTCTCCTATCTCAGACACCTTTCTCTATTTATTTTAAGATTGTGCATTTTAATAACTTGTGCCTGTAATATGATGTTGAGATAAATAAAGATTTATGTTGTTGTCGATAATTGTGTATTAAACATTCTTTGTAATTGTTGTCGATAATTTGTGTCACATTACATTTTTCAATAACGATACAAGACAAAAAAAAAAATGTCGGGCGTTTGACCTTTTGTATGAATTCAAAAATCCTCCCAGATTTTCGCTGTTATTGAAGAATATATTCCTAAGTGGTGATCCACAGGATGAAATAGTGAATGTTAATAATAGTGCCTTTTTAATCAGTGACTCGACGATAATTATAGCGTTTAATTCCCAGTCAAGTTCATTGTTTTTGCTTCTAGTTCAGTGTCAAAACCTCATATATCATCAAACACAACGTAAAAAGGAGCCATCACTTACTTGTCTTAAATTTTCGGCGACAAAAACCAAATAGATCGAACAGACACCCAACTGCCAAATCATGAGAAACACGTCCACAGAAATGGCGAACAAATTGCCCGACCAGCGCATGAACGGCGGGCCCTCCTGCACCGCCAGCTTCATGGACTTCGGGTAGGTCAAGTAGCTGACCTTCTTCTTCTTGCACACCTTGTACATCCCGGTGACCTGCTCGTCAAAACACAAGCATTGTTTACTCCCTTCGATCATTTGCAAAGAAAAAGCAGGACAAACAAATATTCAGAGCTCCCCACTGACCAATAATGACGACATCATTATTGTCGATATTGGGAAGCTGTTTTGATTACCTACTTGGATTTGGTAATAAGTACGGAGGTCAGTTTTAAATCTCTGCGAGAAAACTCATAAAACAATAACCAACGTTTGGCGATGGCATACATATAAGGGTGGGTAACTCTAGTATGGAGAAAAATAAATGTTTTTCTTTTGACTTGTAATCCTACTTAATATTATAAATGTGAAAGTTTGTGAAGATATTTGTTACTCAATCACGCCAGAACGGCTGAACGGATTTCAATGAAATTTAACGCAAAGATAGATTATAGTCTGAAATAGCACATAGGATACTTATTATCCCGGAAAAATGTAAAGTCCAACACATCCACGCGGGCGAAGCCGCTGGCAAAAGCTAGTAGCAAAAAAATTTAAACCCAAGAGGGAAGGTGTAAGTAAGCAAGAGTCGCTTTTAATTAAATGATTTTGCGGAGTGTCCCATCTGTATTAATCTGTGACAACAGTTACTTCGCTCATCCTGCAAATCTACTTTTAGCAATGTTAGGTATCAGACTCTGAAAAACATATAAGAGAATTGGCTCTGCGTCGTATTCTGAAAGCACGCGGTGAACAAACACAAAAGTTGAGGCTATTTCAGGTTCCAGACACAAAGTTGATACAAAAGTTTATTACAACCGTAACTGGCACAAATGAAAATTAATTAACTGGACGAATGATAGGCGACTAACAAAAGATATTTACAAAGCAGATGTGAGTGGAAACGCCGGGAGCACCAGTGCGGCAATGATTATTGCACGACACAAAGGTATACCGCAGCACCAGTGCGGCAATGATTATTGCACGGCACAAAGGTATACCGCAGCACCAGTGCGGCAGTGTATTATTGCACGACACAAAGGTATACCGTAGCACCAGTGCGGCAGTGTATTATTGCACGACACAAAGGTATACCGCAGCACCAGTGCAGCAGTATATTATTGCACGGCACAAAGGTATACCGCAGCACCAGTGCGGCAGTGTATTATTGCACGACACAAAGGTATACCGCAGCACCAGTGCGGCAGTGTATTATTGCACGACACAAAGGTATACCGCAGCACCAGTGCGGCAGTGTATTATTGCACGACACAAAGGTATACCGCAGCACCAGTGCAGCAGTATATTATTGCACGGCACAAAGGTATACCGCAGCACCACTGCGGCAGTGTATTATTGCACGACACAAAGGTATACCGCAGCACCAGTGCGGCAGTGTATTATTGCACGACACAAAGGTATACCGCAGCACCAGTGCAGCAGTGTATTATTGCACGACACAAAGGTATACCGCAGCACCAGTGCGGCAGTGTATTATTGCACGACACAAAGGTATACCGCAGCACCAGTGCAGCAGTGTATTATTGCACGGCACAAAGGTATACCGCAGCACCAGTGCAGCAGTGTATTATTGCACGACACAAAGGTATACCGTAGCACCAGTGCGGCAGTGTTTTATTGCACGACACAAAGGTATACCGCAGCACCAGTGCAGCAGTATATTATTGCACGGCACAAAGGTATACCGCAGCACCAGTGCAGCAGTATATTATTGCACGGCACAAAGGTATACCGTAGCACCAGTGCGGCAGTGTATTATTGCACGACACAAAGGTATACCGCAGCACCAGTGCGGCAGTGTATTATTGCACGACACAAAGGTATACCGCAGCACCAGTGCAGCAGTGTATTATTGCACGGCACAAAGGTATACCGCAGCACCAGTGCAGCAGTATATTATTGCACGGCACAAAGGTATACCGTAGCACCAGTGCGGCAGTGTATTATTGCACGACACAAAGGTATACCGCAGCACCAGTGCGGCAGTGTATTATTGCACGACACAAAGGTATACCGCAGCACCAGTGCAGCAGTGTATTATTGCACGACACAAAGGTATACCGCAGCAGCAGTGCAGCAGTGTATTATTGCACGACACAAAGGTATACCGCAGCACCAGTGCAGCAGTGTATTATTGCACGACACAAAGGTATACCGCAGCACCAGTGCAGCAGTGTATTATTGCACGACACAAAGGTATACCGCAGCACCAGTGCAGCAGTGTATTATTGCACGACACAAAGGTATACCGTAGCACCAGTGCGGCAGTGTATTATTGCACGACACAAAGGTATACCGCAGCACCAGTGCAGCAGTATATTATTGCACGGCACAAAGGTATACCGCAGCACCAGTGCGGCAGTGTATTATTGCACGACACAAAGGTATACCGCAGCACCAGTGCGGCAGTGTATTATTGCACGACACAAAGGTATACCGCAGCACCAGTGCGGCAGTGTATTATTGCACGACGCAAAGGTATACCGCAGCACCAGTGCAGCAGTATATTATTGCACGGCACAAAGGTATACCGCAGCACCAGTGCAGCAGTATATTATTGCACGGCACAAAGGTATACCGCAGCACCAGTGCGGCAGTGTATTATTGCACGACACAAAGGCGCTGTCTATGTCAAATGTTACCGTTATTTTATCAAATCAGACGATTATTTTGTTAGAAATACATTGTTTTTACAAAGGTGCAGAGAGAAATAACCTAACCTAATAATAATCCTATAGCTTAAATGTCACTGCCTGTAAGCAAGTGTGCAAAGGAGATTGCTCATCTTCATATGAGAATTAGTCCAAATTCTGCCCCTGGAATATTTTGATGATATTATTTTTCTACGTGATTTTTGTGACGTACTTTTAAGGTTTTTGCACCTTTTATGAACACAACTAAAGACATTTTGTATAATGGACAGTTTTTGTACTTATTCCATCCGTATAGGAAGTGATAGGAAGGATTAAAAAAAAATCTGAAATAGCATGTATTATTTATTTCAAAACTAGCTTTGGCCAGCAGATCTGTACCTGTGTTAAATTTCATTCAGATCTGTTCAGCCGTTCTGGCGTGATTGAGTAACCAACATCAATTGGTACAACCACAGATAACAAATTATTATGGTAAGAGAACATCTATGTATTTGGTACCTAAAGTATTCAATAAAATAGATTTATTAAGATAAAAAGTAAAAATTAGTAAAGGATCACTTAAGACCAAATTGAAAAGTATTATACAGGACAGTTAGCAGAAATAAATATAAGATTAAACCATATCTAACAGTGTAATTTATGTAAAAGTAGTAGGTATGTACGTAAGTTGGTTTATTGTTGTAAAGAAGCGCCTCTCGCCATCAAACGTAAAAGTTTGGCGAGTTTAGAATTAAGTAACACCTCTGTATTATAATTTCATGAAATAAAGATATTAAAAAAAAAAAAATAATAATAATATAATAATAATAATTTATTTGCATAAAACATGGTATATAAGATGGTAATATGAATACACTGGTAGGTTCTACATGTTTTGCTTCATGAAAATAAGCGTGCAAATTTACATACATGACAACAACATACAACCACTGTCATCGTCCGATTTTATGCTCTAGAAACTCCTTGACACTGTAAAAACTATTAGCAGATAACCATTTATATAATTTACTTTTGAACAGTCTTTTATTTAATATTTTAAATTCCTCTGGTATCTTATTGTATATCCGGACACACATAAACATGCAGCTTTTATTATATTTTGCAAGCCTAGGTAAAACATCTAACACGAGCCTGTGGGGGTCCCGACGGCTTCGAGAATTAAGATCGATTGCTTTAGTGAACAACTCTTTGTGCCTCCACACAAACATACAAATTTCCAATATATAAAGTGACGGCAATGGTAACAAATCAAGTTTTTTAAATATTGGCCTGCAGGATTCATCCGGTTGAAGCCCATATATAGCCCTAATGCATTTTTTTTGTGCAACAAACGCTCTATTTTGATCGGTGCTATTGCCCCACATAATTAAACCATAGCGCAGCACAGATTCAACATACGCATGATATGTTGTTATTGCTGTCTTAATGCTTGTTATGTTTCTGATCCGTTTTAGTGCATATACAAACTTGTTAATTCGTTTGGAAACTGTATCAACATGTGCTTTCCAATTGATGTCTTGATCCAAGGTTACGCCTAGAAATTTAGTTTGAGTTACTTCGTGAATTCTATGTATATTCATTTTAATATTATATTTTGGATTTGATTTATTGAATTGTATATAAACGGACTTTTTAAGGTTTATAGATAAGTTATTTTGATTTAGCCATTCAATCAGTCTCTCAATTACATTATTAATTTCAGTCTCATGATCATTAATTGTATTGGTTTTTTTATCAGATGTCACAATAATAGAAATGTCATCAGCGAATAAAATACATTTATGATTACTTATATTAGTAATAGAATTGATGTATAATAAGAATAAAATAGGTCCTAATACGCTCCCTTGTGGGACGCCATATTTGTTATATTTGGTGTCAGAATATTGCGATGTCATATCATTATTTTGATCCATTCTTGTAATGGCAACACGTTGTTGTCTATTTCTTAGGTAAGAAGAAATCCATTGAAGTGGAATGCCTCTAATTCCCATTGCCTCTAATTTTTGTAGTAATAAGTCATGAGAGACTAGATCAAAGGCCTTAGAAAGGTCAAAGAACAGCCCAGTAGTATAATATTTGTTGTTAATATTCGTTAATACTATTTTAATAAGATTGTAGATAGCTAACGTTGTTGATTTATTTTTTTGAAAACCAAACTGTTCCTTCCGTATGATATTAAATTTATTACAGAACTCAATTAGTCTTTTATTCATGCACCTTTCAAATAATTTCGATATAATAGGTATCAAGGTAATTGGGCGGTAGTTATTAACGTCTGACTTTTCACCAGTTTTATAAAGGGGCTTAATTATTGACAACTTCAGTGCTTCGGGAAAAGTGCCAGTTGAGAATGATAAATTAATTAAATATGTTATTATTTCAAATAGTTCATTAGCGCATGCTTTAAAGATTTTTGTGTTAATCTCGTCATAACCCTCGGAACTTGTGTTGTTCAGTGACATAATCTCTGCTCTAACTTCATTTTCGGACACTGGGTTAAGGAACATCGAATGGGACATTGAACACTCGTTACGTTGTTTTGCACACTTACTCGAAGATTGTGCCATATTAATATAATGGTTATTGAACGCTGTTGCTATAGCTACAGGATCGGAGAGTATGGTATTATCAATTTGAATATTTTCAATGCTGTGGATATCGGTACTGTCTATGATTTCATTTTTTATAACTCTCCATACTGCTTTGCATTTATTTTCACTGTCATTTATAAGTTTTATGTTTGCGTTTTTTTTTGATGTGTAGACACATTTTTGTAAAATCTTTGAGTATTTAATGTATTCCGTTTTATTTTTTATATTTTTATTTCTATAATATTGATAACGCAAAGATCGTTTGGTTTTGCAGCTTTGTTTTAGACCCTTGGTTATCCAGTTCTGTTTCTTTTTATTGTTGACATTCACTTTTATTCTTATTTTTGCGAAACATAAGTTATGGAACAAGCATAATACTTCGTGAAAACAATTGAATGCTTTATTTAAGTCGTTTTCTGCGTAAACCTCTGACCATGACAGATTACCTAAACATTCCTAAAATCATCCATCCATCTATAAGGTGCTGACTGTTAGACAACTTTTTATTCTACTGACAGTTACTAAAAAGCACTCAGAACTTTCTTACGACCCCGAAACAATATCTGGTAAGAGAAGAACCACCGATGTCTGCACTACAAATAGATATGGGTTCAGTCTCGCACATAATTTTTACGGTTTCCTGGGTCCATATTTATATAATAAAATGAACAAGCAGCTGTTAATTTATCCTCTTTCTAGGTCAGAGTGCAAGAAAAAAGTTTGCTCGTGGCTTCAAGGCATTGATTACAGTGCAACAGAACGTTTATTAAAACCATTAAGGTAACGTTTGCCAGCATGGAACGATATACAATTAACACACACTTACCCATCACACCATCTCCCATACACACACACCCACACACACACACACACACACACACACACACACACACACACACACACTCACTCATTCCCAAATCAAACGTTAAGCCATTTTTACTTTAGTTTTTAATTTCCCATATAGTTACACTTCACTTTTGTTATTAATTTGTAATAGTGTTTTATTATGTACAACCTGTATGTTAGGTTAATACAGTCATAGGTCATTCATGAGTTGTCCGATGGCGGTAAGCCTGGTGATCTGTAATACAGGTTTTACCTACAACAGACACCAGTCTCTATTAAGTGTTACCTTGACTTTGTACTGTGTTTGTGATTACGAGAGAAATAAAAGATTATTATTATTATTATTATTATTATTCATCCAAACTTTTACATTTATAATATTGTGGGATAATATTTTAATCATCATCATTTTCATCAATGGCTCCTTGTACTGTCTAAAAAGAGGACAGGAATGTCTGATCCTGGCCCACCCTAAGAAGCACACGAGACACATCTCATGTGTGGAACAATCAATCGTTCTTCGGCCAGTGAAGCAAGAATAGCAATAACGATTTGTTACGTTTCGTCCTTCCTCGTTTCCATCAATCTGTATATTAACATGGTACAATCTTGTTGTGTGTCTGCTTTGTATATGTGCTCGTATTAGCTGAACATTGTTGTGGGGTATGTTATATAATGCCAGATCCCAAAGCTCACGAGCATATTTTTGTTCACTATAATAACTAGGCGCGAGTATGATTTGATAAGATCCAACCGCAAATAATGTCAGGTCGTCTCGTGTCGATATTTTCAAAAGCTACTCGAATCCTGTTCAAACGTCTCGAATATTCGGCCAGATTATTGTTGACGTTTAATCTCTCTCTTGCTGTGTTTATGAACTCGTTAGCAGGAGCATTATCTAAAATTGACCCTATATTCCAAATTCATTTATTTGCGTTACACGTTCGTGTTTGGGTCACAGAAATTCATACGTGTACCAAATTTCAACTTAATCGGTCCATGAAATTCGGAGCAAATTGGCTGTGACAGACGGACAGGCATACACACGAGTGATCCTATAAGGGTTCCGTTTTTTTCTTTTGAGGTAGGTACGGAATCCTAAAAATGGAAAAAAATGCTATAAAAAATACCTAGCAAGTCGGAAAGAAATACCTCTTTATATTAACAAAAAATACTACGGTTGCATGAGTTCAATATAGTATTTCAGTTCTCGACATGACACGTTGTGCACATTGTGTACTAGACCTGCATGAATATGAACGATAATATTTGATTCATTAGTATTCTGCTTCTAATAGGATTTGGATGAAAGGAGATGGCCAAAAATTGCCCCAAGCTGTACATAATTAAAAGTATTACAATTAATTAAATTAAAATAAATGAAGAATTTATAATACATAATAACATTTCATAGCAGAGTCTGAATAAAAAATAAAATAAAAGAATTGTGTGCGATTTTATCTGTTCAATTTCACTTTAAAGTATCTTCAATGTTGCCATTTAATAATATCAGTGCTTTGAGGAAAAAGAGAATGATATTCGTAACAAAATATTTATTTAAATATATTTTTGTCCGTAAGTAATCCATCAAACCAACCTTCTCATAATTTATAGATCAAAAGTCAAAGTACGCTTTCCGAGGCACGGAAGAGTCTCGGTATGAAAAGATGGTCACCCAGCCGCATACCAACCCCGGCAAGCGTAGCTTAACCTGATGGAATGACCCGTGCGGCTGTTATTACTTAGCCACGAGCTCCTCATGAATATAATCATAGTGATCAATTTTATTATGACTTTATTATCTAAGGAAATTCAATAATATTTGTATTTTTATGAGAGAACGTCGTGACAGCGCTAAGCACAAAAACATGTAGGTAATCAACTGTCATTACGTGTTTTTGTACTACTTAGCGTAAACTATTCTCACTCACACACACACACACACACACTCAGAGCACACACAACACAGAACACGAGAGAACAGTTTTTATTTTTTTAGCTTTGAAATAATTGTGACGACGCTGCCGCTGGTACAATCCTGCTCTATTACTCATTAATATGTCTCGGATAAAGAGTAAGTATTACTTTGATATTATTGTAAGTATAATAAATGAATAATAATAATAATAATAATAATGTTTATTTCCAGTAAAATGTTCACAAAGGTTACAACTACAGTAATATGCTTCAAAATAAAAGTGCATTGAGTATTATCACCTGGCACCCAAACTAGGTTTATAGCCTGTGACTTGGGGACCAGTGATTCCATAAGGGTAGATACATGATCATAAATATTTTATTAAAACTGTTTTCACCAGTAACATGGTTAACAAAGAGATATAATTATTATTCATGTGAAGAAAGGATGGAAAGTAAAAAATAATAAAAAAATAATTAATAATAAAACTGTTTGTGAGTGTTTGAGTTGATCGTGGTAGGTGTAGTTGGTATGTTGTGTATGTGTAAATAATGTGAAAGTGTGGATTGTGTATGGTGTGAAAGTGTCCTGGTAGGTGTAGTAATGGTGTATGTGAGAGTAAGTATGAAAGTGGGGGCAGTGTATGAGAGTTTGTGTGTGAAAATACTTGAATAAGAGGGGATTTGTCTTAGGTATGTGGGAGGAGAAGTTTTTCGGTCTCGTCATATGATTTCTCAATTAGCCATTCTTTAACTGTGATTTTGCAATGGTGATAATTTAAACTGTGGATATGGAGAAATTTATTGATTTTATTATATAGAATATACGAGGGCGGGTCAATAAGTCCGTGACTTTTTGAATTTCTGACCTCTTTACTGAAAAAGCAACACTACTCCTGTCAACAGGCATCTGTCAGTTGACTCCTGTCAAAATTTGAACTTGCTGCGTCAGTTAGTTTGTGTTTGACAGCTATCTTTATCAGACTACTCAGTAATTTGAGGAAAAAATGGAAAAAAGTGAATTTCGTGTGCTTATTAAGCATTATTTTTTGCGAAAAAAAACCATTACCGAGACCAAGGCTAAGCTTGATAAATACTATGGGGACTCTGCACCATCGATTTCAATGGTAAAAAAGTGGTTTACTGAATTTCATTGTGGCCGTACAAGCACTGAAGATGCCGAACGTCCTGGACGCCCAGTTGAGGTCTCTTCACCCGAAACAATCGAAAAAATTCACGATATGGTGTTGGCCGACCGAAGATTGAAAGTGCAAGAGATTGTGAAAGCCGTAGGGATCTCGCATGGCTCAGTGGTTTCAATTTAGAATGATCACTTGGGCATGAGAAAGCTTTCCGCAAGATGGGTGCCGCGTTTGCTCACAGTCGACCACAAACGCAATCGTGTAACAACTTCACAGGAAGGTTTGGCGTTGTTTAATCGCAATATGGAGGAGTTTTTGCGCCGTTTTGTAACCGTGGACGAAACATGGATCCATCACAACACACCAGAGACCAAACAACAGTCAAAACAGTGGGTTTCTAAGGGTGAATCGGTGCCAAAGAAGGCCAAGGTGGGTTTGTCAGCCAATAAAGTTATGGCGACTGTTTTTTGGGATGCACGCGGGATAATCCACATTGACTACCTTCAAAAGGGAATAACAATCAATGGGGAATATTATGCCAACTTATTGGACCGATTCAATGACGATTTGAAAAAAACCGACCTCATTTGGCCAAGAAAAAAGTTCTTTTCCACCAAGACAATGCAAGGGTGCACACATGTGCAGTTGCCATGGCAAAAATCCATGAATTGGGCTATGAATTGCTCCCTCATCCGCCCTATTCTCCAGATTTGGCTCCGAGTGACTACTTCTTGTTCCCAAACCTGAAGAAATGGCTTGGTGGAAAAAGATTTGACTCCAATGATGAAGTCATCTCGCAAACAAAGGCCTATTTTGAGGACCTCGATAAATCATATTTTTTGGAAGGGATAAAAAAATTGGAGAAGCGTTGGACAAAGTGTATAGAGCTCAAGGGAGACTACGCTGAAAAATAAAATGATTTATTTATCAAAAAATCTGTGTTTTATTCCAAAAGTCACGGACTTATTGACCCGCCCTCGTAGCTAAGGTAGGTGAATTTGTGTTGTGCGAAGGTGGTTTTGTGTCTAACTGGTGGAAGAGCAATGTCTGCGCGTCGTTTAGAACTTGCTGTGAACGGCAGCCGATGTTTCCTTAATACACTTTGCAGCACATATAGGCCTCTTACTGTCAGAACCCTGCTTTCCCTAAAAAGTTCCAAAGTAGGGTATCTATAGGGCTTGCTGAATATAACTTTGAGAACTGCTCTCTGAGCTCTCTCTAATTTCAGAAAGTATGTTTTGCAAGCACCACCCCAAGCCGGCAAACAATATAGGAGAAGAGACTGACAGAGTGAATAATAGACCATCATAAGTGTTTCCGAGTCAGCTGAACCACGGAGTTTCTTAAAGATGGAAATGAGTTTACGCGTTCGGATGACTAGATTATCAATATGACTATACCAGTTTAGGTGATTGTCAATTTGCACGCCCAAGTATTTTATACAAGATGTGGCTGCCAGAGTGGGACAGGTACAGCAGGAGTTTGGAGAACAACTATGTACTTTAACAATAGGGGTTATGTTTGGCTGAGTCTTGTTACTTATAGAAAAAGAAACAAGCTTCGTTTTTTTTCTGCATTCAGGGTCAATAAATTATTGTTAAACCAGTTCATGACAATGTCCAACACCATCTGAGCATATTTTTCTGTTTCACTCCAATCATTCCCATGAACCAGTAAGGCTGTATCATCAGCGTAGGTAAATATGAAGCAGTTAGTTAATGGAAGTGAACACAGATCATTAATGTAGATGAGGAATAAGGTTGGACCTAGAATACTGCCTTGTGGGACGCCGTATTCTATTCTAGCTTTATCGCTTATTACCTCACCCAATTGAACATGTTGGAAACGATTCTTCAGATAACTTGAAAAAATGTCAAGTGCAGGACCACGAATTCCCATGCGTTCCAGTTTCAACAGAAGTATGGGCGCAGAGACAGTGTCAAAAGCTTTCGAGATGTCTAGAAATAAACCAATACACCGCTGCTTTTTATCTATGAGGTGAGTCACTTTTTCAGAGAGTGCAACAACTGCATCCTCTGTTGCAATTCCGGCTCTGAAGCCATATTGGTTTTCGGAGAGAAGTTTATGAGCATTAATGTATTTAAGCAAACGGTTGTTCAGTATCTTCTCCAGAATCTTTGAAATGGTTGGTAGAATAGATATAGGTCTATAATTCTTGACACTGCCTCTGTCCCCTCCCTTATGAATAGGGTGGACTAGAGCTGTTTTAAAACTGTCTGGGAAAACACCGGTAGATATTGCAAGATTGCAGATATGTGTGATGTAGGGGATTAAAATATTGCGCGTTAACTTCAATAAATGTCCAGAAATACCGTCAATTCCAGAACTTGATTTCAAGACTACAGACTGACTGACTTGATGACTACAGACTGACTTGATTTCAAGTTGATTTCAAGACTACAGAACTTGATTTCAAGTTGATTATAATTCGCTCTACTTCCGAATCGTCGGTTTCCAGGACACACATTGAGTTACAAGTTGAAGCTAAACTTGATGGGTGAACTGGCATATTCAGACACTGCCGTATATTTGTAGCTAGGTCTTTGCCTACATTAACAAAGTAATTATTGACTCTGTTTGCTGATGCAAGTTTGTCAGGTTCGAGTTGCTGCAGTTCTTTCAAAGGTGAGGGTGAGGATTTTGAGTGCGTTATGGATTTAATTAAATCCCATGTTGCTTTGGAGTTGTTTTTTCGTTTCATGAATTCAGTTTTCTCGTAATTTATTTTCAATTTCCGGAGTAAAGAATTACAGTAGTTGCGATAGCGAGAATACGTTAGTTTGAGGAATAATATCAAAGTATGGATTATAATTAACCAACTACAAATATTAACAAAACAATAAATATAAGTAATTAAAGCACAAATTCTTAACCTACCAGTATTAGTATGCAGTATGTGGCGATGAATCCTAGGAAGAAGATACTGAGGGTGCCAAACACTAAGCCCAAGCGTGAGATGGCGTTGGGCAAGGCGAGCATGCCCGCGCCGAAGCATCCCTTTAGCAGGTGCGTCATGGTATCCGAGTAACTGTAACACACAGCCAGTTAGCCACTAGCCAGTACGTGTAGTGCGTGCTTACTTGTAAGTGAAGCTCGAGGCTCTAGGCTATTATACAAATTTGCTGTACTAATACTACACTGGGGCAAAACATTTTATCAGTTAGATCAAACGAGGGTTTGTTTGCCTGCGATGTCACTATCGCATTAGGGCAACCTGTAATGACAGATTCAAGGTGTTATAATAATAATAATTTTAATTTTTTAGTTAATTAAACTAAATGTCAAACCTCTGCAATCAAATATGATACAATATATTACAGACAAGAAACCAAGAAAATGAAACCAAAAATAAAAATGTTATAAAAATATACCGTATACATCTGTCATGTCACCTCCGATAATATCATTATAAATCTCGGAAGGAAATACGGAAAAAAATGTTGACAAGAGCAGCTTCACGAGCACGCCCACCACCTTTGGACTCTTCGCTCAGCTCCGCCTCGCCGCCGCTGGTACCCAGCCCCACCATAAGTGCTGTGACGACACCGGCCGCGGTAGTTGCGTCGCGCTCGAGCGACGAGTATTTTTCCCGGCCACTAAGGAGCTTGGGACTTTCGGACAATCCGGCCCTGAGTCAGATCCCCGCTGCCAGTAGTTGAGTGCAGCGCATGAGATGGACTCAGTCTATGAACGTGAACGTCATGCGCGCATATTACGGGTCTACAGAGAGAGGAAGTATGCTGTCTCTGTTTCAGGAACTAAAGCCAAAAGAGAACTGGCAGTGAGTCTACAGGTTTGCACCTGTAGACTCACTACCGATGACCGCAAGAAGGTATGACAAAGCAAGGAGCTTCACGGGTGCTTCTATCGGGCTCTTCATGAGCCCGGTGTAGATTTCTTAGCGTCCGTATCCTGGCTACGTTTCGGTGACCTTTTCGGGAAAACTGAAGGTTTTGTTTGTGCAATTATGGACGAAGTTATCCTGACGAATAACTACCGGAGACATATTATGAAGGACGGGACGGCTGATGTGTGTCGGGCATGCCACCGTCCAGATGAGTCCATCAGACATTTATCTCTGGTGGTTCTCGTATGGCTAACGGCGAGTACTTGCACAGGCATAATCAAGTGGTCAGGATTATTCACCAGCAACTTGCTTTGAAATATAAACTTGTGGATTCTGAGGTACCGTACGAGTATTACAAGTATGAGCCCGACCCAGTTCTCGAAAATGACCATGTGACGTTGTACTTGGATCGGTCTATCATTACTGACCGGACTATTTTCGCCTGATATAGTGATATATAAAACAAAAATTAAACAAAAAGATTGTAATCTTTTTAGTATTTCATGTAACAAACCAAAGCCAAAAGGTTTTACACGAATTCATTCGGAATCATCTAATTCAAGACAGGGGCGTATGATACGGGGCCACCAAGCTACAGGGCCCCCTCTACGCAACGTGTGTTAGCAAAAATTCTGAAAATATGACCTAAAACATCAAATTCCTATTTATAAGAGCTGAAAATATGAAAGCAACAGCTTAACCCATGCCAGTCAGGATGCTCTAACTTCGACGGCAGTAGCATATAGTAGAAGTATCCGAGTCAGAGTGCTCCAATTTTCTAGCTCACCTCGCTTGCTCTTGCATTCTCTTTGTTTACTAAGAGAATGCAGTAAAATTACATTGGAAACTTAACACATTCGCTGTGTTACGGCAAGTATTTTGCCGTATTTGAATATCAGCCAGTGCGGCAGCTCGTTGTCCTTGTGTTATGCTTGGTGCGGGGGTGATTTAACTGTGTTCCCATACGTGTAGAAAAGAGAAAGTGATGTTTTCAATATTGGTGGTTTAAATATAATTATATTCTACTCTAATAATTTACGGCAAAATACGTATAGTTGTCGTAAGGAACATATTTGTCCAGTGCGGTACGGGAACTATTTTGCCATACCTTACTGTATGCGCCCGCGCAGTGCCTCAGTTTGTAATAGAGCTGGCCGTAAGTGAGACCTATTTTGTGTTCGATATTTTTTACGCGATAAAACCAAAGAACAATGAGACGAACACGAAAAAACTCGACATGAGCAAATCAATAAAAAGTGAAGGTGATAACCAAATAAACTGGTTAGGCATCTAACTTTTTTATTGTTTAAATATTTTAAAAAAACCGCATCCAAATGGGGACACCCGTTTAAGAGCTACGGTGCCACAGACAGACATACTCGCACTCACACACACACACAAAGCGGTCAAACTTATAACACTCCTCTTTTTGCGTCGGGTAAGTAATAGCTGTGCCCGCAACTTCGCTCGCGTGGCTGTCGGAAAACAGTAATGTGCCACGTAGAGAAGATCCTTATGGTTGCTGAGAGGGCGTCCATTTAAAAAGGGAGAATCAGTCGCCCAGGCCTGGGGATTTTTCGTTGTAAGAAGCTGCCAATAAACTTGTGTTAATTAGGAAAATGCTTTTCTATATACAATGTTAGCGGTAGAACCACCAGCAGCGTACACAAAAATGTTGCTATGGTTGCTCACACGCGACAGAGCTACATAAAGTTGGCCGCGGGAAAAACAACGAATACATGCTAAGATCCACCCCCGCAACGGACAATGTCTGGCCCTGAGCTTTGTTAATGGTCATGGCTTAACATAAGCTGACGGAGAATTGCACTCGTTAACTAAACGGGAAATTATTAGGAATGAGGGGAATTCTGGGAATAAAAACAACATCACCGGCGCCGCAACCTGTTAAGATTTCGGCTTCGATGACGTTGTGTTGGAGATTGGTGACTATGAGCCGAGTGCCGTTGCAAAGTTTAGGAGGACTTAAATTTCTGAGAAGAATAACTGGCACACCGACTTTTAAACAATTTTTGTGTGCTGGAAGACCGGGTGTGTTAAGATATTCTAAGAACTCTACTGGATAGTTGTGGCATCTTCTTCCGCAACAGTGTTTATCAGAGTATATTGCTTACTTTTCCCAGAAACATGTGCCAATATTTGTGTATTTATTGCTGCCGCTTGGTACGTTGTGGGGTGTCAAAATAGCTCGTTGGCACAGCTAAGCGGCAGCGTGATTCCCGATATCTGTGGGATTCCCATACACAGAAGAAATGAGTTCCAACTGTGAAGCAACGGAACAACATAGGTTCTCCATAAAATTACTTTAACATTTTGTGTGGGATATGTGCCGTCTCCAATTTTTAAAAGTAAATTTGCGAACTCTTGGGCGTTTGGGTTCGCTCCCAGATGTGCTCGCATATATAAACTCAAATGAGTTGATATGACATTGCGCCATAGAATCGAATTAAGCAGGCACTAATTTCATCGGCTCTTGATCTTCGGGGTATTATCGGGAGTATCTGCCTAAAATCACCACAAAAAAGTACTGCAATGCCTCTCATCGACGGGTTATTATGCCTTATGTCCCGCGAAGTTCGGTCTACTGCTTCTACAGCCTTGCGGTTTGCCATCGTGAACTTGTCCCAAATTATTATGACAAAATCGCATAAAACCTGAGATTATTATAATAAAATCGCGCAAATTATTGACATAGCAGTACCAGCACATACACACAACCTACAAAATTCAATAGCAGAAACGCTGTCAAAATATACCGACTTAAACATAGAAATTAGTTGAATGTGGCGATTAGGCAGCGTTTCCATAATCCCAGTAGTACTCCCAATCACGTGTGTCATTCCCAAACAACTACACCAATCTTTAAACACGCTAGACTTGTCTTCTTCCACCTACCAAACTTTACAGAAAGCTGCTATCGTAACTCGGCGGCGACGCGTCGCTGCCGAGTTACAAACGTTTATACTAATAAATAATAATAATACGGCGACAATAATAGTTACGAGGTGGGTTTGTCCACTTTGCGGTATTTATGCGGGTCGTAGTCCTCTTCTTCACGGGATATCAATTGTAGAGGCTGCAGTATTGTAGATGTAGCACTAGTGAGGTCCACCTTGGACATCACCTTGGATGCCACTTTGGTCACCACTTCGGACGCCGTCTTGGACGGCGCCTTGACGAGCGGCTTGGATGGCGTCTTGGACGGCGTCTGGGACATGCTGCTGACGTGCCTCGCAGGCGCACTCTGACTCTGCTAGCCCCTGACCCACTAAGTAATGGTATCACAGATAGAACCTTGATCCGATCGTTTTTTCACTATGAATTAATTTTCTGGTCATCTACAACTGTTTGTCGGTTATAAAACATCCTGTTTCATCACAGATTACTAATAACTATGCTCCCTATTTATTAGTTATACTCTTTGCTAATACGTAGCAAGCCATGTTTCATAGATAGATCTATGGCAACAGGGTAATCCGGGCCATTGAGATAGAAAAACATGGAGATGGCATATTCTACTATAGGAAGAATAGTTATACAAATATCTGTCATATCGACACAGACATGTCAAAAAGCATTTTGTTTCTTTTTAACTAATTAAGAGCTGCTTATGAAAAGAGAGACACCTAAATGTTTGTCAAGGACTAAATTTGAAAACACTCTTGTGTGACGTCAAAATCGAGTCTATCCGTGACCGGTCGCCATATTGAGTGCTGAGTTTTGTGGTAGATGATTGGTAGATGTTCTCTCAAACTGTTGCTTGCTCTCTCTCTTGCACTCGCAGTTACAAACCTAGGCTACGCTGAGCGGCCATGTTGAGGGCCCGATTTTTGTAGGTATGGCAAGTCCATAGTTTTATAAGTCCGTGATCCGGGTAAACCAGGGTAAACCATAAACATAACTGTCAGATTATTTTTAATTATTTTATGTTTACCAAAAACATGGAATTAGTAAATCCTATAATGTAATTTATTTGACAGGCCAGATGGCGTGATTGGTTAAGATACCACCTGCCATGCCGCTGGTCGTGGGTTCGATTCCCATCCAGGACAAACATTTGTGTGCATGAACATGTCTGTTTGTCAAGTCCTGAGTCTGGGTGTAATTATCTATATAAGTATGTATTTACAAAAAAAAAAGTAGTGTATGTAGTTTATCAGTTATCTGGTTTCCATTGTACAAGCTCTGCTTAGTTTGGGATCAGATGACCGTGTGTGAACAATATCCTAGGATATTATTATTATTATTATTTAAGGCGGATGCGCTAAGGTAGCCCGCAAACTTAGTAGACCTTTGGAAGTCGTACGAAGGGCCGAAGCCAACTTTCAGAGGCCCGTTAGACGTTTTTAATGAACCACCAACCGACACCATCCGACAATTATCCGTGTTCGCACCGATGAGGTTCAATGTAAACTAGAGCAGATACCGCGAACAAAATGTTTGCGCAACACGTTGTTGTCCGGTACAACAAAATGTCTCAGTCTACTCCTGCAGGGCTAACATGACACACAAGCCAATTACTGACTCTCGCGTGACTAATTTTATGACAGCGCAAAACTTTTCTCGTACCATACAAATACTCGACTCTTCTGTCAAACTTGGTGTTTACAGGCCACATAAGTTATCTCGAATTTTGACTATTCAACACGAGATAATCTCCGATTCTTCTCTCGTTTAGTCGTATTTAGTCGTCCTCGATTTTGATGACGAGACGAGTACACAAAAATATGATACATTAAAAAAAATACTCCAAAATAACATGACAGTTCCATAATTGTACTTATTTGAATCATAATTTTATTTTACAATACACTAATAATGAAAATACTTAGTCTTAAACAACTATTTATACTGTATGTTAGTTTAAACGAGGGACGTATTCAAACCCACAATTATAATTCATGCTTACATGATACTAATAAAAATATGAAAATAAAAAATACTTATAAATAAGAGACCATACCAAAAATTTAACATAAAGTCTCGCAAAGTGTATGCGCTAGTGATTGGGAAACATCTCTCGGTACAAATTAATGGCCCCTCGCACACTACCATTAGATAATGCGTAGCCACGAACCATATCTCAATATTCTTCATTGGAATATTGATAAGACGTCATTTGTATTTATTCAATAACACGTTTACAGGACACATTTATTGCGAAGTCATTGTTTGCGAGTATGTCTGTCGGTGCATCGGAGACAACACAAAGGACAAAGGAATGGAGCGGGCTTAGCGCATGGGCTTCCTTTTCGTTAGGATCCACACATGTTTTGCCGCGTGATTACTTTACTGTTTACAAGTACACTTCTTGCGCGCTCATTGTTTATGAATAATGTATTTTATTGGACAATTACGTCACAAATTAAGGTTATAGGTTTTTTACATATTTGGAACGAGAATCGAGTACTGATTACCCTCCCTCAATAAGTCCCTCGTTTAACCTAACATACGTTGTACGAAGTTTCTTTCGGCGGCCGCGAGAGAAACCGTGGCGGGAGGCAACTCACTTTGCCAATTATGATGATTGACGATATTTAGGGAGTTAAGGCTGTAAAGCAATATCAAACCTTTGCAACATCACTACATATTGTAAAATAAAGTCCATCGCCGCGTCTGTCCGTATGTCTGTATATTCGCTCAAAAACTACTGAACGGATTTTTTAATGCGGTTTTCATCAAGAGATACGAGTGATTTAAGAAGAAAGTTTATACGTATAGTTTTCCGAGATATCCACGTGGGCGAAGCCGCGAGCAAAAGCTAGTAATTACTAAAATCGCCAGTTTATTTCCTAAGGGTGGTGATTAACAAAATTTGCACTATCATGGATTTTATCGTGATTGTTACAGTAGGTAGATAGGTACAATAGGTATTGTTACAACCTTAGCTTTGTTAAATTGTGATCATCGGCCCATTTTTCATTTGTGGTGACTATCTAGTGAGTAGGTAAATTATGTGCCACTAATTTTTATTTCCGTCATTTTGTATTTTAATTTCCGCATGCCAAAGAAAAACTTTTAATTTTAATCAAAAAAGTCAGTTACACGAAAAACTGAACAGAAATTAAAAGAGGTGCAAATCATTATAGTACATACTAATTCCATGTGTAAAATCGAGTGAATGAAACGGAAGCTCAATCCAACGTAGCTATGATAAAACTGATTTGTTTTTATTAAATCGACATTCTCTCGTCGCGAGATAAAGAAGTACCAAAGTACATTTTTCGAGTTTACTCGAGCTTAGCGGTCATGTTGGGCATTAGAATGACGTTAAATTGTAGACAATTCGAGAAAAAGAGCGTTCTCGCGCTTGTCATGCTAGTCGTGCTGACGTTTATGGTGGCAAGACATACGTAGATATACGTAGTACATTATAACACAATGGAAATTAGAACAATGTTTTGCAGTTAAAAATACTCATTATTAATTATACCCGGTGTTAGGTATCAAGTAAGCAGACTATGTCGCATCTTCGCGTATGGATCCCTATGAGAATCCCCTCGCACGCACATACACCGCCGTTGTCACATTTGACATCCGCGGGACACATCTTTAGTTTGCAATAGCTGCTTTAGTTCACATTGAACCTTAATGGTTTGCACTATGCAAGTGAACCCAAGGACCACCTTCGGTTGGTGTAGGATTATTGCATGATATGGAAACAAATATATTGGCTTATGGGTTTGGGTGGCTAAAGTGAATTGGTTATCTAGACCTATGGAAAGAGTATGGCCCCTGTATGGCCAATGTTTTATATATATACAACACAGATTAATTGGCGGGGGATGACTTGCTCACTCAATAATGGGCCCCCGAAAACGGTCTCTAGTAGTTACATAGTGTCGTAGCGACAAGGGGCAACAGGTCCTGATGTGCTTATGACGTATTCCATGGCTATCAGGACAATCCCGGAAGTGCTTCCTCCGCGAAACAGCGAAATCACTGATGTACCGGTAATGTTCCACTACTGGAGTAGATGAACATCAGTCATCATGCGATTCAGTTGAATAGAACTGCGGTTTCGCTGCTATGGTCTCGCGGCGGAGGTGTGCTAAGGCCCTAAGTGTCTTGACATAAAATAAGGCCCTAAGTGTCTTGACATAAAATAAGGCGGAAGCTATGGAATCAGTAAGTACTATACAGGATTATTTTAAATTGGCTAGCTAAACTCCGCAGACGCGATGGGTATCGATATCTAAACACGAGAATACAGTTTTTCTCAACTCATACTTCAAGTAACAACACTAACAATGGTCGTTGACCTCCCAAAAAAATGTTATTTTTGGAACGAAGTTCTTTAACGCGGCTTGCGGTATGAATTGACTGGCAAAGGTTGTAACGCGCGTTATTACTTTAAAAGCGTTTTAAATTTTGTGACTTTTAAATCTGTTAGTACGACTTCAAATAATGCAAGTTAAGCAAAAAATCTTATAGTATTAAATGAACAATATTTGTACCTATATTATATATATAATAATAATAATATCCTAGGACATAATTCACACACGGTCATCTGATCCCAAACTAAGAGTAACTACGCGGCGCGTCGTGCTACGCGTGTTGCGTGACGACTCGCGGCGGCGCGATGAACGAATTTTCCGTTTACGGAGAGGTAGCGGCCCGCGTTATCACACGCGCAAACGCAATGTACGATATTGTTTACGAAGACGCGGGGCGTGTGATGCCGCGGGCCCCGCCGCGAGTGTTACTACGTTTTACCGAGAACGGAGAATTGCAGGAATAGCTAGCCCCAACGCTACGCACGCAACGATAAACGTCACGTGCGACGCGGCGATGCCATCCGCGGGCACCGCCTGCTATTCAAGCGAGCGCATGTAAAATCGCTTCTCCATAAACGCTCTCTTACAACGCCATATATGTATAATTGGAACTGTATTTTTTTTTTAATATAAATTCAAAACGCGTAGAACTTTTTAAGCCCATAAAAAAAAAACATATAAGACGACATGGCAATGTATTAATGCCAGCCACGGATTTTAAACCATTAAGACCTGCAAACGGCCCTAAATTGGAGCATGGGCATCGTATTTCAAGATTAATATATGCCCAGAACCAATTTAATTGGAGTATTGAAGATTGGTCAAGAGTTATGTTCTCAGATGAATCAAGATGTATCTATACAACAAATAAATACAATTGAAGTGTCTGTTTGTAAACTTAAAATAACAGCTTTTTACTAAATGCATGTGAATGTACATACGGTACTTACAACAAAAACTATTTTTAAAGTTTTTGTTTGTCTGTCTGTCCGTCTGTTTGTTCCGGCTAATCTCCAAAACGGCTGGACTGATTTTGACAGGACTTTCACTAGCAGATATCTGATGTTATAAGGAGTAACTTAAGCTGCTTTTATTTTAGAAAAAGACTTAGGGTTCCGCGACAAAAATTAAAACCCATGAAATTGTGAACAAAACCCGATTTCAATTGGGGAGTACTGACATCCACGCGGGCGAAACCGCGGGCAACAGCTAGTACTCGATAAGAACGACGGAAGAACAAGAGTGTATTTCTATACACTGATCTTCTGACCATAGGAGAGATTCAAGCAAGCATGCATCGAAGAGAAAGTGGCCTATGGCGGTGAATTCAATCTTGTATGGGCCGGAATTTCTGCAGAGAGTCGCACAGAGGTGGTGGTTATAGAAAACGGCACTAGTGAAAGATACGTGTAAAAAATCCTAAACGAATGCGTTGGTCCCTTTATGGTCAATTTGGGAGAGGATGCTATCATCTATCATTATGCATTACAATGCCCGGCCTCATACTGGTGAAATTGTGAATGACTACCTTCAAGAGGTGAACATTAACTTTATTGATGGGCCAGCACGCAGCCCGGACCTCAACCCACTCGAGCATGCTTGGGACGAGCTCGCACGTTGTGTGAGACACCGAAACCCTTCCCCGATCACTCTTCAAGAGCTCAAAGTTGCGCTCATAGAGGAATGGGAGAATATTCCACAACATCGTTTATGAAACCGCATAACTATATTGGTGTACAGTATGCCAAACCGCATAACCGCAGTGATAACAGCTAAAGTAAAAAGTGCTAAAACTAAAAAAAAAACGGTCAAATGCGAGTCGAACTCGCGCACCGAGGGTTCCGTACCATCATGTATAAAAAAGTGTGCTATTTAGAGACATCGTTTTATTTTTCCTGTAATCTTTACAAAAACCTCTATCACACAGAATAATTTCAGATATTTCTCTAAGCAAACTTCGGAGATAAGGGGGAACGGTATTTTTATTTACATTTTTCATCAAGTCGAAAACTATTCGGCCTAAAAAAAATAAACAATGTTTGAAAATGTGCATACTCTTTCATACTCGTATGATACCCCACATGCCCTAGTAGCCCCACTTCGAATTTTTAAGGCCTCTTTCAGTCCCTGTTGTATTTTTTTGTATTATTATATCTTTCTTATTTGCACCATACTTGGGCAAATGTCATCTAAAACTATTCCAAAATTCAAGTTGATAGCATTAGTAGTTTTCGAGATATCCAGCTGTGACAGACAGACTAAGTCACACCATATGGGTTCCTTTAACCATATTGGTACGGAACCCTAAAAACTAAGCAAAAAAGTTAGTTACTGTACGTGTATGTTGTTACAGACTTCGTCGCCTTAAATTCACTAAGTACCATCTTTTCTTCTTTGTATGTCCAGTGTGACGTCGTTCTGCCGCGCCGCAGAGATAGCTGTCACTCTCTGTATGGACAACAGCAGATGTCTTTTGCGCCGTTAAAGCAACCAAGCAAGACCTACAAGCGGTGGTTAGAAATAGCAAAATTTTGTATTTTATGCGTAAGGGAAGAAAGGCATGTGTTTATGTTAGTGCGCCAGTTAATTATATTTTTTCATTTTTAATTTTATTTTGTTTATGGATCGTGTGCAATAAAGTTTTTTATTATTATTATTTCGTTTATTCAGTTTTTCTTTCTTATAAAATACATTTTTAAATATTTCTTAAAAATATATAAAAACATTTAAAAATATAAAAAAATTGTGGTCCGCTGGTGTCAGGAGCAGGGTCCAAGCTACCGGTGGTTATGGCTGCAGATATAGGAAGCTCCTCACGATGCGAACCGTGTCAAGGAGAACTGCCTTTTGAATCAAGTCCTTGATCCAACCGCCTAACGAGAGCCTCGAGATATGTTGATCGAGGCTTTCGGCCATCAGGCCGTTGGCCATTATTACAATCGGCACAGTGACAGCCGAGCTCACATTCCACATGTCAACAACCTCGTGAGCTAAGTCAAGATGTTTTATTTGTTTCTCTTTCTCAGCTTTCACGAGGTTCTCGTCATGTGGAATGCTAACATGACGCGCTAATCGATCTATCACCACTATAGTAGGCTTAATGGCGACAATAGTCCTGTCAGTAACGATAGACCGATCCCAGTACAACGTGACATTTTCGAGAACTGGGTAGGGCACATACTTTATTTCTTTATTTATTATAACACCTTCTTAAATCTAGATAGTTAAGTCTTCATTAAAATATACTACCTGTTATCTAGTTTATAATAAGCAGTATATTTACAATAACACAAACATCACTACATATTATAAAACAAAGTCCCACGCCGCGACTGTCTGTCTCTCTGTATGTTTGCGATGATCTCAAAAACTAATGCGGTTTTCATCAATAGATAGAGTGATTCAAGAGGAAGGTATATACGTATAGATTTTCAACATTCACGCGGGCGAAGTCGCGGGCAAAAGCCAGTAACACCTGAATTTAACTTAACTATAACAACACCCAAAGCCGCGGCCGCTGCCGCCTACTCACATACTCATCTGATACGCACAGGCGAATTGTCTGTAGTAGGGCAAAATTTAAAATTTTACCCCTTATTACATGGAACAAGTATGTGGCTAGTACTAGTTCTCGCTTAATCTCTAATTTATAATATCTAATTTATAATTTATAATATAATTTAGTAATGGGTATCCCGGATATACTCCATGTAACCTCAAATACATAAACCTTATATTTGTATCCACTCTAGCATCGTACTGTATTTGGCTTCACAAGGATTCCAAATATAGCCGCGTTGTATTCTAAGCTCTTTTTACAAGTGCTTCGTACAAAGCTCTTAAAGCACTCATGTTAGTGAATTGATTTGCCTGTCGCAAAACAAACCCTAGATTGTCATATGCCTTTTTGCAAACTTCTACGACATATTTGGGGAAGTGCAAATGCCAGTGCAAATGTGAAATGAATGACCAGATCTTTGACTTCCATGATACGCTGCAGCGGTTTACCTTCTGTGTGGTACTCATGGTGACGCGGGGCGCGGGCGCGGATGAATGGAAGGATAGAGTATTTGGTTACGTTGAAATAGTTGACTCTACTCGGTGACTCGATCTAAATCCTGCTGCAGTATGTCATGATCGGCATTATCCTTCACTATCTGGATCAGTTTTAGGTCATCAGCAAAGAATAGGCAAGTTGACTCACTGACTACTTTCGGTTAGTCATCCACCACTAGGATGAAAAGGAACTGTCCAATATATACTACCTTGGCTGACGCCCGATCTCGTGTAATAAATCTCAGAAAAGCGTTCGCCACAGTCAACGTATCATCAATACGTCCGCGGTGCCGGTAATCGGCAAAGAACTAATAATAATTTAATTAATAGTGTGCGGTGTGAAACCCATGTTAGCTAATTTCAACAGCAGCACATCATTATCGACTGTGTCGAACGCCTTCCGAAAATCTAGGTTGGCTACTTCCACCTGTAGTCTAGCGTCAACAGCTGGCATCAGTTGCGTTATTTAGGCAAAGTAAATTTCCCAGGACGGAACCCATGTTGCGCATCTGTCAAGTGTGCGTTCACCAGTGCGTATAAACAACTGTGAATGGCAGCCTGGAACACTTTAGCCGGAGCGCATAAAACCGCCACAGGCCTATAGTCACTTGCTTCCGCACCTACGCGACGTTTCGCACCCGGCACCTCTCGGCTAAGCTTCCAACGATCAGGAAATATTGCTGTAGCAATACAGACATTGATTGAACAAGTATAGTAAGGGTTGAATTAACACCATGCGGCCTTAAGAATAAACGGTGGGATGCCATCAGGTCCGACTGAGCATTTTGGCGGCAAGTGGACGAGCGCGCGGCGCACCACAGGTAACCGAGGTGAGCCCAGAAACGGCTTTGCGCCGCTGTTGTGCTCGCGGTCTCTGCATTTAACGTAGCCGGTCCGGTGTTATATGCTAAATGAAAGAAACGTACAAACTCCTGTGCGCACTCTCGGTCCAACAGAATTTGTCGGTCCATTTTTAATTTATATTGACTCAAATTACCTTTTTTTGATCTGACGTAACTCCAGAAAGCTTTCGGGTCTGTTGCAAGATGGCTTTGTACACGATTCCGACACTGGTCGTGAGCAAGCGCAGTCTTAGCTTTAACTCTCGCCCGGCAACGAGCAAACGCCTCATAATCACTAGGGGATTTACTTACCTTGTACGAGGTCGTATTTTAATTGAATGCCACTGATGATATCATCTATTGGCAACGACACTACCAGCCGCACTACCAGTAGTGACACTACCAAGCCTGTTTTGGATTAAATTGTACAGTCAACACATCAACGTTCAGAAATGTAATTCTTTATTTATTGCTACGTAAATCATGAAATAAAAGTAACAGCAAACTTCAGAAATGTAACTCTTTATTTATTACAAGCTGTGCCCGCGACATTGTTCGCGTGTATGTCGGAAAATAATAATGTGGTTGGTTGGTATATTAATTTGCTTTACATATTGGTACATATAAAGACATTGGTTTCGTACTTTTCGTTCATTCCCTACAACACCACTGGTGGTGTCGTTAGTCTAGTGATGTCCAGCTAATTTATATTCATAACAATTGATGATGAGCGTAATTTTTGTAAGGAAGTTCTTTAACGCGGCTTGCGGTAGGCGTAACCTGGTAGAAATCGTCACGTAACGAAAAATCGTTGACCCTCCATCTATTTTTTTTTTTTTTTTTTGAGAGAAAGTGAATTTGGTCAAAATGTAAATCCAAGATGGCGGCTGCGTATATTTTAAAATTTTTCGTCATGGGTGTTGTTTTTATGGTTTTCGATCATGCTAAAGCCGATAGTGAGGTCAAAATATAAATCTAAGATGGCGGCTGCAAAAATTTTCATATTTTTCATCATGGGTATCGTTATTATGGTTTTCGAGGATGCCAAAGCCGATAGTGAGGTCAAAATATAAATCCAAGATGCGAAAATTTTGCAATTTTTGTTAGCAAAAAAATAGAAAATGCGGGCTTATTTTAAATACATGCGCGCTCAGCTGCGTATGTGCAAATAGCTGCCACGTCGTATCGCAAAAAGGCACGAGCCAAATATACCTTCAGCCAAACATATTTAATAAATATTTAAAAAATATTTATTGATTAAAATCTAAATCTAGAATAATTAAAAACGCGTTTAATGAAGTATTAGTTTTATTGTACTAGTATGAATGATAATCTGTACTTAATTAATTTGTAAAACTTTTCTCAAATAATACAAACTCTTTGCGTTGGGCTGACGACGGAGTTATTAATTTAAAGAAAAAAACTGAAAAATAAACAGCACCAGTGCGAAAAAGTGGCACGTTCCGCACAATTTTGCTGCTTAGAGAACGCTCTTTTCGAGAACATGCACTGTAAAATTATTTAAATATTTGATGAGTGGGTAAACAAATAAAAATATGGTTAATTTTAGTTTTATAATTGCTATATTCATACATATAAAAATATAAAAGCATACATATGAATCCACTACATTACATATTTAGTAAACTTTAACTTAGTCAAAGTTTTTAATTATATGCTTCGTACATTTCTAGTAAGCTGGTATAAACACCGGAGCAACAACAGACAATACCGAATAAAATAATTAAGATATCTATTATCAACTTATAATAGGCAAATCCATATTTATCTGGGTAGTAGACGCATATGTCCATTACGGCGGGAAACAAAATGGCCACCATTGAGAGGCACAGCGCACCCAACAGCCCCATGAACGGTTCCAGGTTCGGCATCGCCACCGCCATGCCAACTGCAACACGCGATATTGAGTGTGAATGTGTGAACGACTGACAACCTGATGGGTGAACTCTAAGTACAAAGATGTTCAATAGGGACCAGGTATATTTGAATTTAAATAAAAACACATTAAAAACATAATTATTTTATATATATTTTTTTTAAGGCTTACTTTTTGGCACTATGTATGAAAAACCATATCATTTAAATGACAACCTCGGCTTTATATGGTAGTATGAATTTCATACAACAGGTCCAATTTACCATCACTTTTTGACATAATGTCACCTCTATTTCATTGACGACGCGTGTGATGTTACTCTAGGTCTTCGGCAATTCTTGGCTTGTTTGCATAAAGCAGTGATTTCACATAACTCCATAACAAATCGCCAAGGGTCGTTAAATCAATGTTTGGAACCACTTCAGTAAAAAAACCCATCGCTCTTATATAGTAGTTCTTTTGGTACAATAGACCATTTTTATAGTATATTTTTGAAAACCCCAAAGTGCGCTAAATTATTTTTATTTATTTAACTCTTTATGTACACACAAAATCACAGATAAGAATAAAGGAACAGAAAAATACGTACAAAGGTGATGCTTATTTCTAAAGAAATATTTTCCGTCATACCTGCGACAGGACAGAGGATAGAAAGAGATGTAGACACCGTGCGCAAGAGTAGAAGAGTAAATAAAATACATAAAGTAAAAAAAAAACACTTAGCAAATAAAACATCATAAATACCATACTTCTAGAATAAATATCACTAATATAACTAACAACTATGACGAAATGGAAAGATAGTGTTCTTTCACTCTTCTTTTAAATACTGCAACAGTTTGGCAGTCCCTCCCTAATGTCAGGTGGTAGTGAATTCCACAACCGAACCGCGTGCACAGTGAAGGAGTAGGAGTAGAAGTCAGTGGAATGGGAAGGAAATTTAAGTAGGTTTCCTGCAACGCACATCAAAAGGACGGGCGTAGGAAAATTTCGTTCGCAACAAGGAAGGTGTTTTAGGGTTGTGAAGGATGTTAAATAGCAGACACAATATGCGAGAGTTCCTGCGAAGTCGAATAGGGAGCCACTTGAGAGTCTTGCGAAAGTTAGAAACGTGATCATACTTTTTAAGATTAAAAACAAAACGAATACAGATATTTTGCAAACGCTCAAGTTTATTCAAAAGCTCCTTGGTGGCATCCAAATAACAGGCATCAGCGTAGTCAATAATGGGCTGAATGAGAGTTTGAGCAAGGGAGATTTTGGTGTTCAGGGGCAAGAAGCTCTGGAGGCTTTTTAAGGAATGGAACGTGTAGTGCACTTTACGAATGACTTTAGCAACATGGGCAATCCACGATAAGTAGGAGTCCAAGGTCACCCCCAGGTTTTTAACCGTGTTTGCGTATTCAATCTGAACTCTTTTCAGACAGAGTGGAGACAGCGACGTAACATCGAGCTTATTCCGCCTATACCTGCCGCCAATAAATAAACAAAACCTGGGATTTCCTAGAGTTGATTTGCAGTCCGAAGGACCGAGACACAGCAGATGCAGGGGCTTCCGCATCTTCCTTTAAGAAATGGTTGTACAGCTGCAGATCGTTGGCATGGAGATGGAAGTAGGAAGAGATGACACTGGTGGCAGAGTTGATGAAAATGGAAAAGAGAAGAGGAGAGAGAACGCCACCCTGAGGCTCGCACCCCTGCAGTAAGAGGGCACCAATCACAAGAGGACTCGTCGAGACGAACCCGCTGCGACCGGCTTTAAGATAGGAGTCGAACCACCCAATAGTACTAGAAGAAAAATTGAGACAGAAAATTATAGGCACCAAAAAAAAATATCATAGTTTTTTTTATAGTAGCTATTTTTGTTTTTGGTATAATAGACCCTTTTTAGTATACCTAGTCTTGCCATAAATATTGTCACGAACCATTTTTCATGCACATTACATGCTGAGCTAGACTCCCATTTGAAGTATTTCATCACGTCACTCTATTTCTTTAAGTAAGTACCTACTTATCAAATTAAAATTAGCAGCTGCCTCATTTTGACGAGTTATGCGAACATGGATGTACGGGACAGCTGATTCTTTTTTCGCGAATACAGGTTTGGTCCCATAGTAAAAGTTGTTTGTTATCATGAGTACAATCATGTGTTTAAGTATCAGTCACTAATTACCAGTCACATATACCCTACCTATGTGTATATTTGAAAACCCTAAAGAGCGCATAACAACAGGCGCCGAGAAAAAAAAAACCCGCGATTCTCTTAAGGTCTCTAGCAAATTGAGAATCGCGTCTTCTCCGGCGCTACGGAAAGTACAGCCTCTTCGCCCTCGGATAATAAGCCGAAAGCACCTATGCTCGCCTCCGCAGCCTCGGCTGCTACGGTTCGCATGGTGCGTGCGCTTTATTACAGCGGGAGGATCTAACACATAAGATGTTTTCTTACACTACGGGCAGAATCAATAGATACGGAATCAAAAATATATACGACAATATTATGAGTAACATTCAGATTGATATAGACTTATATTGTCAGACAAGCAGACAGACGAATAATAACAACAGACAAGAGTATGACGAGATCTTAACGACTACCATTTGTGACGAACATAATTCAAGCCTGAAAGAAAACCCCAACTTTTTTCGTTTATAACAGTATACATATCCTTCATCAAAATATTGCTGGGCTCCTAAATAAAAGCGATACACTTACTGTGTATTTGGAAGAGCTAGAGAATAGTAAAAGACAGATCGATACTATATGCATAACCGAACATTTTATGACACCTGAACAGGAAGGACTTCTAAATATACCTAACTACAGCCTAGCAACAAGTTTCTCCAGACATAATAGGAGAGGTGGCGCGTGCATTTTAACCAGGGTCGGTCACAAGTATAAGGTGTTAAACTTAGGGAAATATTCTGTAATCAACGTAATTGAATGCTGCGCAATAGAACTGACAGAACACAACATTATTATTATATGTATGTATAGGGTGCCTCAATCTAATTTGGATAAATTTTTTGACAATTTAAATAATATTTTGCATTTGCTATGTTTAAAATTGAACAACAAAAAGATTGTCTTATGTGGGGACTTCAATATCAATTTATTGAAAAGAAATAAACAAACCTTAGACTTCGAATATGCATTATTAAATTATAATTTAAAATTACAATTTTCTCAACCCACTAGGTTAAGCAGTGCGACCTGCTTGGACAATATAGCACATAATATAAAAGGCTGTAAAGGAGAAATTATAGAATTGGGCCTGTCAGATCATACAGCACAACTTTTGAAATGTCCTGTTAAGAAGACATGTGTCTTAAAGCGTTGGAAAATAAAAAGACGGAATTATTGTCAAGATAATGTAGAGAAATTTAGAAATTGCATTAAAAGTCTCACTTTCTCGGACATATATACAACTAGTAACGTCAATGAGGCCTACGATTATTTTCTTGACCTATTCAGATGTTTTTACGATCTTTGCTTTCCCTACGAAATAATAACAAAATCAATTACTAAAAAAACAAAATGGATTACTAGCGGGATAAGGAAATGTAGTAAAAAGAAACGGCACTTGCTATGGCAATATAGAACACACCCTACTCCAAAGAATAAACAATCGTTTAAGACATATTCGGCAAGGTTTAAAAGAGTTGTAACGTTAACACAAGCATCACAAAATAACTACTTCATTAAGACGTCCAAAAATAAATCTAAAGCAGCATGGACCATAATTAGTAATTCTAAGACCTGCTTCCCTAAAGAACCAATAACACAAATTCAAACAGGGACACAGAAAATCACGAACCCATTAAATATAGCTCGGGCTTTTAACAAGTTTTATATTAATCAAGTTACCAAACCAAAAAATAAAAATATACCAGAAATTAACGTACGCTCAAATACTTCAAACTCTTTGTTTATGGAGCCGACCATACCTGAAGATATAAGTAATCATATTAACTCACTTCGAAATACAAATAGTGTTGGTTATGACGGAATATGCACTAAAGTTATCAAAGTAGTGTCTCATTACATAGCTCCACATCTCAGTCACATAATTAATATGAGCATTTCTAGCGGAATCTTCCCTGAGAAATTAAAAACGTCAATAATTGTACCCTTGCACAAAAAAAATGATAAACAAATTATGTCTAATTATAGGCCTATCGCGTTGATACCCGTCTTTTCAAAAATATTTGAGAAAGTAATTTATAAGTCCTTGTACAACTACCTTGAGAAATCAAACTTATTGGTAAATGAACAAAAGGGATTTCGTAAGCAGAAGACAATCAATATGGCTATACATGACCTGCTTCTCCCTATTTTGTCAAATGTAGATAAGAGAAACCCTGTATGTGCTATTTATATGGATCTAACTAAGGCCTTTGATTATGTGGATTATTCTGTACTAATACATAAACTTGAAAAATATGGTATCAGGGGAAACATACTTGATCTCATTCGTTCTTACTTAACGGACAGAAAGCAATTCGTAGAAATCACGCAAATATCCTCAAATACCAGTTACGAAAAAAAATATCGTTCCGAAAGCGAGATAATTAAATACGGCGTCCCTCAGGGTAGCGTGTTAGGGCCCCCCCTTTTTTTGCTTTATATAAATGACCTTCCGAGGCAAATAAAGCACCCCATGGTACTATTCGCCGATGATAGCACCGTAATTATTAAGTGTGATGATCCCAATACTTATGAAAATGAAATAAATATGACATTAAATAGAATTATATCATGGTTTGACCACAATAATCTAATTATAAACTTAGAAAAGACTAAAATTATGCATTTTTATCAAAGGATCCCAAACAAAATCCTTGACATTAGCTATTTAGGGACAAAAATAGAATCAACTACTGCCACTAAATTTCTTGGTATTAATATAGACAACAATTTGACTTGGAGACCCCAGACAGACGAAGTATGTAAAAAGCTTAATAAATTTGCCTATGCTCTCTATAAACTGTCAAAAATAGTGAGCCTTGAATCCGTACTAACAGCATATCACGGCTATGTTGCATCAACACTCAGATATGGCGTAATATATTGGGGCAATTCAGTAGATAGAGAACTCGTATTTAGAGCCCAAAAAAGATGTGTCAGAGTTATGTGTGGCCTTAAAAGCACAGACAGTTGTCAACCGTTCTTTATACGTCTAAAAATTCTTACCTTGCCATCGCTGTACATATACGAAACAAATATGTTTGTCAAATCTAATATTTCATTATACAAAATATCTACTAAAAGTTATTACAGAAAACTACGCGATAAAAATAAATCTGAACTCGAAGTGACTTATGGGAAAACTGCACTAATGAATAAAAGTACCTTCTGTATGGCCATAAAAATATATAACAAATTACCTGAAAAAATAAAAACCTTAAATCTGGACAATTTCAAAAGAGAACTATTAAGAATTTTGATAAATAAATGCTATTACTCACTGCAGGAATATCTGGACGACAATTCTATAATTACTGCTTCATAAAATTGTAAATCACCTTACCTATTTTGACGATTTTGAATTCTGTTTGACATTAGGATCAATATGACATGGAACTTAATATTTTGACATTTATTGTATTTTAAATTTGTATTGATATGCATGTACCTATTAATATTAACTTTATTACAAATGTTTACATAATTATACAAGGTTAAGATATCTTGAAAGTTAAATTTGTGTTAAAAAGTAAACTTCGACAATGTTAATAAATATATTTGTACGCCTATGAGCAAAACATAGAGGATCTACTAATCTGAAACATCTCGCACACTGTTATAAATTGACCTATGTTTACAAATAAAGCATTCTGATTCTGATTCTGATTCTGATTCTGATTCTGATTCTGATTCTGATTCTGATTCTGAACATAATGAAAAACTTTGGAACCCACCACTGCAGTAAAAACCCCACGCGAAGTGGGGGAATGTATGTCAGTCGCGTAAATTAACTTTATTGTTATGATGGCACATCAGGGCTAAATTCTAAACTAAGGGTGGCAGGGCAAAGCGGTCCTAGTTTGCTACGCGCCGCGAATTGCGCGCGTCAGTCTCGCTCGTCAGCACCGCCTACGTAGTCGGTCGACTGGCGAGCATTGAATTGTGCGAGCACCCTCAGTCTGTTATCGATGATAAGCTGAATGCCACGCATGCGTGACAGTCGCTATGAATATCGTACCGTAGAGCGTTCGGTATCACAAATACGGTATTTTATTATTTATTTCTCGCTAGCCATCCGTACGCGACCGACCGTACGCGACCTACATCAACTTAGGAGGAATTCAGTCCTTACTTAGCCACGAGTTCCTCTGTTTCAAGCCGGTATGGGAGAGAAAGAACGACAAAAAATACAGATACATTCTATTTCTATTTCATTTCTCCTTTCGCAGGTCTGCTGGAAGAAATTTCTTAAGAAATAAGCAGTACCTTTGTACTCCTAATTATAATTATGTATTTTTCTGTGTGTACATAAATGGTAAAATAAATAAATAAATACAGATAAAAATAGCCGTACTATTCCAATAATTTGGCTATTTCTGTGTACCAGAAAAAGAAACGTATATGATAGCAATCGGAACAAAAATCTTCCCTGAATAAAAATCAATAAAAACCATTACATCTCTCACAGCATGTATCAATTAAATCTTGTATGAAAACCGGTCAAGTGCGAGTCGGACTCGCACACCTAGGGTTCCGTAGTACCATCGCACAATATTTCACACTAAATATAAAAAAACACGTACGGAGAACCCCTTTAATTTTTAACTTTAATTTATTTTTATTAAAATACAAAATGGAGATTATTTTTGCGCTTGCCGGGGTTGGTCCGTAGATGGGTGACCATCTTTACATACCGAGACTCCTCCGTGCCTCGGAAAGCACGTTAAGCCGTTGGTCCCGGCTGTCATTCGTAGATCTTTGGCAGTCGTTACGGTTCGTTAGAAGCCCGAAAGTCTGACAACCAGTCTTACCAAGGGGTATCGTATTACCCAGTAACTGGGTTGTGCAGGTCAGATAAGCAGTCGCTCCATGTAAAATACTGGTATTCAGCTGCATCCGGTTAGACTGGAAGCCGACCCCAACATAGTTGGGAAAAGGCTAGGCAGATTGAACTTACTTACTACTTAGTTCGAATTTATTTACTTCAGTCTGGGACAGATAATAATAATAATAATAAATTTATTTGCTAGAATATTGTTGACTCGAGAGTTAGGATAGTAGGATACAAGCGATTGATAATTTCTCAATGGAAATCAACTATACATCAGAACACCCAAAACTCCACATCACATACTACCACATCCTTAAATATGACCATACATTTCTGATACACGTTGCTTTAAAATAATATTTTATTTTAATTTATTTACTTCGGAAAATAAACGGATACACATTACATTAATACACACAATATGAGCTACAGAGTGAGTAAATGTATAAACCCACAACATTTTCCACGTATTATAAAGGTTATAAAACTAATACGAGTAGAGTCTGGCCACGCTAACTCTGCATAAGTGGTAAAATGGCGGAATTTGAAAATCTACAGACGGCAACACCGTCTGTACTACGGAAAAAATGATTTGATACTAGTTGGTTTTTTTTTTTATTTTTGTTTTTGATAGGTTAACTTGTTTATATTCAGCTTGAATATAAGGTTGTAATTCTTCACTTATTCTACCTGGAATTTACAAATAATAAGTACTTGTTATAAATTTACTGTCTATAGTAGTTTCACATTGAGTGATTGCCGCGTAACCACAAAGTTTGTTGTTTTGTTTCACTATGTTGTAATTGATACGATCTTCTTGTAAACAACATGAACAGGCGTACCTATGAGTATTAAAAAAAATCTTATTTAAATGATCTGTTGTGTAAAAATCAAAAGGCAAAATATTAAAATCATTAGATCTACTTACACGTCAACTTTTAGTATACCTTATGTAAAACTTTTTAGGGTTGCCCAATTACTCCAATGCAGAATTAGCGTGGCCAGACTCTATCGCTGCTGGACACAATACGCACATTAACACAATCTAGCGATAATTTAATAATTCATGTATTGGAACAAAACTACAAAGAATTTCTTAAAGCATCCGTTATCAAAATGAGCAGATTTTTATACCCTAACAGGAAATTAAATTAAAACCTAAGCTATCCTTTGTAAAAAAAAAATACTAGCGGTTTTGATTTAGTTCTAAACAGGTTTTAATGGCCAAACTATAATATGTTACTGGTACTTAATAATGAGTGGATAGGAAAAAAGTTAATTCCAAATTCGAAACTGTTGTTTTTAAAAATAATAATCCCTTTTTCAGTTTGTGGCATTTTACTTACTTTTCGCGGGTTTGCAGTTAAAAGGTTATCAGGCAACTTAAACTAACTTCTCGTTATTATTAGTAGAATAATATACATATTATGTTTGTCGCATAATCCTGCCTTATTGTGACTTAAAACATCTATCTTTGTGTCGATTGTAATGACAGAAAAAGCAATAAGAGCTAGTAAAGTTATATCGCTGCTGGAAGAGGGGTGAAGCCAATGTTACGTCTCACAGCGGCTAAACGTGAGTCGTTCAACCATCCAAAGAACCTGGACTCGATACCAAGAGACCGAGAGTTCCGTTTAGAGAAGACAAGGTTCTGGGAGAAAACGTTCCACACAACCACGAGGCGACCGTTTTTTAGTGACTCAGGCGCTGAGGAACCACAAATGCAGTTATATAGACCTCAAAAGAAACCTTGAAGAGGTACGAGGAGCACAAGTTAGTCTATGGACAGTGAAGAGGAGGCTTTTAGCGGTTGATATACGCAGTCGACGACCAGCGTGGGCCCCCAAGTTACTCAGTGAGCACCGGATTGATCGATTGAGGTTCGCTAGAAATTACCTATCATGGACACTAGATAACTGGAGTAGCGTACTCTTCTTCGATGAAACTTGAATTTGTCTGAATGGTGAGGACCGACGTCGGCGAGTGTTATGAAGACCAGGGGAACGCTATGCCGACGTGCGTTTTGAAGAAATCACCCCTTATAGTGGAGGGTCCGTTATGATTTGGGCGGGCGTAACTTTCAGCTATCGTACCGAGATAGTATTCATTGAAAATGGCTCACTAAATGCGCAAAGGTGAATAACGGAAATCCTTTCTCAACATGCACAACCCGCACTGACTGTAATTGGTGAAGATGCCATTTACATGGACGATAATGCTCGGGCCCACCGTTCTGGTGACGTAGTTGCTTATATGCAAGAGGTCGATATTCGTCGTTTGGATTGGCCAGCGCGGAGCCCCCACCTTAACCCCATAGAGCACGTCTGGGACCTCCTAAAAAGGCGAGTACAATCTGTTCAACCACTTCCACAAAACATCAGGGAGCTTAAACATGTGATCTCGGCTGAGTGGGAACACATTCCACAGGACACCATGAAAAACCTAGTGGAAAGCATGCCAAGACGATTACATGCCGTAATCGCAGCAAGGGGTGGTCATACTCGTTATTAATTTTTATGTTTTAATGTCTTTTTTATTAAAATACCATAAAAATACTCGTAGTCTTAATTTCATTATACCCATAAAAATGTCCATTTTAACACGGCTCTCTCTTTACATTGACCAGGATGTAAGTGTTAAAAATTATATTCTCATTGATAACAAGATATTTCTAATGACATACAAAAAATACTAAAAGTATTAATCATTATTGTCTACAGAAAAGCCAATGACTGTCCGGTGCCCCTTTTTTTGCAGTGGAGTGTACATACGTATTTTAAAAGGGCTCTTACAGAAAAAAATAAAAATGTTAAAACTGTGCTAAAATTAAACTTAAGTAGGTACTGTTTTTGGTGATTAATAGTTATTTATGAAACTTGTTACTAAAACACGAGTGTGATAATAGTATCACATGAGTGTTTTAATACCTAATTATTTACATACAAGACTTAATCTACGTATACATGCATGCATGATATGAATCCTCTATTAAAAGGTTCTGAAACCATAGGGTGTTGTACAGTGTTGCAAGAACTCTATGTAAATTCATGGAAAGTTTAATTGCTGAGTATCTAATACAAACAAACAATGTATAAGTTTTGTTTTTTTTTTTTAATTACGGCGCTGTGGTAGTGAAACGCGCGTGCATGACAATATGCTTTTTTTTTAAATTCATAAAGATACCTCGAATTGAGAAGTGAGAATGTGGCTATTTGATGAGTAAAAAAGGGATCGAAAAAGCAAAGGAGTTGCCTATTTATTTATTTATTTAAAAATAAGCACACCAACAGCACAGTCACTTACAATTCAAATTAAATAACATAAAAATGAAGGCATTTTAGTAACCATGCAAATAACAGGTATGCATGACTTTTATCTATGAAATATTAGAGACAACGGAGAACAATAAAAAGTGTGTCTAGCGAATGTATGTCTATATAGGGTGACTGGTAATTAGTGACCGATACTTAAACACATGATTGTACTCATGTTAACACACAACTTTTACTATGGGACCAAACCTGAAAACGCAAAAAAAATCAGCTGTCAAATGCCGCCTACGTTATATTTCGAATTTAGAATACAGAAAATAACAAACTGACGTTAAAATCTTTCAAAAACGGCCAGTACTTTAAAAGTTGTACTAATAAGCGTGATATATCCCTAGACAGTGTTCATGTGTGTATTACAATACGTGGACATGTGAGTAATAATAGCAAACAAGAATAGGCAAAAATAGTAGTGATTGCGAAAGCACATTTTAGTGTTAAGTAACTTTCACTGAAAGAAATTGCAAAAAGAACCATATTGTACTCTTGTCACACCATTAGGCTTGCTTTTCACAAATAATTAATCCCAATAGATTTGCTCCATTTTGAAAATGAAGCTTTTCTATTGGAAGATTTTACCTCGGTCACTGCTCCGCTTCCAAATACAGCTAAAAATGTTGGTAAGAAGACAGCGTAAAAGCTATACTTACATGGCACGGATGCGACTATAAATCTGAAAACATAGTCCGCAATCCTGCTGTTTTTAAACCGTTTCTTGTTTAGACGCCATATTATTTGCCACGCCACGAAGCTCTGAAGCGGGTACGACAGGAACAACGCCAGGGCAAATGTCATCTTCACCACCTGCGCCTTTCTGCAACAAAATCATTCCAAATTTTACATGTTCACTAGGTAATTGACCGAGCGAGCGAACCGTCTCTGCTTCAAGTCTGGTAAAATTTGCTTTCCTCTGTCAGTTTATTGGTCGAATTTTACAACCGATCTGTACGAAACTTAGTATACAGGTTTTACGACTTTTAATTTTTTTTCTTTCGTCGGTGGTTTTTGATTGGAAGGGTAACTCAAAAAATGTGACAAAAAGGGGCCACCTGGATATATCCACCATGAGATTCGATTTAGATTTTTTTTTTTGAAAGGTAGTAACTTTAAGTTTACTCTCATAAAAATTTGGTGAAAAACTGATGCAAAAAAACTGGTTAAAAATGATAACTATCGTGATGAATTGTTACAAAAAAGTTTGTGCTCCCGAGGTCTACTGTTCGTAGACGTAATAGTAGAGTCTAGTAAACTTCATCGTCTTATCTAACGATATTATAAGAAAAACTTACTTTCAATAACATAGATCGGTCACTGATTCCTATTCTTTTGTTCTACTAAACTAAAATAAGGGTATTGCTCTTTTAGTAACAGACAGCGCAGAAAGAAAGAGAGAAATTTAGTTACATTTGAAGTTAACATCTGATTTAGGTATTACGAGTAGGCAGGAACTGTAGATGTTCTAACCTAGAGAACTTTCTAATCCGACCTCCACGTACCTTTGTTAGTTTACTATGCTCTTTTTACTGTTTGTATTTCCTGTGCGTGTCCCAAATAAAATATTTTTCTTTCTTTCTTTCTTACCTAAATTTAGCATATTATTGGAACGAAGTTGTTTAACGCGGCTTGCGGTAGGAGTTAACTGGTAGAAAATGTAACGCGCGTTCAAAGAGTAACTCTTAAATCTGTAATTACGCCTTCAAATAATGCAATAAAATTATGTTGAACTAGAACGCGTACACGACAATCCTAGATGATAATATATTTGTATTGTAGTAAAATACTATATGAAATAAGTTCAAGAACCCAAAACATAAAAATGTTCTAATTCGATATTTTCTTGCTCTTTTTGTATGGTATTGTTCAATCTATATAAATAAAATAAATGGCTAAATTTGTTGCTAAGCGCAAAACTCGAGAATGGCTGGACCAATTCGGCTATTTTTTTTTTTTCTTAAAATATTCGTTGAAGTCCGAGGAAGGTTCTTATGAAGAGAAAAATTGGAAAAATTGCACGGAAAAACGTAAAAAACACATTTTTCTTTTCCCATTCAAACTGATCCTAGCTGTCAATTATAGGAATGGCGATCTGATGAAGTGATGAATCGATCTCAGACACCTTATAGTATGTGGAGCGACTGTGTGAAACTATACCAGAAATGGAAACAGTCGAAATTACGCCATTAGACGTAGCCAGAGCAGTCCGTCCGTTACCGAATTGGAAATAACTAAACCGGATGGACTGCACAACTTTTGATTGAAATGGCTAATTAGTTCACACATTTGTTTCTATCAACAGGCGTTACCCACCTGCTCCATAAGTCAGGTAGTCCCGCGGAACCCAAGAATATATAGACCGATCACATGTTTGCCGAAGATCTATAAACTTCTTACGTCTATTTTGAGAGAGAAAATTAATATGCACATTTAGAATAACTCGATTATGTCTGCCTCTCAAAATGGATGTAGGAACCGGTCCCGTGGTTCTATGGAGCTACTCCTCATCGACAGCCGGCCGTTAGTCAACAGGTTCGTCGATTCTGCGAGGATCTGTCGACATACTGGATAGATTGATAAGAAGACCTATGACTCGGTGCCACATACATAGCTCATGTGGGTGCTGGAGTTGTACAAGACAGATGCAACTCTACGCACCTTTCTTGAATCATGTATGGAGCAATGGAGGACGGACTTTCGCTATCCTGGGTGCTGACAGATCCAGGGGAATGATGAGCCTGTATGGATTAAACGGGAAATATTTCAAGGTGATAGATTGATTCAACTTTGGTTCTGTTTAGCCCTGAATCCTCTAAGCATACTGCTGGAGGATTCAGGTCTAGGCTATCGGTTGAAGAGAGGTTGTCAGGTCATATCTCACCTGCTGTATATGAATGACAGGAAATTCTTTGCCCCAACAAATTTCGATGGAGCTACTGAAGGTAACTGAAACTTTCAGTAGCGTCATCAGGATGGAATTTATGGAATTTGGTGTGGGTAAATGTACAGTCATGCATGTAAAGCGAGGTGCGATTATGGAATCCGAGGGAATTCAGATTGGCAGCTTTGGAAATATCCTCATACATGGTCTTCACTTCATCATCGGATTGTGACGAGGTCGGAGCGTAAACCTGTATGACCTTTAACGAATATCTTGAGTATAAGGTATAATATTCTGAGTATAAGGTATGCTCTCTATGTACGCCACGTTGCTCACAAGGAACTTATGGAAAATAAACACGACACCGCCTTCGGACTACTGATGAGTCTCCCGGAAATAGAGCAGTTTCCGGATTTGAGGATTATCGAGTCCTCCCTCTCTCTTCGGACTTCAGATAACCCTACTAAACCCCAACGTAACCTACTCAATTCTTCCTCGAGATCGGTGATATTCTAGTCGGTCTGGAGTGTACGCGTTTATAGGTTGCCAGGTCCAGTTTCCGGTGATTGTGGTAGCCGGATCTCTTCTGGGGATAACAATAATATTCTCAAATCCATAAGCTGGAAGTGTAATATCCTGCAAATGTCGAGTATAGCTCACCCAATTGTTATTTTGTACTGTGCGATTGCTTCTCGTCCTGATAATGATTTATCTATGACAATGTATGCATAATATTGTCCTGCCGGAATTGCAAAGTACTTATTATTGTTTGTTTGGTATTTTTTGGATGTGAGGATATGATGAAAGGATATGTATGCACAATATATATAATTATGGTTCTACAGCTTCTGAGCCATATTAGGAACAGAATATAGCACATTTTTTTTCTTTTTTCTTTGCCGGCTTCTTTCACATTGGTACCAAAAATGTATGAATCCTGATTGCAACAACATTCTCTAACACACAAAAGGCATCACGACACAACATATAATTTTATTAAACTTGTGTTATGATACCAACCACCACCTCAATATCGCTCCAGTAGCCGTCAATATCGACTAATTGTTGCACTTTTTACGTACAATTACGTACTGCGAGTAGTACCCCACCCTGCATTGCCAGCACGCTCTTGACGCAACACTGTATATCCGGGGGAAAACCATTCAGCATCACATACGCTACTAGTCAGAAAAGTCTTCGTAAATGCAAATAAATCAGCCGCGCCCCCATGTTAGCTTCTGTAGAACAGATAACCGTGTTCTTGAGTGAAGTCCACTCTGGCTATGCGGAGGGCCGATCTTCGCAGGGTGCTTGGTAGCAGGTAGATGAAAGCAGAGGATCGAATAAAATGGCGTACGGTTGGAAAGTGCGTGATGAAATTGAGTTGAGAAGATGCACAGCAAAATTGGTACCACTAATTGGTGTCACTTTTATTTCTATGTTTTTCTTTTTTTTATATTGGCACCTTAATTTTATATTATATTCATGTCGTTTGTGATCTTCTAATTGTACTTTTGTGAGTTGTGCTATGTCTTTTGTGTGCACTAAATAAATGTTTTATCTATCTATCTACTCGTCTAATCCTATACTGTAAACAACAACTTTGTATAAAATAAATGTATGTTTACACAACAATCGCACTTAAAAGATAAACAGACCTATTTTTTTAATAAAAGAGAAAAACAAGAGCAACCACAAACAAAGTCAGTTTGAACAAAAAATACCTTTGAATCTCAAATCCATGCTCCATGGTAAATTATGATTTAAAAATACACTTACTTCTCATGATGTGGTAGATTAAGCGTAATAGATCCTTTGCAGTCACGTCCGTATTTAAGATAGCCGGAGACTCCTAATACGACATAGATGGTGAGGATTATGATCATCCCAACGCTGAAGAGTCCGCACCACCCTGTGAACTCTTTGGGTTTCTCCAAGTTATACTCCAGCGCCAGGATCTGCGCACATGAGAGTCACGTTAGTCGCGTCACACACTCATTCACTCACTCACTCGCACTCACTACTCACTACTCGCTTACCACTCCCACTGCCTCCAGCGCAAACAGAGTGATGCCGATGAATACTGGAATCTCTATGAGTCCCTTAATAGCAAACTTTTCCTCATCAACTATAACATCCTCTTCTATCAAATAAAAGAATGTGAGAAGCAGTCCAATCATGATTAAGCAGTTAGAAATCGTCGAGAAAGGCGTTAACAGTTTCAGATCCTTTACCATGCTCATGGCGAGCGCAAAAGGGTAGCTATAGCAAATAAGGAACCGCACTGATAAAACTTCTCGCTCGGCGTAAAAATCAATTATCTGTCGACAGAAAGACAAAACAATAAGTAAAGTAGGAGTACAGTCAGGGAAATTAAATGTTTATCAAGTTGACTCTTCGCAAATTGGCCGTGTTATAGCCATTTCATGCAACAGTCAAAGAATAATAGTTATGATTTAAAAGTTGTTAGTCAATTTGCTAAACCATGACTTTACATCGAAGTGCACCTGACCGATCTGGGGCCTAGAAAAAATCCCTTTTCTGTAAGCGTTTACACCAACGGAAAGGTCAAATAATTTGTTTGTCGACAGAGATGTCACGTGACTGCTGCTAAATTGCTAGACAACGAAGCGCCTTTTCCCGCTGTGTTGCCAACCGTACAATTTAAATCGTATTTATACAATATATTAGGTTGGGGAAAAAATCTTTTCGCATTATAGTATGTATGAACTTGTAATAAAATCTCTTTGGCTATACTATTTGTATCTGGCTGGTTTTGGTATCATTGAAAGTTTAAATTTTAAAGAACATAGTTCCAAATTCAAATTAGGAAAATGTGTGATTTTCATTTGTTTTTCGTACCGTCAAGATGAGTGAATCTAATGAAGAAATTCGATACATTTTAAAATTTTACTACAAAAAAGGTAAATATGCAACGCAAGCCGCAAAAAAATTTGCGATGTTTATGGACCTAGTGTAGTGTCTGTGAGAGTAGCACAAATTTGGTTTAAGCGTTTTCAATCCGGAAATTTGATGTCAAAGATGCACGGCGCTCTGGTCGCCCTATTACGGATAAAATGGATGCCATTTTTGAAAAAGTGGAGCAAGATCGGCATATCAGTAGTTACGACGTAGCTGAAGAACTGGAAATTGACCACAAAACAGTTTTGGCGCATTTGAAAAAAACTGGGTACACAAAAAAGCTCGACATTTGGGTACCTCACGAGCTCACTGAAAGAAACCTAATGAACCGTGTACTCATTTGTGATTCTTTATTACGACGTAATGAAACCGAACCATTTTTGAAGCAGCTGATAACTGATGATGAAAAGTGGATCACGTATGACAAGAACGTGCGAAAAAGGTCGTGGTCGAAGGCCGGTCAGGCTTCACAGACTGTGGCGAAACCCGGGTTAACTCGCAACAAGGTTATGCTGTGTGTGTGGTGGGATTGGAAGGGCATTATTCATTATGACCTGTTACCACCAGGCAGGACCATCGATTCTGAACTCTACTGCGAACAACTGATGAGATTAAAGCAAGAAGTTGAGAGAAAGCGGCCGGAATTAATCAACAGAAGGGGTGTGGTTTTTCATCATGATAACGCTAGACCTCACACATCTTTAGCCACTCAGCAAAAATTAAGAGAGTTTGGCTGGGAGGTGTAAATGCATCCGCCGTATAGTCCTGACCTTGCACCTTCAGATTTCCACCTGTTTCGGTCTCTTCAGAATTCTTTAGGCAGTGTCAGGTTAACATCACGAGAGGACTGCCAAAACCACTTGTCGCGGTATTTTGACCAGAACTCCCAAAATTTCTATAGCAATGGGATCATGTCCCTACCTTACAAAATGGCAAAAAGTTATCGAACAAAATAGTACCTACATACTTTAGTTAAATGTAAATAAACTATACACACCGGCACAATTAGCGGAACACAAAAAAAGCAGGATTTTAAAATCTTTTACTTGAGGAACTGGCCAGTTATGATATTTTTTTAATTTATTGTCAAATTTGAAAATAGAAAATTAGATGACATACACTTTTTTCATTCATTTGTTTTATTTTCCCGAACAATACGTTTTGTCAACTTGTTCGAGTAATAACTACGTAATTGTAATTTTTTTGAAAAATTGCACTTAATGGTTTTTTATAAATTTGTTATTCTATAGGCAATTTTGTTTATTAAAAGCTCTTTATTATGCCTGACTTAACATCACTGGAAATTATTAGGGCTGATGAAATGAGAAGAAATGGCCATACCTACAGATTGATTGCCTCAAGGCTTCGTCGACCAGTATCAACGATTCATCGCAGCATCCAGCGGTACAGATCGTCTAATTCTCTTGTGAGGAGGAGGGGTCAAGGTAGAAAAAGATGTACATCGAGGCGAGATGACAGTTTTTTACAACTTGGAGTTCGTAGGAATACGCGATTAACGGCTGTACAAGCTCGAAATGAACCGAAAGACATTCGAGGAGTAAGAGTAAGTGAGCGTACAGTTCGCAGGAGATTTGAAGAAGTTGGTTTAGGGTCGTATATACCTGCCAAAGGCCCAAAACTTGAGAGACGTCACCGCGTAAACCGATTAAGCTATGCGCGAGAACATCGTCATTGGGATTTGAACGAATGGCAGCAGGTTCTCTTTACTTATGAGTGCAGAGTTCTTTTAAAACAGATCGATGGGAGACAGCGAATATGGAGACGCAAAGGAGAACGCCACATACAGTCTAATTTTGAACACACAGTGGCTTATGGTGGCGGCTCGATTATTGTTTGGGGAGGGATATGTTTGGGAGCTCGCACGGAGTTAGTGATAGTCACAGGAGGGACCATGACAGCAGATCGATACATCAGAGACATTTTAGAAGAACATGTTGTACCATTTGCCCCATTTATTGGTGACGACTTTATTCTAATGCAAGATAATGCTCGTGCTCATAGTGCACAATCGGTACAGGCATATCTGAGCCACGTAGGTATACCGGTGATGCAGTGGCCAGCAAATTCCCCCGATATGAATCCGATAGAGCATGTCTGGGACTTACTAAAAAGAAGGGTTAAATCCAGAATGCCACCCCCCAACAATCTGAATGAACTTGGAAACGCATTACTTGAGGAGTGGGAGCGGTTGCCTCAAGAAATCATCGATAACATAATCTGTAGCATGCCCAGACGAATGGAAACCGTAATCAGAGCAAGAGGGGGAAACACTCGTTATTAATTTTGCTTTAATTTTATTGTTTAATCATTTAATGCTTACTTTTTTTATTTTTGTGATGGTTCATAATCATCTAAAAATTTCACTTATTTCAAATTTCTTTATTTTTCAATAAAAAATAACGAAGACTTTTCAAAGTCGTTGTTAAAAGATGTTAATCAATTTGTTATTTTGTGTCTAATTACATTTTCGTCAAATATATGCGTTATTATCTCATAGTCTCACTTTTTTTTCTGTTCCGCTAATTGTGCCAGTGTGTATATATTAAAAAATGTTTTGATTTTTTTTTAAATGCGAAGAAACTCTTTCCCCAACCTATTATTCCAAATCTTACGCAAAATATACGATCTTTCCATATCTTTCAATCTTCATCACCAAGATACAGACTTTCCTAGTTTGTTGCCAATGTAAAACCTTTGTAATCTTTTTAGCAATAAATTATTATTTATTCAAGAGGAAAACAATATTACATTAATTATTTTGTAGGTATAATACATCATATAAACAACAGACTTGAACGAGCCTTAAACTTTTCTTTGTATTTTTTATGAACGCGTCCAATATTTTTTTTAGACCCTCTGTCCCACCCGCACTTTAGAAAAACCTAAATGTTAAATATTGATTTGAAATTACGTATTTAAGTCCTTTAAGTACTACAGGTTTATTGAAATTTCAATGCGTACTATTTTTACATAAAATGGACAAAAAGACCTGCCCGCTTAAATCCCTTTTCTGTAAGCGTTAACGCCAACGGAAAGATCGAATTGTATCGTAGATAGAGAATGAACTATAGATTGGTCACTAAAATAACAATAATAAATCAGAGCGGGACACATTTATTAAACCAGTAATAAGAGTAAGCAAGACAGATATAGGGATTTTCTATCCCTTTTTGCGACTCACCTTATTTTGTTTGGAGCCAGTTTAGTTTGACTCCCAACAAACAACAGCTGTCAACTGTCAGTGCTATCGTGAAAAATATTCTTTGGAAAACTATGTTTTCGACGCTTTCTTTTTATTTGTGTGAATGTGTAATTGCAGAACATAATTTAAATTACTTTTAATATGGGGCGCTGTAGTGTATTATGTTGTACAAATCGACCAGAACAAAAAAATGCAGACATAACCTTTCATCGGTAAGTGAGTTAGTTTTTCTGAAACGTTTATAGAATTTGTCATTCATTATATTAACACGTAATTATCAGAAGTAATGAACAATTAAACGTGTTTTAAACTGTTTTATATTTCATTTGTTTTGTAGTTATATTCTTGTACTGTTTGAGGGATACTAGTTTAAGGGATACCAGAACTCGGCATGTTTACCCATAAATCCAAATTCCTATCATATTTTTATTATAATAACGCTATTTCTTTTTTACCAGTTTCCCAAAAAAACCAAGAATACGAAATCTGTGGATTACTGGACTTACTGGACGAAAAAAATGGCAGCCAAACCAAAGTGCTCGGATATGTTCCAAACATTTTGAATCTTCTTGCTTTCTCAAGACAAAAAACAATTTGACTTACTTGAACCTGGATTCAATTCCAACACTTTTTATTCCTGTAAGTAACATATACATAATTATAATATTATATTGTAGTACAGTCATGTGCTTATTTCAGCAGCTAATAATACTGCTGTACCTGCTTCAAATTTGGAATAATTTTAAATAACTTGTCATTTATTATGTGCCTTCATCTCATCACAAAAAGGGCCTAAACTGAGATTGGATTTTTGAAATTTGAAATGGTTCGATTGATATCATAAGGAAATCCCGTAACCCGTTGTTAGCTTTCGAAATTCTGATGCAACTATTGATTTCATTCCGAAAATAAATAATTTATTTGATGTTTTGAATACACGTAATATGTATGTATCTACAAAAAACTCTTATTTATTGGAAATTTTTCCAGACATAATTTTTTTATACTAAACATGGTTAAATATTTAACGGAACTGAAAATAAATGGAAGAAATATCCTAGATGCTAATAGGAAAACTGGATTTTTGCGTTTCCTAATATGTATAAAAAGGGTTTTGTATTTGTATGAGAACTATAATATGTTAGAAGTAACTCTCTTACCTTTCTCTGTACTTACAAATTCAGACAGGATCATCTGGAATATTTTTTAGTGCTATACGAGCTAAGGGCGGTTTTAATAACAACCCCACGGCGAGGCAATTTAGCTCTGCCTTCAAAAGGATGCTAGTACATGGGGAGCTTAAGCATATTATGACAGGAAATTGTATTCCTTTACAGGAAATAAATATTTTAACCTATACCAAACCTGAAGTGACAATCAATAAAACAGTCGATCGGAATATATTAATTCAGGATTTCGATGATAACTTTGTGGAATACCACAGCGGAGAAATTGATTTAATAAAAATTATGAAGGATCATGATTATTTGGCAGATCCAAGAAGACTCACTGAGTTTTCTAAACTGAGTTTTTCTATATTGGCGGTTTTGTTGTCCAAAAACTCGAAAAAGATTTAAAATGCCAAGAATGTTTGTCTGCCTTAATTTCAGAAGAAATGTACAGACGACAGCACATCAAGCTACTACAATCTGTCAAATTTCTTCAATAGATTTTCAACTTTATCGCTAAAGCATTAGGTTCAATGTTGATTGGGAAAATTTGACAGTTTCGGGTAGCTTGACCTGCTGGCGTCTGTACACGAGCTTACAATAAAAAAAGATAAGGGGGGCTTGCACTATCCCAGCAAAGATGTTGTAACAATTTGCGAAATATGTGAAAAAATATTCCGTCAAAACAAAAGCTTTAGCGAAAATAACATTTTTCACAATATTTTGCAAAAATGTCTGAAGAATTGCTTGTCCGTCAGATTATTTTGTCAAATTGCCCAACGTTTCCAAAATCAATCTTTCCTGGATTGCCATTTTCCACTTCTAATTAAAGCAATCTGCGTGAAATACTTGAAAGTTAGGATGCATTTCGCAACTAAAGAAATGTGTGAAGAGGATGTCAAGGTCCGAAATTTTTATACCAAATTAGTTTTATTTAAGGGTCAGTAACTATGTATTTTGAATAAACGTTTTTTCTTTCAACTGTCTTATTTTATTTTTACGCAATTGCGTCAAAGCATAAAAGGCATTTTTTTTCAATATACATACAGATCGTTTTATATGATCATGGGTTAAAGGTCGACTACCCATAAATATGGGTAAAATTATTCAGTTGGCAACCTCCATTTAATGTCATGAGACTATAGCCATCTCATGTCGGTGCATGCTGATAGCGAATCTATAGTTCATTCTCTATCTACGAATTGTATGAAGTTGACATTAGCTTTAGAGATGTCACTTGACTGAGTGCCACTTTGACAAACGTAAATGATATTTTGGCCGTCCCGCACCACGCTACATTAGCAGGAGCTCGGACCCTCACGCCAACAGTTTTAAGTGTACGCTGACATTTTTGTGTGTATCTTTCAAATTAATCAATCTTCACAACCGCCACACACTATTTCATAGACTATTATAGTGTCTCGTGCGACGCCTGTGTTGCCAACTTTATTTTTTAGGGGATCGTACCAAACACTAGGAAAAATAGTATTTTGCTAAGAACTCTATAAAAGAAATAGTACGCATTGAAATTACAATAACCCTTTAGTACTTAAATGACTTACATACATTGTATTAGTATAACTTAAAATCAATATTTAACATTTAGGTTTTTCTAAAGTGCGGGTCGGATAGAGGGTGTAAAAAAAATATTGGACGCGTTCATAAAAAATACAAAGAAGAAGTTTATGGCTCGTTCAAGTCTGTTGTTTATATCTACAAAACAAACTTAATGTATTATTGTTAGAAAAACAATAATACATTAAGTTTGTTTGAATAAATAATAATAATAAAAATTGATTGCTTAAGGGGAAGCGTCAGGGTAGCCCGCGAAATTAAAATTTTGTTACGTTTTTTGGAATTTACAAGTCGGTATTATATTGTACGTTGATCAAATTATAATTTGCCGTCGTAACAAGTATCTATTTACATAATTAGAATCATTAAAGTGATCAATACAACTCTTTAATACCAGGTAATCCTAAAAAATGACTATTACATGAAATCTTGACATTTTAGGATTATACTAACTTAAGGAGATGTATTACTGATTCTATTGTATATAATTCTGTAAATACATATTTGATACGGCCGCAAATCATACTTTATTTAACATACAACTTAATACTGACTTGCTAATTGCAAAAAACTTAAGTAAATTTGAATTTTGCGGGCTACCCTGACGCTTCCTCCTTAAAAGATTACAAAGTTTTTACATTGGCCTCACACTAGGCAAGCCTGTATCTTGTTTTTGAAGACTGAAAAATTTGGAAAGATCGTATATTTTGCGTAAGATTTTGAATATATGTTTTATATACGATTTAAATCGTACAGTTGGCAACACAGTAGGAAAAGGCGCTTCGTTGTCTAGCAATATAGCAGCAGTCACGTGACATATCTGTTAACAATCAAATTATTTGGCCTTTCCGTTGGCGTTAAAGCTTACAGAAAAGGGATTCTGTCTAGGCCTCCTGAATGTAGGGACTGTTAATTACCTGTTTTAAATTTTCAGCGACGAACACAAAATAGATAGCACAGATACCAATCTGCCACAAAAGGAGGAAGAAGTCCACACCATTGGCGAAGCAGTTGGCGGTGCATTGCAGAAACTTGGGCCCCTGCTGCACCGCCAGGCGCATACTCTTGGTGTAGCCCATGTAGCCGCGCCGCATCTTCTTACACAGCTGGTACTGCGCCAACACCTGCTCAACACCATTTTTTTTTTATTTGTGATGGGTTTGCTCATGACTCTAGTCTAGGTCACAGGTGACAGAGACAAAGTCGACGATGGAGTGAGCTTACCCAGAAGAAGCCTGTTCACTCTCACTTTGAAGAGATTAGGGTTGTAATCGTTCGGAAACACAGACGCAGGTAGTGAGTTCCACTCCTTTGCTGTGCGCATTATAAAAGACATTTGGAAGCGTTTAGTGCGAATTGGTGGAATAGCAACCAGGTAGGGATGGTAACTGACAGTGCGTCTAGATGTCCGATGGTAGAAGGGGGCCGGTGGAATGAGGTCGTGGATTTTTATATTTAGCGATCTATCGTCGTAGTGCTTACTTTAAAGAAAATAAAAATGGCGATGGGATCACTATGCCACTCAGGTTCTACACTTTGTGATGAAGGTGATTGAGTAGACCTTAACAGGCACGCATGATTATTACTTTGTTGGTGTATAGATTTTAATTTAGGGGGTGGGTGGTCATAAACTCGATAGCATATCTCAGAAATATTTGCAATGGTAGATTTTGTTATTAAGGGACCTGCTTGGTACTTATGGTACCACAATATTACTAAAGTACATAGTGTTAACCAACCAGTAATTGTATGCAGTAAGTAGCGAAAAACCCGATGCCTATGATGCCCAAGGAGCCAAATACGATGCCCATCCGCGACACGGCGCTGGGCATGGCGAGCAGGCCGGCGCCCAGGCAGCCCTTCAGCATGTGCATCATGGTCTCCCCATACCTGCACAGTGCACACACTCTGTACAATACAATTCCCAGGCTCAGCTGTTCCCTACATTTTGGCGAGTTATGCGAACATAAAATAATATAGGGATACATTATTTTATGTACGCATTATTCTACGGCCAATCCTGCGAGTTGGATGAAGTTTCGCGTTGTTGACGCTCCCGGTTCGGGGATGCGAAGCGGGAGCGTCAACAACGCGAAATTTTTACGTGCGCGACTACAGCGCGAACCATGCACCTTATATTTAGTGAATAGTCACTGAAGCGGCATGTCTATTGCTTAGTTTAACACCCAAATTATTGTGTTAATGTCAGTCTCATAGGACATGAAGTCTCTGTCATGCATCAAAGTATTTTGTGTTGTTTAAATTAACTATACCTTTTTATGAATTTTAACTTTTGTAATAAGTACCTACACACAACTAAGATTTCGTGAACTAAACATCTTAGTAAGAGCAAGATCAATCTTCAAGAAGCATTCTTCCATTTAAAATTACATTTTACGTGCATTTAATTACGTTTATTTTTATATGATATGAATAGACTGGAATAGGCGGATACTCGACAGCCGTACGCTATGAGCGTACTTCGCCAAATACTGCAATACAGTCTCAATAGATCGCGTCCCGTATGTGATCCATTGGGTCCGTATTCGAAAAAATATTAAACAGAATAGATTTTTTGCAAAGCCGGGTATTTTAATTACGAAAATTATGTGATATTTAACGGTTGACATTGTTGTGAAGGGCTATTAACATCACAAATGGTACAAAATATAGTCACTATTCATAATATTCGTATACAAGCTCTACACATGTCCGACCACAAGGCGCGTGCATCCCGCTTTGCAAACGCGGTCATCCCGCGTCGCGGTCGCGTAGGTGTGCAAGGCGGCATATGATAACAGGGGCAGCGCCCCTGACGTGACTGACGCTCCCGCTTTGCAGTTGCTTTGGTCGCTCAGGTGTGGCCGAAGCTTTACTCTTCAAAATGTAAGGAACAGCTGATTCTCTTTTCGCGATTACAGGTTTCATCCCATAATAAAAGTTGTTAATAATGATGATTGTGTATTATTAACAATGATCCCTTAAGAGGCTGTGCGATATTAAAATTACACCTTATTGTAACCAATATAGGGTGACTGGTAATTAGTGACTGATTCTTAATCATGTGTATTGTACTCATGATAACAAACAACTTTTATATGAAACCAAACCTGAAATCGCGAAAAAATTCAGCTGTTCCCTAAATTTTGACGAGTTATGCGAACATATACGAAGGGAACAATTGAGTTTTTTTTTCGCGATATCAGGTTTGGCCCCATAGTAAAAGTTGTTCATAATGATGATACAATGACCCCTTAAGAGGTTATTCATGAATGAAAGAGAGAGACTGATGATGCACTTCTACTGCGTAAAAGAGAAAGAGCAGTTTTTATTTGCTTTTTTTATTTATTTAAGATGGGTTTGCTCTTGACTCTAGTCTAGGTCGGAGGCGACAGAGACAGAGTCGACAATGGAGTGAGCTTACCCAAAAGAAGCCTGTTGACTCGCACTTAGAAGAGATTAGGGTTGTATGCGCTCGGAAACACAGACGCAGGTAGTGAGTTCCACTCTTTTGCTGTGCGCATTATAAAAGACATTTGGAAACGCTTAGTGCGAATTGGTGGATTAGCAACTAGGTAGGGATGGTAACTGGCAGTGCGTCTAGATGTCCGATGGTAGAAGGGGGAGTTTGTGGAGTTGTTGATCACACTCACCGAAGTACAATCTGTAAAAGACCGACAAGCAGGCAACCTTGCGGCGATCAGCCAAGCTATGAAGCTTGGCATCCACCAGTTTTACGTCGCCAATGAACCTCTTAGCTCTGCGTTCCACCGAGTCAAGCGCGGCTAGTTGGTACTTAGCTGATCCATCCCAAAGGTGGCTGCAATACTCCAAACAGGATTGGACTTGCGCTTCACCCTATTTAGGGTGCCCAGTTTCTTGGCCACAGTTTGGGCTTTGTACACGATGGTGGCGCCAAAGTTGAGACCAGATGTAACTCCATACCTAGGAGCTCAAGCCGATCAGTTACAGGAACAGATGTACCCCGAAAAGTAGGAGTTTGAGCGAAACTACTCCTTTTAGCGGTAAAAAGACACGCCTGTGTTTTGGTGGCGTTATCATCACCCCACTGGGACACAAGGCTTAAGGTCAAATCTGTCCGCTCTACCATGGCCTCTCTCAAGGAACGAACTTCGGCCCCGCCGGTTTTTGCGCTGGACAAGTATCTCTTTGAAACTGTACTGTCAACTGCGTACCTAACAATACGAGGCTGAAGCAGGTCATTGATGTGCAGCAGGAAAAGAGTTGCAGAGAGAACAGACCCCTGAGGAACTCCGGCATCAATAGCCAGAGCAGCACGACTACTCTGATCGACCGTTCACTAAGGATATCTGATATCCAGCTACAAAAGTCAGCTGGGATGCCATAAGCAGGAAGCTTGCTGAGCAGAGCAGCGTGCCAGACCCTGTCAAAGGCCTTTGAGGTGTCAAGCAATACAGCAAGTGCTTCGCCGGGTTTCTCGATGGCTTCGCCACAGCAGTGCGTGACATACACAAGAAGATCGCCAGTTGACCGTCCCCGGCGAAAGCCATATTTTCGGTCACTGAGGAGATCATTGTCTTCAAGGTAGGTCAGCAACTTATTGTTCAGTACCCTTTCCATAACCTTGCACAGAATCGAGGTAATAACGATCGGACGGTAATGGGCAGGGTCTGCACGGTCGCCCATTTTGGGCACTGGTTGTACATTTGCAGGCTTCCAGGATTTCTGCACCGTTCTTTTTTCAAGAGAGAGGCGGAACCAACGTGTCAATACAGGAGCCAGTTTAGGCGCACACTGCCTCAACACTCTCGCTGGAATGCCGTCAGGCCCACTCGCCTTGTTCTCGTCTAGACTGCACAATACTCTTCAAACTTCTTTAATGAACTGCGATCTCCGGCATCGAGGAGTCACAATGAGGTACAGTAGGTGGTTGCTTGGAGCCAGCGACCAGACGTGAATTGCTTGCAAAGAGAGATGCAAATAAATTTGCTTTCTCACTTGCAGAGTGAGCCAGTGACCCATCAGGTTTCATCATAGGAGGTAAAGTGGGACGACAGAAATTCGTTTCAATCGCTTTGGACAAGGACCAAAACTGTTTGCTACCCGGAGGGTGCGATGCCAGCCTGGCCCCAATACGTCCAACATGGTCAAAATGTACCCTACGTAAAACCCGCTTGCAGAACTTGGCGGCAAAATTAAAGGCTCTTTACTTCGCGCAAACCCTACGTGCTCTAACTTTGCGGTCGCGGGCCTTGACCCAGGCTTGGTAGGCAGACTCTTTTCGGGCCTCAGCGTGGGCGCATTCTGCATTATACCAAGGCCGGGATTTCTGACCGAGCGGGATGTCGGAGAATAGAATAAAATACTCCATCCCCTGCCGAATCACGTCCGCAACCACGTCAGCACAGCACGAAAGGTCACCCGAGGAAAAGCAAACTTGCCACCATGGATAAGACGCTAGAAAGTGCCGCATCTCATTCCAGTCTGCTGACTCGTATCGCCATACTCGCCTTGTGCCTCTAGGACTCTCATCTCATTTGTGCGTCGCTTTGTGCGTGTTATTTACAAAAAACAAGTTTTATCCTGCATTTCGCATACCAGCCTAACTCGTCCCGATACACAACAAATTAGTGAAGTTATTTTTTATGGCAACACAAAGACTAGACTTGATTTTTTTAAATGAGTACCTACAAAGAACATGATCTCTTTTAGTTTTTTTATTGCAATTCAAAGTTGACCTTTGACATAATTTTTACTTCTTGAAAAACCTTGTGAGTCAACAAAAAAAACTAAATGTAATTTAGATTTTGATAGAACCGTACAACATTTTACACATTATACAGGGTTATTGGTAAAACACCAACAACCTCTTAAGGGGTCATTGTACTCATCATTATGAACAACTTTTACTATGGGACAAAACCTGAAATCGCGAAAAAAAATCAGCTGTTCAGTACATTTATGTTCGCATAATTCGTCAAAATGCTGATTTTTTTTTGCGATTTCAGGTTTGGTCTCTTAATAAAATGGTTAATAATGATTAGTACCTACAATGACCCATTAAGAGGTTGTTGGTGTTTTACCAATAACCCTGTATATTATTATATTATTTTAAAAAATAAGGAGGCTATACCAATAACTTTTTTTTTTAATTCAAGTTCAAAAGCTGACTTTTGGAATTTTTCAAAAATAATAATGAAAAAATTACATAAAAACCCCCTCAGGCAAGAACTTTTTTTGGGACCTGAGGAGATACCACATCCAGAGATACCACTCCTATCCACCATTTTCAATTGACAAAATTTGCACCAAACACGCTAGTCCAGTCAGTGGGGACGAAAAAGAGGCTTTGCTCTAGAAAATATGGAGTAGAAAATGTCTCTGCTCTGCTAAGTACAGTGAACAGACTTTCCTGCAGTGACGATACACCATAAATCGCATAAGGTTATGAATTATTCACAATCTTCAAACGCCATTTTTCAGTTTTTGTAAATTTTTACCACCACGAACCTGTGATACGGCAAAAATGACTATTGACACCTTAAAGTAGACTAAATTTTCAATAATTATCATGAGACCAATTTGGTCTCAGTAGACAAAAAATTTGAGAACAAAACGAGACGTGTTTGGTCTATGTAGACCTGATAATTTCTGAGAAAGAGCTGAAGTTTTTGAGGTAAGCAAGCAAATATTAGAAGGGTTTGTAAAATGAAGTATGCGTTAGTGAATCAAGCAATATAATTTAGATAAAAAACTTGTTATACTCGTTATTTTTTGTACATCTTTGATAAACCAGGCGGGTCCTCTAAATCCACAGCACACTTTTTTGGGGGCAGCTTGCTTCGGTAGAATTTCTTCATCGACCTGCTCAGGAAGTTCGAAATCGTCATCTGATGGTGGGTCATCAATGAATGTTTCATCAATGTCGTCACACATCTGGTCTGGTATTTGCTCGCGAGATTGGGCGCTGAAGTGGTTTCAAATAACCAAACATTTAAGTCCTGCTTTCCTGCAACCATAACTGCTGATACAAACTTTTTTGCAAGTCCAGGAAATTATGTTTATTATGTAATGTGGTCTGAAGCAGAAAGGAAATCAATATTACCAAAAACAAACTTCTTTTCACCTGGTGGTATGTTCGCGGGGAGTAAAATCTTGCAACATCCCTGGTTAGAGGCAACCTGGCGAGGTTCATGTTGGACTTAGCTGCCGCCCTTATGAACAACTTTGGAAGCGAAGGTCGTTGAGTATATGGGATTCACTGTTGCCTCTATACAGTGAAACGACGAAGGTCTCTCCTGCTTCAGCGACCTGTACCAGTGTGGCATTGGTGCTTTGGAAAACCGCAGCATTTTTTTAAGTATATTGTGCGTTTTATATTATTTAAGCGCCAACGACAGACTTTAGCACTTTCTATAATTATACAATACTCAATATATTTTACATTCCACAATGTGAACTTAGGTGGTAGGTTTTACAAAGACATGATCATTGTGCACCCTGTCGGGCACAGAAAGGAGAGGGAGAATCTGCCACCCATAACGCAGTCGAAACTATTTTAACTAAACTTTCTTCGCCGATAACTTTAAATATTGTTAAGAATGAACTCCAGGCCTTCACGAATCAGGGATTTCACTATACTTACACAATATTTCATTTTACACTATACACATTATTGCATTTTTTGTCGCCATTATCGATGACGAAGCGTTTGGAACTTGCAGTAATTAAATGTAAAATAATTAATGTATTAAAGCATGTAATAAAAACACCTAACTGAACAATGTTCCTTGCTCTCAATGTCATGTATTTAAAAATTTAAGATTGTTATTTTGATTCAAGTATTCAGGGAGATATTTATGTTGCCATTTTTAGAGATATGATGGTAATTAGGACATTTTTATTGGAATAATTGAGTACCTGGTCGACCGAGCTCTGCTCGGGTGAAAAGTTCGTGTAATATATAAATATTTACTCATGTTTCGTGGTCGTTGACCCCGAGTTCTTGAAGGGGTCTAAAATGGTATGGGTGCATTCCTTCTTCATGCACCAGCTTCCACATAGACCAATGCAATACACCGAACCGTCTTGCAGCACACCTAATATAACGACGGAATCTGGCACTTGGGAAACATCTCTCGGTACAAATTAATAGCTCCTCGCACACTATCATTAGATAACGCGTAGGCACGAACCATATCCCATTTATCTTCATTGGAATATTGATAAGACGTCATTTTTAACCGACTTCATAAAAGGAGGGGTTCTCTGTTCGTCGGAATCTTTTTCTTATGTAAGTTCCCCGATTACTCGATGACGGCTGAACCGATTTTGAAAATCTTTTTTCCCATTGTCATCAGGTTAGGATCTGATGATAGGATCCTGGAGAAATCGACGGAACTCTTCAAATATTATCGGCACACCTATAGCGATTTGGGTATTTTTATAGTAACTCGTGCATTTGTTCTTGTAAAGCACAATTTGGTCAAGTGAATCTGATGATGAAGATCACAGATGGCTACCGAAACTACTCAATAATAAGTATTTCACGGGTTGCGATTCGATGAGCAGTTTTGTCATTAGGATATTGTAACTTAGATAAATTACAAACTGACCCACTAAAAAGTGAAAAATAAAGACTTTTCTAAAAAATAACCGACTTCCAAAAAAACACTACAAAGTGAATAATAACTTTAATTTTGGAAGTCGGTGTCTTTGGATCTGTATTTCAGTTTTACGCCACCGACTTCCAAAATTAAAGTTATTATTCACTTTGCAGTGTTCTTTGGAAGTCGGTTTTTTTTTTGGAAAAGTTTTATTGTCTATTCAACAACACGTTTACATTAATCACGAAGTAAGCGGGGTTGTTTAAGCAATACGCAGAAGCGCAATTAGACATGCGGAAATAGCGGCGCACTCGCATAGACTGCGGTCAGCGCGGGAGTGTATCCTGTCGGTGCATCGGAGACAACACAAAGGAAAGGGCGGGGTTTGCGCACGGGCTGGCTTACTTCTCGGCAAGATTGGCACGTGTTTTGCCGCGTGACTACTTTACTGTTTACAAGTTCACTTCGTGCGCGCTCAGTGTTAATTAATAATGTATTTTATTGGACAATAATGTCACAAATTAAGGTTATAGGTTTCTGAATACCCTCCCTATATGTTCCTCGTTTAACCTTACATACTGTATAATATTAGTATAGGAGAAACATGTTGCGAATTTTATATTGTACAGTAGGCCGCTCGTCGGTGGTAACACTGACCTGGAGCTGGCCTAGAGTAGTATGTAGTGTCCAGAGATTAGGAGGTCAGCTTATACTGGTTTTGTTACCATTGACGTGCAGCCTATTGTACCTACCTGTAGCAGTGTCTCCACTTACGTGGTGGGTTTCGCTACCTTGCGATATTTGTGAGGATCAAAATCTTCATCATCAACAACTGCAACAGAAGTCATGGATGTCAGACGTCAGCCGGGCGCCGTGCCACTCGCACGAGGTCACACGTCACGCCAAACACCCGGCGCCCGACGTGCCGCCACGCCCTAGCTGGCAGCGCCTCGGGCGCCTGCTACTACTAGTATCTCACGCGCTGTTATCATGTCGTCGAACGCCTCCACAAAGTACTCGAGCATGAACATGTTGGCGACTCAGCTGTCTTATTCCTGTACTCTATTTAAGTGCTCGGGCAACGCGGCGCTGCGGTCCGTTTCTGTTTATTGTCCTGAGGATGATTTTCTACTACAATAGTGCAATAGCGCATGAACCATGCATGAACATGAACACAGCTAACTATATATAAGTCAGAACATGAATGTTATCTGTCAGTTAGCATCGGTCACAGACAGACACAGAGTACTTTTTACATACAGGGATTCACAGAACACACCATAGATTACTATTATTATAGAAAACAAACTGACAAAAGAACGGCACGGGATCTGTAGGTCTTAGAGCATTAGGTTAAATGCTCTAAGGTAGATGTACGAGTATAGTCTCAAATAATGCCAGCCTAGCGCGGTTGCTGTTATCGCATTTGGAGTCGCCAGTAAAAATCAATTTTGCAATTTTTCAATCCGATTAATAGTTTCGGAGAAATGCGTGTACAAACTTCCACACATACAAACATACATACATACCTATAAAAATGTGTATATTTGTTTGGAATCCCTAATAGAGTATATGTAAATATATTGCAGTTCCAATAATAGACATACATGAAGTTTGTTAAAAATGTGAAATTATGCACACTCTACCCATATTACACCTGGCGATTTGAAAGAACTTTGGTAAAATGTTAATCCCATCAAAAACATAACATGTACAGTAATGTCAAGTGTAACGCAGTTTTTCTGTCGTAAAAAGTTGTGAAATCGAATGTAAACTAAGTCGTATCTGTGGGAGCAGCTATCTAACCACTTTGTCATAAATTGATACCTTGTTAGTTAGCTAACAACATTTTATAGTAATCATATTAATATTACATTTCTTTATTTCTTTAATTAATAGAGTGACTTGGCATTTGCACACAGCAACCTAATCTACTACGTAATTTACATAGTCCTCCATATAGGTACTTTCAAACAAATAAAAGCACAAAGCGCTAATATTAGATCAATTTTGTTTTGTGTATGCTTAGGTTGCCGTGTGCATTTTTTTTTTTTTTGTAGGTAGGCTTCCTTTTTTCTTTTCGGGTATTATGTCTTGTGCCTCAGCTGCGGGCTTTCTCAAAGCCCACTCCCTGTCTTTGTGGCCTTTTGTCAGAGGCTTTGATGTATTGATTTTTGACAAGGTCTAGACGGTAAATGCATCTAAGTCTATTAAAAGTGTAATAAAACATAGGTAGCTATGGATTTGTATCTATCTGCGGTATTGTGGAAGTTTTTACAAGTGCTTATTACCTATTTCATTCAATTTCAATGAAGTCTAATTGAGAACTGTAAAAGTAACTTTGTAATTACATACAATTCAATGGGATTTGTATAGGATTACAAAGTTACTTATTCAGATTATATATCTAGAAATATAATAGATATCAGATTGTATATCTAGAAAACGACCCTAAAAATTCGGATTGTCTGAGTTTTTCCTTGCTTTATACGCTAAACAATAACTGTGTTCAAAATTTGGAGCTTGTGGGTCTGCTAGAAGTAACTGAGAATTTTGATGATCGGTGAGTCAGTGAATCAGTGACAAAATTAAGGAACTTTGACTTGCAATAATTCTTAAACTACTAGTTCAAATTTAATATAATTTGGAAAAATATCTAAGGATGTAATGCCCTGTTGGTCACTGAAAGTTTAGGCTTCTAATTTTTCCACAACGAGGTTCCAGGGAGTCAAAAATAGCCCGAATGGCTTCGGGCACTTCCGTGCCCCCAAATTAGGTACCTAAAAAACAAAAACAAACATATTCCTCGAAAATATTTATATTTTAACATAACAATTATGATCATCAACATAACATGTATGGCGAGTGTTCTCTAACGAGAATACTTCAGTATTCCTAAGCTACCGGTATTAAATTATTAAATGGTTCATCAGTCAGTTCATCATCAGAGTCACTGCTTTCGCTTCAACTATCACTGGCCAAATTAATGATGAAACGCTCGTCTAAGTATGCAGTCCTACTTATACACTCCTTTTATTTTTTTTTACCTGATTGCACTGCTATTGCCATTCATTCACTGTTATCTCATTGAAGGCTTCTACAATCAAAGTAGGAATTTCAGAATTTGATTTATCAATGTTCTGATTGACGTGTCGTTTCATCGAGCTTCAAATCGTTTCGTATGCATTTAAGTTGTAATGGTATGGCGATAATCTTGAGTCCGCGTATCACTGGTCAGTTTCCCTCAGACGTTAGTTTATTTAATTCGCCAGTTTAGTTGATCAGTCAGTTTCCAGTGTTTGCCAGTTTTCGTTGATTCATCAGTTTTATTCAATTCGTCAATCATAGTACAGTCGACAGAAAACTGCACACAAGTCTGCTTATTTAAATATATATTGTTGCATGACGCTTAAAGAGAAAATGCCAACTACAATCAATTTAATACATACGTCACGGATACCTGGATGAATACGTATACTATTTACCGAGAACGCCATCGCACTATTGATATGGTTGAGTCATGGTGCACGGACTCATAATATTAACTTAATATTAACTCATAAATAGACGAACTGTTGAAAAACAATGGACGTAGCGTCCATTGTTTTTCAACAGTTCGTCTATTTCATATACAGGTTTTGGTTACAGATTGGTTTACGATAAATAACTTAGTTCTCAATGCTAAGAAAACGAAATGTATAAAGTTTGCCTTACCGAATGTTAGAAATCTAGGACCCAACATCGTTTTAGATAAAGAAGTGCTTAAAACTGTAGACTCGGCAGTTTTTCTGGGTATAACAGTAGATGCCAAACTTCAGTGGGGCCCACATATATCAAGCCTAGCGGGAAGGCTCAGTTCAGCCGCCTACGCCGTCAGGAAAGTAAGACAATACACTGACGTTGATACAGCTCGGTTAGTCTATTTTAGTTATTTTCATAGCGTTATGTCATACGGTATTCTGCTCTGGGGCAAAGCCGCTGATATTCAAAATATATTTGTTCTTCAGAAACGAGCTGTTCGTGCTATTTACCAGCTCGGTGCCAGAATTTCTCTGAGAGATTTTTTTAAACATATTGGTATTCTCACGGTGGCATCACAATTCATCTTCGCCAACATCTTATATATTAGACAAAATATACATTTATACACTAAAAACGGTGATATTCACAATGTTAACACCAGAAATAAGGACAAATTACGTGCTCCATTTCACCGGCTTCATAAGGTTCATAACTCATTTGTTGGGCTTGGTATATCCTTTTATAACAAGCTACCCTCTTCTTTGCTAGATTTGCCTTACAATGCGTTTAAAGCCAAAGTAAAATCTAACCTTTGTTCAAAGGCATACTATTCTATCAACGATTACTTAAACGATAAGAATAGTTGGTCGCTGGGTTTAACTTAAGACAATGTTTATGTTCTTTCTCCAGAATTAGCTTACCTACTGACAGGTTATATGGGTTCATATAATTATTTATTTTCTTTGACTGTAAAGGTCAATTTATTTTAATTTTATTTTTATTTATCATTGACATAATCTACTCATTACAATGTTTTTTTATGAGTGGTATTGCAATATGTGGTTAGCTAGTGACCTCGACAATTGATCATAATTATTCTTGTCTGAGCAACCGGCAGCAGGTTCGTCATGCTCCCTTAGATGTCACTGCTTGCGGTAGCGTCGGCGGTCGGGTTGCCTCCTTCCCTCAAATATGGCGAGGGGGGTAATGGCTGATCTTTGCGTTATGCTCGTGAACGGGTGCTGCTTGTGGTGACTGGTCGTCTTGCTGACCTTGGTTTTGTTTTGTTATTAGTAATTTAACTCGTTTTTTTTACTTCGATGGTCCTAGTTTATCATCTGTAACTTCGAGTTACGGCTATATGTAAGTGGGCACGCCCTTTATTACTGGAGGCTTTTAATATAGGTATAAAGTTCTACTTACGTTTTTAGTTTTGTATTTTGATTCTGCTTGAGTATAGTTTTCGATTTTTCGATTTTTTTCTTCTTTTTTTAAGTATATTGGCGTGTGCTAGCTGACTTATAGCAAATAATTAAATTTAATTTAATGTTTGTGTTGCGTAATGTACTTGCATGTAATTTGCACAGTGTTGTATAGAATATATATTTTTTTTTTATTTTTTATTTAACTGAACAGACAGCTGTGCTGCTGAGGAGTTTGTTGCGCCACTTCTTCTCCTCAGCTAAAGCACTAGGAAGTGGTGAAGGGCGGGCGTTTTGGGGGACTGTCTTATGTAATTTTGACGTTCGAAAAGTGCTGATTCTCAGCCTAGTTTGAATAAATGACTTTTGATTTTTGATTTTGATTTTGATTTTGGTTTATGTCTTTTAATGAATTCGTAGAGTTGTGGTTTTGTAAACTGTTTGTGAAATTCTACATTATTTTCCGTCAGCCACTTCTGCATCTTAGCCTTTTTATAATTTCCATTAGGAGTTCTGTTTATGCAAATGCATATGCAATATGGGGCGTTATCCAATATAATCAGTGTTGGCTGATGTAAATTAGGCAAACGTTTAACTAACGGTCACCCATTTTTTTTTTAATTCTTACTTTCATTTCGCCGTGATAATCGCCAGATTTTGTTCTCCTCCCGCATGAAAAATTATCTATCTGTTTCTTTTGGAGACTAGGTTTAGCTCACCGTCAATTTCATCACTCTGCCAAGAGCGTTCAGCTGTATGACATGCGTGAATATAGGTCCACATCCTAAAATAGGACTGGTTTTTGTTCATCTCATTCATTATCATTAATTTTTTGAAGAAAGTTAGCTCTCCATGCTGAAATATCATTTCGTTCTATTAGAATTTTCCTGTTCGATTTTTTGCTTTCCCTTTTTTTCCTGGAGTGGATGCTTATATTCCAGTTTCATCTACCTGTTCTTTTTCCTTCACAAGTTTGCTAATAAATCGCTCCCCAACACCTACAATAAAAGTCACGAAAAAATTTTAAAACAGAAACAAGAAGAAAGAAAATACGTTTATTTGCGATAAACATGACGCAAAGAAATCTCACAACAAAACAAAATAATAAAAGAACAAGTTTGGGGAAAATATGCGTCACATTCAAACAAAAATCATTCTACTAGCGCAAGATAAATGAGTGTTTTCGTGGAATTTATTTTCAAAAGCTGATAACACTATCCTATGGCGGCAGCTACGCGTTTATACAATTTTTCGAACGGCATTATCGGTGTCTAGAGGCGCTTTTCATCTTTCCTATATATATTATATGACTTGTAACATAAATTTCACTCAAATCACTTTTTAAAACATTCGGTATTTTGCATTAGCTATAACCACTAAACGAAAACACACATAAACACACGAAGCAAACAACCAATGGCGGACATGTCAGTGAATGGCAGGCAGGTAGACATTTGAAATGGCGTCGTTAGTTCCTCTTTTGGCCACCGGGCCAGATAAGTTTGTGACACTATACGAGGATATATTGGCCACGTGGCCAAAATTGGAACTTATGCCTCTGTGGTTATTTTGCAATAACAACAAGGCCTCAATCAAATAGCATAAGGATTGTGGCGTTGTTGGTAAACATTTGAGATGTTTTGCAAAAACGCCATAAAGGTAGGTACTACAAAGTTGTTTTTTTATTAATTGGTCGCCAGAACGACATTAACAAGGGGGCGTTGTTGGTAAAAATTTGACATGTTTACCAACAACGCAATTAGGTACTACAAAGTTTTTTTTTTTAATTATTTGTCGCCAGAATGACATTGACAAGAGGACGATCGAAAACATAAATAACGCCTATCGTTGGAAAGCAGAGGCTACAGGCCACACACAGCACAGGTATATCACGGCTTCGCAAAGCTGACACGACTGACAATTCAACGTCATTAAGGTTTTTATTATTCTGTCGCCGGTACGACATTAACAAGGGGGCGTCGATTTTGTCGCCGGAATGACATTGACAAGGGGAGAATTGCACGAGGCGTCGTCAGCGCCCCGTCCACTATGCGGGCCGTGTGAACACTGCGAACGTCTAACGTGATCTCTATACAAAACACATACATTGCTTATAATGTGTCTAGACAGTGCGAACACAGCCAAATATCAAACTTCACTTCAATCTCAGTCTCATGAAGTGCGAACGCAAATTCAACAAAATGTGTTGGTACATTTCATTCATCTTGTCACATGAATGAAATGTACCAACACATTTTGTTGAATTTCGTTCATTGTTCGAAACATTTACAAATTAATTAATGTTTTCTGATGCAAACGCATTTAATCAAAGCTGCGTCGTTATAACTTATTTGCGTAACACACAATCAATCGGAATCGGTTTCATTTCGACAGGTAAACAACAGTCAATCAATCTGCCGCCTTTCCCAACTATGTTGGGGTCGGCTTCCAGTCTAACCGGATGCAGATGAATACCAGTATTTTACATGGAGCGACTGCCTATCTTACCTCCACAACCCAGTTACTGGGTAATACTCGTACGATACCCCTTGGTAAGACTGGTTGTCAGACTTTCGGGCTTCTGACGACCCGTAACGACTGTCAAAGAGACAGCCGGGACCAACGGCTTAACGTGCTTTCCGAGGCACAGAGGAATCTCGAATCTCTATGAAAAGATGGTTACCCATCCACAGACCAACCTCGGCAAGCGTAGCTTAACCTGATGGATCGACCCGTGCGGCTGTTATTACATAGCCACGAGCTCCTCCACAGTTCAACAACAGTTCTTGAGTTATTTACGTTTTCGAGCAGACAAATTTTTCCAACATATGAATCGGAATCATTTTGAAGCAAATTGTTAATACATTATTAACAATTTGCTTCAAAATGATTCCGATTCCGATTAATAGTATGTTACAGTGAACAGGCTTTTTCTGGGTAAGCTCACTCCATCGTAGACTTTGTCTCTGTCACCGCTGACCTAGACTAAATTTAAATAATTTACATTAATTAATAATTCACAGTGATCCATATTTATGTTAGTAGGAATACTTAAAAAATATGTTAATATTAACCAAAGATTAAAATACAAGTCATAATAATACTAATAAAACAAAAATAAATAATTCAAGTGCATAAAATGAAATTGTAAAATAAATTAAAAGTTAAATCACAATCATCTTTAAATTCATCAGTTAATGTCAATTAAAATTAATAAATTCATTAAAATCATAAACCAAACAAATCAAATATAAAATAAATACATAATAAATTAGATTCGTTTGATCACATTTAAATAAAACAATAATCACTTAATAAATGGTGACGAACTGGCATGCAGATGCATCCACCTCTCCAGCACTGCCGAGTCCCACCGCTTGGAGAATACGCTCAGGATACTGTTAGTGCTGCGTCGGAAGCGACTTAGTAGGGTGAATATTTGACCTTTAAACCGCCGTCATTACCTTCCGCCAAAAGTTGATGAAAGAGAATATATTTAATGAAATATTTCAGCAATTCCCAGAATCTGCTTAAGGACCAGAATCAGGAATTGCTGAAATATTTCATTAAATATATTCTCTTTCATCAACTTTTGGCGGAAGGTAATGACGGCGGTTTAAAGGTCAAATATTCACCCAGTAGCGAGGCGCTCCGCTTCCTAATAAGAGCGTAAAAGTCATCAGTTTGCTCCTGCGCGAACATTGTAGAAGCGCTGCAAAACCGCGGCAACCCTAGCAGCACCCTAAACGCATTGTTGTATTGGACGCGCATGGCGCTGTATGCTCGCTGCGTATAGTTTACCCATAGGCTGCACGTATAAAAAGACTGACAATAGGCTTTAAATAATGTCACCTTTACTTGTTCAGTACTGCGTGCAAACCTACGTGCGAACATGTTACAGCGAACCGACAGCGCCCTACGTTCCGGCTCGATGTCCTCATTGTTAGACAAGTTCTCTGTGACCCAGTGGCCCAGGTACTTAAAATGGTTGACCCTATTCAGACTAGCACCGCAAAGAGTGATCGGAGGTATAAAAGATCAACATTTAGTACCGGCTTTGAAAATCATGTACTCCCTCTTCTTAGGGTTGTATCTGAGCCCATGAGTCTCAGCCTATGTCTCACAAATGCGCAGGAGTTTTCGCAACCCCCCAACCGACGGGCTCAGCAGCACCATATCATCCGCGTAGCTGATGTTATTAATAGACACTCCGCCTATTGAGCAACCCGTATTAGCATTGCTGAGCTCGCCGGTCAGCTGGTTCATGTACAGGTTGAACAAGCGGGGCGAGGTTACCCCCCTCCCTCACGCCGCAATCCAACCCGTAACGATCGGAATATACTCCCGCCCATTTCACACTGTTCCGTTGGTGACTGTACCAATACCTAAATATCGACACTATCTCACTCGGTACCTGTGTCTCAGAGTGCAGCTTGTGCCATAGCACGTCATAATGTACTAAGTCGAACGCTTTAGAGAGGTCTAGGTAACAAGAGGAGTATTCCTACAACAGGAGTATTTCTAGCTGTGTAGGACTGTACATTCTGTTTGAGACAGAGGATACTCGTAGCACTTTCAGTCGACAAACCAGGCAAACTAAAGTCAAGAGCAAACCCATCACAAATAAAAAATAATAAAAAAAATGTTACGAAATTATGGTGATGAAGTGGCTACGTTTTTTGTCCCACTACGTATATAAGTTTGGCTCAATGTTGTTTTTGCCGTCTTGCTATGATTCAAAAATGTTGGTCGTAGGCTCTGTATCTATTGCCAATCATCTATTGTCAGTGACGGTCAGTGATAATATCGTAGACTCTGTCTACGGATAATATAGTGTATAATCTATGGTCAGTGCAAAAGCCCATAGACATATAAATAATATGTTTTTCCTATGTCAATGGCAAAAGCCAGACAACGCTATAGCTACTGTGCGCTAGTGTATAATCTATGGACAACGCCAGACTAAAATTACATACTCTTTGGGCCAGACAACGATTTAGGTTATAAATTGAATATAAATCACGCGTAAATGCAACACAAGCCCCTATGAAGAGAGCTATTCCATAAACTGGAGCATCATGAAGTTTGCTGAAATCCTGTAAGATGCTTTAGATTTCTTCATTACTAACCTTGGTTCACTTACGAATGTTTTGTGGTTTATTAAAACTAGCTTCTGCCCGGGACTTCGTCCGCGTGAATGTCTTGTCCCCCCGCCCCACCCCCCGTCGGATCGCATCGCCTGCCCGCGCTATTACTTCGTTTTTGCTGAGCGTTCTTTCCTCCTTTTTTTTATTGCTTGGCTCCTAAGGGTCTTACCGTGAATGTAAATAGCCTATAGCCTTTCTCAAGGATTGGGGCAATGTATTTTATCTCACGAAGTGACACGAGCTTTTCTTGTGTACAAACACGATGTGAATGTTTGCGTGAAAACGAGTAGCGTCATCACATGACACACGCACACATGCACACACACACACACACACGCTTCCGACCTTCGCCATTGTCTCGGACGGTACCGGGAGCTCCTGCGCTGTCATCACACACATTCACAGCGTGTTTGTACACTTGGTAACCACAAGTAAAGCGCACGTCGCTTCGTGAGATAAAAATACTGTACGTATGCTGTATGTACAGACGCCAGCAGGTCAAGCTACCCGAAACTGTCAAGTTTTCCCAATTAACCTTGAACCTAACCTACCTAGTTAACATTAAAGTAGTAATTTATTTTGAATTTAAATTCATTTGCGCAAAGAAAACAAAATAAATATCCCACGGCCTTTTTAAATGCCATTTTGCATATCATATAAGTGTCACTTATTTAGATATTCATAGTGGTCGCAAACAAACATCATGCGCAGCCAAAGGCTCCTGTGGTAAAACTCAGGTAGGGTAGATAGTCCTAGTCGTTGGGCCACCGACAGCAACAAGTTGAAACTGGTAAGTTTTTTTTAGCTGTGCATACCCTGTCTGAAATATCTGTGCACGCCACTGTGGCTACCTCTCCTCATCTCCACCATCGTCCATATTTACTTGCATTCCTGTAACTTGACGCTTACTCCTTACGGTGACACCATCCAGAGGCTCACCTTTGATATCAACAGTAACTGAAGCCTCTTCAATATGCGACTCCATTAGTTGTCGAACAGGAGTATTCTTATTGTTATCCTCAGATTGTTTACTGCGATAGTCCGGACATTTCCATTGGACCTTATTTTCCGCAGTCATCAAACTCTAGCGTTTTTCTGGTACATTAGCATACAGAAAATCGTAGCGAAGCTTACAAATCGCGCATGCCAAGAACTCACGCTTCAAAAATAGTTTTTTACATCCAGCACAGGAATTCATGGTTGAACAAAATTGCACTCAAAGTGCACGCACCGAAATGTAATTTAGCTCGCCACTGTTTTTTGCACCTGTAGTCGCGTAGCCAAGCTACGATCTGCCGTAGTCGCGTAGCCGCGCCACTCCACCCGTAGCAAGTAGCCGATGATTTCGCACGCCTGAGCCGTGTTTCCATGGCTCTACGCGCACAGCCCAACTCCGTGCCTCAAGCGATGCGGGTTCGAATCTAAGCTGGGTTAAACGACGGCACTTTTTCTAATATATTTATCCCTTCCGCGCTCCACCCAGAGCAAGTGGTTTCGGAACCCTCGCAGGACAACCGAAAAAGAGTCGAATCTAAATATAGTATGAAACTATTTTATCAAAATGTTCAAGGGTTGCGTACGAAATAGAAAACATTTTACAAAAACTTATTAGAATCCTCGGCCGACTTAATTGCCATTACGGAGAGTGGGTTGAACGCATCAATATACGATGGAGAACTGATACCGAATGGTTACGTAATGCTGCGGTGCGACCGCACAGGTGGTCGCCAGCAGGGAGGGGTGTTCCTGGCTGCTGCCCCACACCGTGAACTTTAGATACGGAGAGTGTCGCTGCACGGCGGTGTCGAGTTAGACAATAATCTCTGAGAACTTGTGTGTGCAACAGTGTTTCGAGTTTTTATTTTTGTATTGCTTTGCGTATATTCCACCTATAGAATGGCAGAAAGAGAGTATATGTATATGTTTTACCTGCTAAAACAATTGTGTACTCAATAATGATAAGGTAATACTTGTTGCCGATTTTAATATGTACTCCACAAATCAGGACGTAAAATGTTACTATCAGTATTTTGTCACCTATTGCGGGTTCCGCCAGTATAATGAAGTGCTTAATTGTAATAATCGCAAACTCGATGTTGTTTTATCTACTTTGCCCGAGAGCGAAATAACAGTAATTGAGGAAACGGATTGTTGGTCTCGCATCGACCGGCAGCACCCGCCACTGTGTGTCAGTATGCCAGTGTGGTGCGAGCGCGAGGGACCGACGCCCGCTCGCACTCGGACACCGCGCCTGCGCTGCCACCGCTTACGATGCCGGCCTCCTAGCGATGGAATTTTGCTAAGGCTGATTTTTACAAGATGGATTCGTTGTTAGCGAAGGCGGACTGGAGCGTACTGTACTGAACGAGTAGCACCATCGATGCATATGATATTTTTTACAGTATATTTTATGGTATAGTAGATGATAGCACTCTCTCACTAGAGGAGCTCGTGGCTAAGTAATAACAGCCGCATGGGTCGATCCATCAGGTTAAGCTACGCTTGCCGGGTCGGTCTGTGGAAGGGTGACCATGTTTTCATACCGTGATTCCTCTGTGCCTCGGAAAGCACGATAAGCCGTTGGTCCCGGCTGTCATTCGTGGATCTTTGACAGTCGTTACGGGTTGTCAGAAGCCCTTAAGTCTGACAACCAGTCTTACCAAGGGGTATGGTATTACCCACTGGGTTGTGGAGGTCAGATAGGCAGTCGCTCCATGTGAAATACTGGTATTCAGCTGCATCCGGTTAAACTGGAACCCGACCCCAACATAGTTAGGAAAAGGCTAGGCGGATTGATTGAGTAGATGATAGCACTCCCAGGAAAAATCCTAAAGTCAGCCACGCTCGATATAATTACCCAGAGTGGTACACGGCTGAACTCATAGGCGACATTAAAAGTAAAGCTTATTGGCATAAAGCTTATAAAATAAGTGGTTCGAGTAGCGATTATGAGAGGTTTTCCTACTATCGCTCACTCGTTAAAAATAACATCGAGACTTCCTATTGTGACTATGAAAGTCGTATCGAATCACAGTTAGTTAAGGAGCCAAGGTCGTTTTGGGGTTTTATTGGAAGTAGGCGTTCAAAAAGAAGCAAAAACCGGCTACTAAAGAACGGCACTCCATTAGTGGAAAGTGAGTGTGCGCAGGAGTTTGCTAACTACTTCCTCTCAGTGTATGGGGTAGAGGCACCGTTTTTGGATGCGGTTGCCGCGGCCCGAGCGACGCCGGAGTGCAGCACGCGCATTCACGTGGGTCAAGCCCAAGCGGTTAGGGGGCCCAGACGGAGTCCCTCCTTATATTGCTAGAGATTGTAGGATGGTGCTAGCGCAGCCTCTTTACCACTTGTTCAATCTTTGTTTAAATTTAAAGGAACGTATGTATGTACCCGGAAGGTTGGAAGTTGACTAGAGTGACTCCTGTGCCAACAGGTACTTACTGCAAGTTCGGAAATCAGGGGGTATAGACCAGTAGCGGTATTGTCCACGCTCGTGAAGGTCTTTGAGTCAGCGTTATGTGCGTGTATTATACCGCAGGTGAGGGCACACTTTTGTGATGCGCAGCACGGATTCAGAGCGGGTACCAACTTAATGTGCTTCATGAATAATGCGGCACTTGTACTCGACTCTGAGGCTGGTGCTCAGCTAGACGTCCCATATTTTGATTTTAAAAAGGCCTTCGATAGCGTCGATAATGACGTTCTTTTGTCTAAGTTTGCATTGGCTGGTTTTACTTCTGACCTATTGCAATTCTTTGCAAGTTACTTAGGTAATCGTAGGCAATATGTGAAGTACGGCGGTTACTTTTCGATCCATTATCCGATACTTTCAAGAGTCAGCCAGGGTAGCAACTTGGGCCCGCTGGAATTTATCATAACGATAATGACCTACTGGAAGTAACACGGAATGCTAATTGTTTGCTTTTTGCTGACGATCTCAAATTGTTCCTGCAGATTAATGTTGAGACAGACTGCTTGAAGTTGCAGTCGGACATTGATGAAGTAGTGGAATGGAGCCGGAATAATAAGCTGCTGTTTAATGGTGCCGATTCCCTTGTTCACAAACTAAACTATATTTATGTTCAGTGCATCTTATTCTTTCTATTTAATTAAGAAAAGGACAGAAGATAAATTTTAATGAAGTCCTGTCAAATTAAGATACTAAGGTTAGACGTGATTAAAAAATCTAAAAATACGTCAATTTACGTCAGGCGCTGACTAATTTGACAGGACTTAACTAATATTTATCTTCTGTCATTTTCTTAATGAAATAGAAAGAAAAAGTTGCACTGAACTTTAATTAAGTTTAGTTTGTGAACAAGGGAATCGGCGCCAATGTTTCAAAGTGCAACGTCATGTCTTTTACACGGGCTGTTGTGCCTTTACACTATAAAAACCAGACTGAAGGTGTAGCCATTCCACGGGTTGAATCTGTGTGTGACCTACGGGTTCTGTTTTCTAAGGACCTGACGTTCCGTAGATATATTGAACAAGTGCGTAAGGAGGCATTTAGGAGTCTAGGCTTTATAATGCGCGAAAGACGGGACTATAATAACACGGAAGCTGTAAAATCTCGTATCTTATAGGGATGGTTGGATTCTATAAGCTGGAGGCAAGGCGTAACCTAGCGTTAGCAAAATACATATTTGAAGTGTTTCGTGGTAAATTAAATAATACGGATATATTGACCTCGTTGAGGCTGCTCGTTCCTAACACCAGGCTGCGGCAGGCGCCGAGGGCACGGCTTTTCGACGTCCAGGTTGCTCGCACTAACGTAGGCAAATTCGCACCGGTTGCAAGAGCCATGCGGTTATTAAACAGCGTCTCGCAAAGGCTTGACTTTTTTAATTGTACGTTGGCGGAATTCGTGAGAGTCACTCTCGAATTACTAACTAATAAATGATAATCATTTAATCACATTATCGCATTGAGTGTGAACCTGTTAAGATAGTGTAAAATTGTATAAATAAAAAATAAAATAAATAAACAAGCGAACCGTTGCAGTTGATGTGCGGTTAAGAGTACAGCGGCCGCCCAAAAGTTTTCATCTGCGTGTAAACGCAGCGTGGTGGTCGGTAGCGCCAGTGGGTGATCTGTGTGCTTGTGCAGGTGCGAGCACGTGGAGGAGGACGCGGGCGGCGAGGCGGCAGGTGGGGGCGCCAGTGCGGCCGGCTGGAGCTGGTACGAGTACGCGGCGGAGGCGGCGGGTGGCACGGTGGAGTGCAGAGGCGTCAGCGCGGCTGGCTTGGTGCGCCTCCTGTCGCCGGCGCGCGGTCTGTTATTTACTTTAATTACTCTACGAGACTTTTATTCGATGCTTAAGTCTGTATATTAACATGTGAATAATACATATATTATTATGAATCCAGTAATAATGTGGATTATGTAGAAGTCGGAATTCTAGCGCCAAGTAGTTTTATTTGTGGATTCGATGATTTCATAAAGAAGTTAAAAAAAAAGTCGGGAGATGTCGTGGGGCACCCGGTTAGAACGAAGTTCCTCTCTCTATTATGTATTTGCTAGACTAAAAGACATGTGATCTTAGCTGCGATCGACCTTTTTTTGGCATTTTAGTCATCGTATGTTATATCATTTTAGTTTAGCAAATAAAAAATCTGAGTATAGTCATTTTGCTCTTAAGCTTCAAGTGTCAAAAGTTTTTGTTTTTAATAATATGAATCCTATCTTAAACTATTAAATGAACAATATTTGTATATACACATATTCGACGAAATACGAAATCTTTAGAGCCGTTTTCGAGAACATGATTACAAATCACGTTCTCGAAAACGGCTCTAAAGATTTCGGTGAAAGTTGCAATAAATGGGTTTATGGGGGCGAAATATCGATCTAGCTAGGGTCTCATATCTGAGAAAATTCGTTTTCTCTATTTTCATCAGAGCAGAGCTCGGTCGCCCAGATAACTACTGACTATTAAGAAACTAGGAAATAACAAATACATACTAACTTATAAATTAGTAGAGACATAAAATGTATGTGCTTTCGCCTAAGAACCACTAAAATAATATTTACGATGATGATGATGAAACGGTGCAAATTGAGTCATGTTCTCGAGTTACATAATTCATACTACTTCGGTAGATGTTAAGAGTGTTTAGATAAAATATAGCGATTAGGATTTGTTAAAGTTAAGATCGTTTTTGACCATGAGATTAATATTATCACCATATCAATTAAGTGTAAGTACAAAACTTCTTCAAATCTTCATATTTAACTTTTTATATTATTCTTACTATTTATTACGATTTGCACAATATTAGCTATCATTTTGCATATTTCGGACTTTTTGAAATATATAAAATCCTTTATAAATCTTGAGTTAAACTTGAGAAGGAAGTGCCAAGGGTTACTTTTGACGGAAAACTGTAAATTCTTGAAGGAAATATTTTAAATTAAAAGATAAGGAAATTTATATATTTTGTACATTCTCAATTGTTTTTAGCTCTACAGCTGGCTTTCGAGGATTTTAGAAAATATGTTTCTGTTGCTTTCTTGATGTCCAACAACATGCTTTGTCACTGACATAACTGCTTTTTGCCGAAACGTCGTCCAAACCACGTTGACAAAGGTTGTTTATGAAGAATGGGTACAACGAATAAAATCAAATATCTCATGACTAAACTTGTTTTTGAAGAAATATAAAAAATAATCAGAAAGCTTACGAATTCCTTTACAAGATGACGTAACTAACTCATATCATGACATTTTTGACAAAGGTGGTTTTTGAAGTAAATTCTTCAATTAAGTATCTTATTAAAATATTTGCTCATTAACTTTTAGCAGGCATACGTTGTGTTTTATACTCTTAACTATTTCTCTGATTTTTTATATAAATGGCATCTCGTAGTTGGCCTAGAGAGGCCATGACTACTTAACCGGACTATCCTGTGGCTGCCTTAAGTGAACTCAAAGCCAGGGGCATAAAACTTACAGACTAAGCGACTACACGCTAAGGGCTCCCCCTGTGGGGAACGAACCTCAGCTTGGGGCGTCGCTGGGGGAAGGACAGCAAGATGGGGCTGGATCAAATTTGAGTGATTATTATTATCAGGGGAGTTTAAAGCTACTGGCTCAGCTACGCCACCAGCTGGCACTTTATACCCGAGCAAGGGACGGGGGGGAGGACGATTACTACGGGGTCGTCGCGAGGGACCTCGGCGGAAAGGTCGGAATGTCGATTTGTGTTTGTTCCTACGGTCCCTACTGCTCTCCTGGAGAAGAGTTATGGGGTCGTCGGGGTCTGAGAGGACAAGCCTCGGGCGGCGGACCTTACTAATACGGGAACTTCTCTGTTGGACTGTGTACATATAAATAAAAAACATCGAATACATTCAGCTGCTTATCTATCATCCTGTGCATGTCGTAACAGTCTACTAAGGGAAAATTAATTCTCCGACAAGTGGTATATGGGAGTGGTGCTGCGATGTGTTGATAACCTGTCACCATATCCATCTGGGTGTTAACCGTAGCTGCAAGTAGTCCTGTGATTTTATTATGTGATATTATTATGATGGTTTTTATTTCTCACGCTATGTCCTTTCGTCAGATGAGGTCAGAATTTCCGATGAAGGACATCATGTGGTATTCGGAAGCGGTCCGCCTTCGTCAAGCATTTGCTGAAACCCAATACCTATACATGATGGAAGTGTCAACCCTATTTCCATAGAAAATGAAAAAACTTCCGGTCCTTCAGGATAATATTGTGAAATTTTATGGCGTTCTGTATTGTACTATTATGTTAGGCAAATAAAACGTATATCATCAAACAAATGATTAAAATGAAAAAAATAAAAGAAATTATATATCGTATTGCATTGCAAAGATATTAAGCTAATTTCTTTTTTTTATCATAGGTTTTATGTTATTTCACTATAATTATAATTTATTTATTTTTATGATTGTATCTGCTTTTTTGTTCCAAAAATAAACTATTATTATTGTTATTATATTATACTTTATAAAAAAAAAATATTATATAAAATATGTGGCTTACTTTTATCTATAAGGTGTAACAAAATGAAGTGTGAATATTTTCAGAGCTTATTAAAATTTATTGTACCCGAAGTAAGGAAAAATGTTCACTTCTCCATACTAAAGAGTATCAGCTAATTGGCAAGTTTTTTGTCACTTTTGGACTATGGGCAAAACGTTGGTGTTTATACCGATGGGTGTAAAAAAAAAACCTGAGTAGGTACTTTGAACATTGCAAGAAATGTAGAACATCCTCTTTGGTGAAATGATGGATTCTTATGTTTTCATTCTTTTTTGTTATAAACAACAATGTTCTTTTATTTTTTGCGAAATGTCAAATGTTAAAATAGCTTACTTTGAATGTCTTATTTGTTACATAAAAATCGTATTAGCTATACAAAAAAAAAGTACAAATACGAATTCGCTGTTTGATATTACATTGCAAATAATCACAACGAAAATACTGTCTAGTTCTCAACTGTCCAATTACTTTAAAATGGCTTTGTTTGCTGGTAAACAACAATTAATTACACTTGAAATTGCAACACACTACAACAACCCGTCATTGGGGTAAGCTGTTAGTTTGACTGATTAATGACGTTTGACATGTTTAAATACTTTTTTTTTTTTAATTTCTTTCGCCTGTAATGTTTAAATACTCAAAAAGAGGACTGAAGTGACACTATTGTGATAGCTGACAGTCCTCTTTCTATGATCTATGGTCGATCTATGGTTTACTGTCATTGTTTTTATGCACAGAATAACTAAATCGGTGAGACGCCATGTTGAAAGTGGATAAAAATAATTGTTAAATATCAACTCCCTACCACAACAGTATATATTTAAATGAATTATTTGTGTTTTTTTTCCGAATTCTACGGATTTTTCTCTTTTTTTTTTTTTGAGGTAGTGTACACAGACCTGGCCCATTTTGAATTATCTCCTTTTCAATCACTACAATACAATTGTTCGAGCATCCGCGATAACGGGATCTGCTTATAAAACAACATCTTGCGCTAATATGCCACAAATACGAAGACATGGACACAATTACTGCAACCAGAGCCATTACAATGATCCAAGAAGGAAATACGCAGCGCTCTGTGGGTTTGCAACTGGGTTTTTCTCGTAGATCTATCCAAAATACTTATAATTGCTTCCGAGAGACCGGCAGTATTGCAGAAGACCAGGTTTGGGTATAGTTCACATTACAACTGTTCACGAGGATCGGCATCCGGCCAAGTGCCCGCCGAGAACGCACAGTGACGGCTTGTAATAGGCTAGTCAACAAGTTTATGTGCGATAGTTCATTCGATTCGGAATGACGTCTAGAAAAATGTATCTCGAGGGTGTATTAGCACATAAAAATTGCAATTGTTATTAACTGTCTTCTGTTTGTCCGCCTGCGATACTAAAATTCCATAGATGTAATGCTTGTTTTTCTCTTTTCAGTTATGTGTTTGTGTAGTCGGTTTTTTTTTTAATATTGTTTTTAATTCAATCTTTTTACTTTTATTAATATTTTGTATTTCCAGATATAATACATAAATAATATAATATAGCCATATACAATTTATTTGTTTCTTTTTAAATATGATTGGGCTACGGATATTAATCAATTATTTAATTAAGTAACCAATATTGTCCAATTTATATTCCTATCATAACATATAAGTAGGTATATTTTTGTAATCCCCTTTTAATTTCCTTTGATACTTGACTCGATAGGTTTGGTTCATTTTTTTTATTAATGTATTACTATTTCGCGTTATAACTCCGCCATTTTCTATTTTTTCAAACACCTACCTAAGGACACTTTGATTTTTAATACGAATATAACGATACTTTAATTGGCGAACTCCATTCATCCGTTTGGAAGATACAAGGTACCTAATAAAGAAATTTACAAATATACAAGATACGCGCGAAAAACATAACCCTTCCTGGTAGTCGCGTAAAAAGATGGCATTTCGTTTTTTGTTAATAACTCAAAAACTATCATATTTATGAAATTTTGAAAAAAGATCCATAAAGAAGAGGAAATTTCTGATGAAAAAGTCCAGACTCCTGAAACTCTGTCTCCATTATTGATAATTTTTGTTTAACTCTGAAAATAGGGCTCTGCGAGGCCGCGAGGTCGCGAGGTCGCTAAAGAGAGTGCAACAGATTATTTATTTTTTTTTATATATCATACTAACAATACTAACATAGGGGTAAGGAATATTGTTACTAACAATTGAGTCTTGTTACTTGTAAATAAAGATATTATTATTATTTATTTATTATAATTAAGGTAATTTAAAAAATTGATAAAATCAGCCATCATCTGGATACCTGAAAGAATAAATCCCCGTTGGAAAAATAAAAATAAGTCATGTTTTTAAAAAGTTGTACGATTGTTAATTAACCATTTTTTTCCAATCTCCATTTTTATAAATGACGACATAAAAGTTCAGGTTTCCACAACACGAGACACCCACTGCCGAATTCTGTTATATTCTACGAACTCCAAACAAGTAGGTACAACGTAGATACCTAAACACTATTTATTTTAAACATAACAGAAGTTCTGCGCTTTAATGGTCTAGCTAGAAAAATGGAATTATGTCCTTGTGTTGACTTATGTAATGATTATATTCGCAGGGACGATTAAGGAACGGTGGCTGCGCTCGCGCTCTTCTCCTGCCCGGTGAGTTATGCTCGTCGCTCGATTCGCTCGCGTGTCACTCCGGTGGAGTTCTGCCCGGTGAGTTACTGCTCGTTGCTCGATCCGCTCGCGTGTCACTCCGGTGGAGGGCTGCCCGCTGAGTTACTGCTCATCACTCGATTCCCTCGCGTGTCACTCCGGTGGAGTGCTGCCCGGTGAGTTACTGCTCGTCGCTCGATTCGCTCGCGTGTCACTCCGGTGGAGTGCTACCCGGTGAGTTACTGCTCATCGCTCGATACGCTCGCGTGTCACACTGGTGGAGTGCTGCCCGGTGAGTTACTGCTCGTCGCTCGACCCGCTCGCGTGTCACTCCGGTGGAGGGCTGCCCGCTGAGTTACTGCTCATCACTCGATTCCCTCGCGTGTCACTCCGGTGGAGTGCTGCCCGATGAGTTACTGCTCATCGCTCGATACGCTCGCGTGTCACACTGGTGGAGTGCTGCACGGAGAGTTACTGCTCGTCGCTCGATTCACTCGCGTGTCACTCCGGTGGAGTGCTACCCGGTGAGTTACTGCTCATCGCTCGATACGCTCGCGTGTCACACTGGTGGAGTGCTGCACGGAGAGTTACTGCTCGTCGCTCGATTCACTCGCGTGTCACTCCGGTGGAGTGCTACCCGGTGAGTTACTGCTCATCGCTCGATACGCTCGCGTGTCACACTGGTGGAGTGCTGCCCGGAGAGTTACTGCTCGTCGCTCGATACGCTCGCGTGTCACTCCGGTGGAGTGCTGCCCGGTGAGTTACTGCTCGTCGCTCGATTCGCTCGCGTGTCACTCCGGTGGAGTGCTACCCGGTGAGTTATTGCTCATCGCTCGATACGCTCGCGTGTCACTCTGGTGGAGTGCTGCCCGGAGAGTTACTGCTCGTCGCTCGATTCGCTCGCGTGTCACTCCGGTGGAGTGCTACCCGGTGAGTTACTGCTCATCGCTCGATACGCTCGCGTGTCACACTGGTGGAGTGCTGCCCGGAGAGTTACTGCTCGTCGCTCGATACGCCCGCGTATCACTCTGGTGGAGTGCTGCCCGGAGAGTTACTGCTCGTCGCTCGATTCGCTCGCGTGTCACTCCGGTGGAGTGCTGCCCGGTGAGTTACTGCTCATCGCTCGATTCGCTCGCGTGTCACTCCGGTGGAGTGCTGCCCGGTGAGTTACTGCTCGTCGCTCGATTCGCTCGCGTGTCACTCCGGTGGAGTGCTACCCGGTGAGTTACTGCTCATCGCTCGATTCGCTCGCGTGTCACTCCGGTGGAGTGCTGCCCGGTGAGTTACTGCTCGTCGCTCGATTCGCTTGCGTTTCACTCCGGTGGAGTGCTACCCGGTGAGTTACTGCTCATCGCTCGATACGCTCGCGTGTCACTCTGGTGGAGTGCTGCCCGGAGAGTTACTGCTCGTCACTCGATTCGCTCGCGTGTCACTCCGGTGGAGTGCTACCCGGTGAGTTACTGCTCATCGCTCGATACGCTCGCGTGTCACTCTGGTGGAGTGCTGCCCGGTGAGTTACTGCTCATCGCTCGATTCGCTTGCGTGTCACTCCGGTGGAGTGCTGCCCGGTGAGTTACTGCTCGTCGCTCGATTCGATCGCGTGTCACTCCGGTGGAGTGCTACCCGGTGAGTTACTGCTCATCGCTCGATACGCTCGCGTGTCACTCTGGTGGAGTGCTGCCCGGAGAGTTACTGCTCGTCGCTCGATTCGCTCGCGTGTCACTCCGGTGGAGTGCTACCCGGTGAGTTACTGCTCATCGCTCGATACGCTCGCGTGTCACTCTGGTGGAGTACTGCCCGGAGAGTTACTGCTCGTCGCTCGATTCGCTCGCGTGGCACTCCGGTGGAGTGCTACCCGGTGAGTTACTGCTCATCGCTCGATACGCTCGCGTGTCACTCTGGTGGAGTGCTGCCCGGTGAGTTACTGCTCGTCGCTCGATTCGCTCGCGTGTCACTCCGGTGGAGTGGTGGTGCTACTACCTTGGTGGATTGTCGAGCGTCACCAACTAACCAACTAAGGTGCGATCTTAGGGGGTTAACCCCCCTTGATCATCGAGTTCACGATTCATTACCCCCCTAATTATCCAATCTATATCCTACTAATATTATAAATGTGAAAGTTTGTATGTTTGGATGTTTGTTACTCAATCACGTAAAAACGGCTGAACGGATTTGGATGAAATTTGGTATACAGATAGTTTATAACCTGGATTAAGACATAGGATACTTTTCATCCCGGTAGAAGGTTCCCGTGGGATAATTTCCGACATACACGCGGGCGAAGCCGTTGGCAAATCTAGTAATTAACTATTTAACTGGTACATACTTGGACAAGTCCCTCTCGAAATCTTGAGTTGAGAAAATTTGACCCCCACCAAAATCTGAGGTTGCCACCACGCCTGCACCGGTGCCTCGTCACAGTGACGCTTCAGTCCCCAATTTTGTTTCGCAGCAATCTGAATTATAACTTTAACATATAAGGTAATTCTTCTTCACAGAGACTGACATAGACACAGAGAGTCAGAGACTTTAAGTGGGGCTCGAGGATAAATGCTAGCAGCACGGGTCGATCGAAAGTTAAGCTTTGCTTGCCTAAGTCGGTTTGTGGATTGTTGGCCATGCATAATATATCAAGACCCGTCCGTGCCTCGGAAAGCACATTAAGCCGTTGGTCCCGGTTGTCATTCGTAAATCTTTGACAGTCATTACGGGTAGTCAGAAGTCCAAAAAAAACATACCAAGCTTGGTATGTTTTCTACTGGATAACGCGATAGCCCTTTTGGCCAAGGGATATCATGTTACTCAGTAATTGCGTTGTGCTTGTGGAGGTCAGATATACATACAGACGCTCCATGTAAAATACTGATATTCAGCTGCAAGCAGCTGCAGCAGCAAGCCGGCCCCATGATAGTTGGGAGAAGGCTAAGTAGATTAATTGAATTCTTCTTCACGCATTGTAGAGAATCGCGTTCGTTTAAAGATAAATAAAGGAGGATGGCCAAATCGTATCTGACGACGAGGCGGTGGCGTCCCGAATCCCTATATACCGAATAAAAACTTTTTTTTTTAAATTACAACCAATTAAAAAAAAACACTTTATATTGAAAAAAATACTTTAATTTCGGAAGTCGGTGTCTTTGTATTTTAGTTTTTTGCTACCGACTTCCGAAATTAAAGTTATTTTTCAATAAGTATGTAGTTTTTTTTTGGAAGTTGGTTGTTTTTGTAAAAAAGTTTTTATTTCACTTTTTAGTTGTGGTGCCTACTCCACACAAATTTGAATACCACTACCTGCTATGTACGTATAAATAACAGTGGCAGTTAAAACATCATCCACATACTGGATGTTTTTTTTTACCATCTTGAAACAAATAGGGTACAATAGGTGTACGGAGAAGTCTAAGCATACCTAGTTTTTTTTTTTTTTTTATAGCTTAGACAGAAATTGCTCTATCAAAAAAAACTACACATTTGAAGTAAACTAGAACAATAAAAACAGAAAGGACATTGCTCGTCGTCCATACATAGCTCGCCTAAGATCCAACAGGGAGGTGTATTTACTTTTTGGGTTTCAGATAATTTATATATTCGCTTGAACCTAAATTAAAACAACGGACACTTTTGAGAATTCCGAAAAATCAAATCACTTTCGGATTTTGAGGTTATAATTACGTCAATAAAAAGCCAATTATAAGCCAGTTCGTTGTTCTAAGTAGGTCCGTATCTTTAAAACTCAGCCAGTAGTAGATATTTCAAGAGAAAATCACAGTCCTTTGTTCACGCCAAGTTGTTAGATAAAATCGGAAAAGTAACAAATTCAAACGAATTCAGTACGCAACCAACTCAAACGCAGATCGAGCACAGAATGCGCGCGCCTAGTGACATTACTACCAAATGTCAAATGTTGTCATCTGTCAATTCATCAACTGTCAGTGACGATATTATTGCTCGTTTCAAACAGCGCTTTCAATCGAGTTTTTTTGATAAGCCGTATTATGGTTCCGCGACATCATAACGGACTGTTTGTAACTAAAAATCATTATCGTATATCAAGTGTTGAGAATATTGACGCTTGTCTGTGTCAAACTCTTATTAAGAGTGCTGTTACAAAGTCTTGGCTGTATGATCTATAATACCTTTGCCTATTAAAAAATAATAACACCGAGGATTATGACGGAATACTTTTTAAAATGTTTTCGAAATTAAAAAGTGCCCGTTCTGTTGAAATATTTGCAATGTACATTATTAAAAGAACTAGTAATTATAGTAAATGTTTCATGCGTGTTGGTTCATAGGCCATTTTTGTCAATGTCCTTTGAAAAATCTTTATAGATTGTTAAAAAATATTGTACCTAATTCAAATCATACGAACTACGCACCATGCGTAGTACGTATGATTTGAATTTCGATACTTTTTTTTTCAAAAAAGGAAACTAGCTATGCTATTTTTTATTATTTATTACTCCGTTCACCTATTATACCCTATTTTTTTCAAGACGGTAATAAGCCACCCAGTATTTTATATTAAGTGGAGCGCTCAATGTATGAAAAATTTTTTTTTGGAATTCCTTTTTGGAGGGTTATTAAAAGTTGCCAATATATTTTCTGAAACAAGCCATTAAAAGTACTGCCGTCAGATTTTCAAAAAAATACATAAATCTTGAAGTTTTCATAGGGTCTTAATAAAGCAAACTAATTGACTTACCGTATTTTTTTTATGTCAAATCAGTGGTAAACAGATACGAAAACCAATATAAAACAGCGAAAGCTACATTTAATTGCGACTCGCATCTAAAATATTTTCTAAAATCTCGATATTTGGCGCGGTAAATCACTTGCCACATTGGATCGTTTCGGAGTTTTTTTCTGATAGAACTGGTGCTGCCATAGTCTCTGCCACGCTCCAAGATATTGGTTTAGTGACAAAAGAAAGCACGGATAAAATTGTTGATCGATCGTCTTCGATCGGACTCAGCGAATTTAGGACCGAAAAGAAAATCTTTAATAGAGAAAAGTTTAACTGACTTTCGAATTCATATTGGTATTTCGTTTGATGGCCGAAAGGATAAAACATTAGTTCAAAAAGACGACTGAAGGAGAGCCATAGTTGAAGAACACATAAGTAACCGTTTTGAAAGAGCCGGGGTTCAAATACTTGGGCCACATCTCCTTAAAGTCTGGGAATGCTAGAACAATAGCCATTATGATGTTTTCGTTTTTTGTGGAAAACTCAATTAGTTTGACAAAAATAGTGGATATTAGTTGTGACGGCCGTACTAAATCTGGAATTATAAAACTGCTTGAAAACAGGCTGCAACGTCCACTACAATGGCTGGTATGCCAATTGCATGCAAACGAATTGACTTTAAGACATATTTTTGAACATTCAGTGACTTTTAGTGGTCCAATAGGAAAGACACTAAATAATTGTAAGTGTGTACCAGTCAAAACATTCACTGCTTTATCATGTTATTTGCCAGACATAACGAAGACCCGTAACGACCTGAGCACGGACAAATTATATCTTTTAGAAATGTGTCAAGCAATCAATAAAGGTCACGAAAGTTTAACTAAACGTAAGCCTGGCAGAATATGTCACTCAAGGTGGTTATCTACCGTAAATAGTATTCTGCGGCTCTACGTTTCGACAGAAAACCCATCTGATAATCTGTAAATATGGTTGGAGTTCGTGGTAGAGAGAGAAAGAAGAAAGAAGAACATTTATTTGCCACAGTCCGTGAAACACAAAATACAAATAAGAAATAAAATCTAATAAGTCTCCACTCCTATGTAGTCCCGTATTAAAACTCAGCCGCATTGCATTTACGGAGCCATACGTTTGTTTGATACAATTGAATTATCACGATACCTGCCAGATAATCTCAAATACTCGTAGGTGATAGATCCCATCATACAGCGAAATGGGTATTTTGGCCACTGTGAAAATATATTAATTGCCATGTTAACGGACAATCAAAAACACATTAGAGAAATTACCCTTCATAGAATTTTAAAGATACGTGATAGTTCTACTGGCTTTACTCCATTGCATGTGTTTAAATTACCACAATTCAACTTTGGTGCAAAAGATTTCACGGATCTCATACATTGGGAAAACCCTACGGAAATGATACTGAGTGATTTTAGAAAACCTACCGAAGTGATTTTAGAAACTGTAGCAGATTATGTACGAGGGCGGGTCAATAAGTCCGTGACTTTTTGAATTTCTGACCTCTTTACTGAAAAAGCAACATTACTCCTGTCAACAGGCATCTGTCATTTGACTCCTGTCAAAATTTGAACTTGCTGCGTCAGTTAGTTTGTGTTTGACAGCTATCTTTATCAGACTACCCAGTAATTTGAGGAAAAAATGGAAAAGAGTGAATTTCGTGTGCTTATTAAGCATTATTTTTTGCGAAAAAAAACCATTACCGAGACCAAGGCTAAGCTTGATAAATACTATGGGGACTCTGCACCATCGATTTCAATGGTAAAAAAGTGGTTTACTGAATTTCGTTGTGGCCGTACAAGCACTGAAGATGCCGAACGTCCTGGACGCCCAGTTGAGGTCTCTTCACCCGAAACAATCGAAAAAATTCACGATATGGTGTTGGCCGACCGAAGATTGAAAGTGCAAGAGATTGTGGAAGCCGTAGGGATCTCGCATGGCTCTGTGGTTTCAATTTTGAATGATCACTTGGGCATGAGAAAGCTTTCCGCAAGATGGGTGCCGCGTTTGCTCACAGTCGACCACAAACGCAATCGTGTAACAACTTCACAGGAAGGTTTGGCGTTGTTTAAGCGCAATATGGAGGAGTTTTTGCGCCGTTTTGTAACCGTGGATGAAACATGGATCCATCACAACACACCAGAGACCAAACAACAGTCAAAACAGTGGGTTTCTAATGGTGAATCGGCGCCAAAGAAGGCCAAGGTGGGTTTGTCAGCCAATAAAGTTATGGCGACTGTTTTTTGGGATGCACGCGGGATAATCCACATTGACTACCTTCAAAAGGGAAGAACAATCAATGGGGAATATTATGCCAACTTATTGGACCGATTCAATGACGATTTGAAAAAAAACCGACCTCATTTGGCCAAGAAAAAAGTTCTTTTCCACCAAGACAATGCAAGGGTGCACACATGTGCAGTTGCTATGGCAAAAATCCATGAATTGGGCTATGAATTGCTCCCTCATCCGCCCTATTCTCCAGATTTGGCTCCGAGTGACTACTTCTTGTTCCCAAACCTGAAGAAATGGCTTGGTGGAAAAAGATTTGACTCCAATGATGAAGTCATCTCGCAAAAAAAGGCCTATTTTGAGGACCTCGACAAATCAAATTTTTTGGAAGGGATAAAAAAATTGGAGAAGCGTTGGACAAAGTGTATAGAGCTCAAGGGAGACTACGTTGAAAAATAAAATGATTTATTTATCAAAAAATCTGTGTTTTATTCCAAAAGTCACGGACTTATTGACCCGCCCTCGTACCATAAAGTGGATTTCGAAATTTTATCAGTTTTTCGTGAGATCTGGCGTGTCACACTCAAGCAACAGAAAGATGTGTAAAATTACTTACAGAATCTTACTCAGCAGTCGGTGGACCAGTACGAAGGGAAGGCTGGATTAAGAATAAGTAGGAGTCGTGTTATGTTTATTATGCTCTCGTTCGATACAAAAAAACCAGTCAAGAGCGTGTCGGACCACGCGCAATGAAGGGTTCCGTAGTTGGGATGAATTTATCCCAAGAAAAACTTAACATTGTAGTTGAAAAACATGTTCTCCCATACATTTCAACTACAAATGTCTATAGTTAAACGAAAATGATCCAACACACATTACACCTAATGTGTGTTGGATCTTTTTTGTTTAACTATGGACAAATGTAAGTTTGTACGCACAATATTGAGAGATTTACCCTATTAAGATCATCGACTTCTTATAAGTTTTCCTGTAATCTATCGGTATTGAACTATTTTCTACATTTTTTTTTCAAAATTATAGGCTCAGTAGGTACTTTCGGAGATAAAGGGTTTTCGTCTATTTTCTTAAATAATTTTAAAAGAGTTTCTTTTAAAATTATAAAAAAATACATTTGAGACTCTAACAGCCCTTTCATTTGATATGTCAGACGGTACATTTGCAAAACTTTTTTTAAATTTTTTTATCTGCCCCCAAAGTTGACCGCCATATTCAAAATTTATTTATTTACGGTACACGTCCGTGTTTGGGTCACAGAAATACATATGTGTACTAAATTTCAACTTAATCGGTCTATGAGATTCGGATCAAATTAGCTGTGACAGACGGACAGACAGACAGACACACGGGTGATCCTATAAGGGTTCCGTTTTTCCTTTTGAGGTACGAAACCCTAAAAAGAACACAAAATAATTAACAAGAATTATCTTAAGATTGAATTCTAATTATTACTACTTTTTGTTTTTTTACTTTCCTCACATCTTGCTTAACAGTTAACTGTACTTTGGAAATCGGAATCGGTTTAATTTTGACAGTTCAACAACAGTCATTTCGTGATTTACGTTCTCGTGCAGACAATTTTTTCGAACATACGAAGCAATGGATTAGCAATTTGCTTCAAAATGATTCAGATTCTGATTGGTAGCTCGGTTCAGCACTCGTGCAAAGCATGGCAAAGTAAATCGGGCGGTTAAGCACAGAATTAACACTGGATGGATGAAATGGCGGCAGGTCACCGGAACTATTTGCGACTCCTAAGATATATAAAACTATGGATAGACCTGCTGTCCTGTATAGATGAGAATATTGGGTCACAAAATGTATGAATGAAAGGCAATTGTATGTAGCTGAGCTGAGATGAGAATGCTAATTAATGAGATTGTTTCATGAAACCGTTTTTTGAAAACACCGGTACAAATGACGAATTTTCATGACAGGCGTTACATATCACGGCAACGCTTTCTTAAGAAGCTTATCAAGCGTCGCGTTCTTACAGGGACTTGGATGCACCTGGTCAAGTGGAGCCGGACGAGTCAGCGCTAGCGGCGGCGTACTACTCGCCACTACCTCCGGCACTGCCCATGCAGCTGGTGGCGGTCGCGCCGCGCGCGCTGCCTGCGACGCCTGCGCCCGCAGCTCCTCTGCCTGCATCCACCTCCCCGCCGACGACGCCCTGCGCCGCGCGTGTGGCGGTGCATTTCGATGAGGTAACACAATATGATCGTCAAGAAAAGATAAAAAAAAACGTTTCAAGTTAGAGTACCTTTTAGATGCAAAAATATAAGTGTCAGTGATTTTTCAAAAATCAACCCGTTTTCACCCGAAAAGAAGAAATAGTCGTTGGATGAAAAATCTTGTTACTTCGGTTTCGAAACTTGAAACTTGGCACAAATATTAAAGAGAAAGGAAGAGGGAACTATGAAATCCACGAGGACGGAGTCGCGGGCAAAGAGCTAGTATTATTACACTCCAGGACACCAGCTGGATCGAGCCACCCTGCATAGATTTTTAAGGGTCTCTATCTTTTTAAATAATGGTAGTACAATGATAAATAAATACGTGGTTTTGAAGCCAGTCACTCACTATCATTTCCGTTTGTCATTGTTCCCAATTTCATATCGGAATACTAAAAATACAGTTTATTTGCAATAAGTCGTCATTTTGCGTTTCTCAGGGGGAAAATTAGCGTGAGTTTTTTGAAGAAGACAATGGTTTACATACAGAAAATGTTAATTTATTAGCTTATATATATAAAATATATATATATATATATATATATATATATATATATATATATATATATATATATATATATATATATATATATATATATATATATATATATAACCTCCAAGTGCATTTACGATCGCCCTCATGCGGTTCGGCATGGAATTAAGAGGATTGTGAAGCTGTAAATGTTCATACAAAAAGCCATAACGTTTTTCTCCCCGTAAACATACTTAGTCTAATTTTCATAATTTTTGTAATGTGTTCTAGGTATAATGAAAAACTAGGTTCGTACGTTTTCATTATAAACAAATATTGCATACGATATAGGTAAGTTATTAGCATCTAAATATCTATATTTTTGACATGAAAACTTCCTTAGGCGTTTTTATTCTTTTTAATTAAATTAAATTGAATTAATAAAAAAGAAAAACGTACAGACCTAGATTAAGGTGTGCGGAATGTAATGAGACCAAAACTGTCTCCGGTTTAGGGGGGTGAAAATGTTATCGCCCGAAACAATATACAGGGTTATTGATAAAACACCAACAACCTCTTATCATTGTACTCATCATTATGAACAACTTTTACTATAGGACCGAACCTGAAATCGCGAAAAAAAAATCAGCTGTTCAGTACAATCAAAATGTTAGTCAACAATCTGGAAGCTCGTGTCCGTTTGGGATTATTGGCTGGTTTATGAGGTTCCAGGCCACGTTCTCAAAAAACTAAACAACCAATACTAGATTTAGAACTTTCACAACAAAAATTTCACTTTTTTATTCATTGACAGTTTCATTTTTAATTTTCATTTTTAGTCTTATTTTGTCGTATTTCCTTTAATATCATCACGTATCTACATAATATTTAAAGTCTTATAATTCACACGCTCTTGCCACCTCTGACGCTTCTTTTGTCAAAATATAACTAAGTGACGTCTAAGCTATTGAAAACCAAAAAAAAGACTAGGTATGCCATAGGCTTCTACTTCGTTCACCTATTGTACCTACCCTATTTTTTTCAAGACGGTAAAAAAAAACATCCAGTATATCAGCTTTTGCTAGTGAATATAAACTTTTTTTGATGTGTGTGTCTTCTATCTAAAATGTCCATTGAAATTTGGTTTCCTTAAATGAAGACCAATAATTTTCTAACAATTCAAGATTTAATTATTAGGTATTATTTAATCATTATATTCAATATTATAATTAATTATCATAATTATCAACTATGTTATTGTCCCGCACCACTGAAAGGTTTTTTATTTAACCAACTTCTTCACTTATCTTTTTTCTCCAAGTAAATTCAGACATGCTGTCTTTAGATTATTTAAATAACTCCTTAAAAGACAGACATAGTTCATAATGCTACAGTCAATTTTGTTTTGCGTATGGGGCCATACATTATTATTTCCCATTGTCGGGCCTATTCTCCACTAACATGAAACACGCTTAAATACAGGATGGCCCGATTACGTTGATCCAAAACGATTTTTAAAGCCTCTCGCCAAGGTCTTACTGAAATTCGCCACCCCCCTTCCCCTTATTCATGCGGGTGGTGGCACTGTCCTTGAACAAAATGATAGACTTGACACTTTTAATACTGATTTCGTTGGCACCAATGAAAGCCACTAGGCCAGATAAGCCTGCTGAATTATACTTTTTTGCGATAGCTAACTACCAATCGAATGTTGCATTTTACCAAAGTTAGATAACTTTATCTGTTGGAGCGTAACTCCCAACAATAAAAATGTAATGTTGATGTTGTGTCAATTTTGTTTTGCATATGGGGCCATACATTACTATTACCCATTGTCGGGCCTATTCTCCACTAACATGAAACACGCTTAAATACAGGATGGCCCGATTACATTGATCCAAAATGTTTTTTTAAAGCCTCTCGCCCAGGTCTTACTGGAATTCGCCATCCCCCATATTTATGCGGGTGGTGGCACTGTCCGTGAACAAAATGATAGACTTAGTCACTTTTAATATCTACTGATTTCGTTGGCACCAATGAAAGCCACTAGGCCAGATAAGCCTGCTGAATTATACTTTTTTGCGATAGCTAACTACCAATCGAATGTTGCATTTTACCAAAGTTAGATAACTTTATCTGTTGGAGCGTAACTCCCAACAACAAAAATGTAATGTTAATGTTGTGTATTGTTATGTTGAATGTTATGTTGTAAGATCGGTTCAAACAACCGATCGGTATAAAGGTTTTTACTGTTGGGAGTTACGCCCTAACATAATATTATGGTCCTTTGAGCCGGATAGCGATAGTTCCAGCGATTCCCGCCATATAATTTATTGCAGTTGTTGGTCTGCAGAGGCCACCCAAATAGCACGAAACATCTTCTCAATGTCCGCTGTAAACTCATATTTGTATTGCCTCCAATATCAATAATGTTTGTAGGTCCTGTTGCAGATTGGGGCCTTTGTACATGAGGTCGTGCAAACTGCATCTGTAGATGTTTTTGCTGACGCATTGAACACCACTCTGTAGTTTGTTGTTGTTGTCTCAGCGCGTTGCACGCCGTGGTGAGGTAAGTAACACTCGAGTTTTTTGTTACTAACTGTTGATTGCTTCATATGACCCAGATGTGACCATGAAGTCTGTGCCAAATGTGTTTGTTATTCCAAATTTCTTTCTAAAGTTTTAATTTGGGTGATAGCCATTGGCTTGGACGACCCCAGTCTGCTCTCAAGTTCATTCTTCATCGGCAGTCTGACTTCATATTTCCCACTCTCCAAGCGTTGCGTGGTGTTGATGTAGTATACAATGCATATTTCATTTTCCACGGATAGGTTGGATTGATCCGTGATGTCTTCGGTTTCCCAGAACTGTTTGATATCTTCTAGATTGTTTATAACCACATTGCAGTGAAAATTTTTGACATTGCGGCATAAAAGCCAACCTAGTTAGGTTTGTAGTGCGATGGTTTTGCACAGGTCTTATTTGGCAGGTTTTTAATCAAGTTGTTCATAATGAAGACAGACGTTTGGAACTTGAAATCGTTGTAGACAAAACTACAAGTAATTGTGGTCATTACTTTGCAGTGGTTTTCCTTCTGTCCAATTCCAAAGATGACCCCTTTGCATCTCTCGCGCTTGACACCGAGAAGTTGAGCGCCATGTTCTGTGATTGTGCTCGCAACTTGATTTGGGCCCCAACAGCTGTTTCTACGTTTAATACAGCCGTCGCTAGTAGTAGTATCTCCGAAGTATCATCATCCTTTGATACATGGGATGAATTTGTTTGTTTGTCTGTTTTGTTCTTAATACATGCATCGTGTAGCAATGTATTATGTTGACCCGCGCACTTGCAACATCAGTGAGCGGACGCACATATTTTTCCGTTATGGCTGAACAGGCAATTTACACAAAGGTTTATTTTATTTACTGTGCTAAGTACAGTAAATAAAATTAAGTGATTGGGTATTTCAAAAACTTTGCACAATTGTACATGCCATGTTCGTCATCGCAAAGAGGGCATCGAAATGTTGTGGCCTGGAACGACTTCGTACTTTTTTTGTTGCTAGTTGCTTGATTACTGCTGTGTTGTTTTTTAGAGTACAAGTAGTTTTGATGTTGCCTCGCTAACGTGTTTGATTTTTGATTGTTTTCTTGTTTGCGGTGCTATACTTCCAACGATGTAAACTTCGCTTCTAGGAAATCTAACAGGTCTTACAGTATTGGCAGCTTTCGGCAAGCAACTTAAGTATATCGTCGTCATGCTGCCAAAGTTAGCTAAATGCACAATAATGCAATTTGAGATAAATCAATTTGAAAGTTTACTGTAGATTGTTTTGTTAAATACTAGCTTTCATTAATATTTTTAGTTCTTTTGTGACGCATTATTTATCCTTCTGTAGAAAGCAAGACTAGTCGATTTGATTATCCTTATAGAAACGGATAAAAAAATAAAAAAATATCTGAGAGGAGTGCTTTTAATCACTTTTGTCTGCCAATTATCAAAAATGGTTTTTTGTTAAATTTGAACCTTTGAGTCTTAAAATTTTAATAATGCATAGAAGTAGATATTCATTTCACCATTAAGTATACATTATGTAGAAAATGTTGAGTCTATTGAATGTTATCAGAAGAACAGAAAAAAAGAGTTAGACATAATTTTAGGTGGTTTTACCTGACGAAAAAATTAAGAACTTTTCATTTATTCATTTTATACTCATCTATACATTTTGTCTGTACACATTAATATCCGTAACTACTGAACGGATTTGAATGAAATTCGGTAAGTAGATAGATAAAGCAAAGGATTAAGACATATGCAACTTGTGTATCTCACTGCTGGACACAGGTCTCTTTCAAAATTAATCCCTGAAACTACTGGAACGGGTTTAGATGAAAGTTGGTAGGTAGATAGATAAGGCACAGGATTAACACATAGGCTACTTTGTAACTACTACAGGCTACTTGATTTTAAAAAATCAATGTAAATAATTACTTAGTAATCGAGTTTAACGTACCCACTCAGTAGAATGATAACTGCTACAGTTATTTTGAAACATCATCTATCATCATTTAACCGCTTTTGGCTGCAGAGGCGTTTATCTAATAGAACCCGTAGTAACTTTACCCGAAATCAATGAAATGCATATAATTAATTTTTTCACAAAAACATTATAATAATAATAATAATAATAATAATAATAACTTGTTTTGCCTCGCTCTGAACCCTCTGTCCAATCTACTACATCGCAGCCAAGTCGGATATTCCTTTAAACACACCACAGAAGAAACTATCATCTCACATCTTATTTATATGGACGACATTAAACTATACTCAAAGACTGAAAAAGACATGAAAAAATTAATAGATATCACGACAGAATTTAGTAAAGACATCAATATGCAATTTGGTTTCGATAAATGTAAAACAGTTCATATAATAAGAGGTAAAATAAAACCGGGTGACTACCCTATTAATAATACAGACACTATCAAAGCAATGGAACCAACGGATTTATATAAATATTTAGGGTACAGGCAAATCAAGGGACTAGATCATTCAGCGATAAAATACACATTAAACTCAGAATACAAAAGAAGAGTGGTCGCAGTATGTAAAACTCAACTCTCCGGAAAACATTTAATAAAAGCGTTGAACACCTATGCCATCCCGATATTAACATACTCCTTTGGAGTGATCAAATGGTCAAAAACTGACATACAACAAATAGAGAGAACAACACGCACCATACTTACTAAACACAATAACCTTCACCCTAAATCTGCAATAGAAAGACTGACCATCAAACGGCAATACGGAGGGAGAGGCCTTATAGATGTCCATCACCTTTGGCAGAAACAGATAGCCAAACTAAGAACATTCTTTCATTCTAAATCACACACAAGCAACATTCATAAAGCCGTAGTTATGAATGATATCAGTTACACCCCACTTAATCTACACGAACAGATAGATACACAACACACTAGCAATGAAGACCCACATAATCAAAAATTAGAAGACTGGAAAAAGAAAGTGTTACATGGACGTCACCCCCACGACCTTGAACAATCTCATATAGACACAATAGCATCCAATAAATGGCTTAAAATCGGTAACTTATTTCCGGAAACCGAGGGTTTTATTATAGCAATACAGGACCAGATTATAAATACTAAAAACTACAGGAAATATATTATAAAAGACCCCACGATAAGGAACGATAAATGCCGCAAATGTCACAGCCAACCAGAGACCATACAACACATAACAGGGGCATGCACAACACTCACACAAACAGACTATACACACAGGCACAATCAGGTAGCAAATGTCATCCATCAGAAACTAGCACTCAAATATAAACTCATACAAGACACAAACACTCCTTACTATAAGTATGTACCACAAACAGTTCTAGAAAGTACCACACACAAACTCTGCTACGATCGCGCCATACTAACTGACAGGACTGTTCACTACAATAGACCAGATATAACCCTTAAAGATAAAGTTAATAAAGTCACATACCTTATAGATATTGCAGTCCCTAATACCCATAATTTACAAAAAACAATAGGTGAGAAAATCAGTAAATACGCTGAACTGAAGGAAGAAGTTACCAGAATTTGGAGACAGGAAAAAGTGTACATAGTACCCATTGTTGTCTCCACGACGGGTGTTATACCCAATCACCTCCACCATAGCCTTAAACTAATAGACCTGAAAGACGCGATTTACATTACACTTCAAAAAGCCGCAATCTTAAACACCTGCAGAATAGTGAGAAAGTTTATGCAAATTGAAGAAAATGAAACCTCTCCTAATTCTTTATAATAAAATTCACCACACACGCTACATTGACTTGGCTTGGGCCCGTTAATGTAGCTTAAACTAGCCAAAGAGCTAAGAAACAAAACTTGTTTACCAAAAATAATAATAATAATAATTTATTTCAGATTATATCCATATGTGTTAGTATAATTGCGAGCTTATAAACTAGTGTTAGTAATAATTAATAATAAATTGAAATAATAATTTAATTAAACAATACACAACAAAAATAATAACAATTCTATTGTATATTCTTCAATCAAACAGTAAGTGGCAGGTCCGGGTGGACTCCGCGATGTCGGTGACAAAACACTATACGACTGCGTGCAGCCGTATCCAGCGAGCCAGCATCGGAGAGTCCCACCGGTCAGCCAGCGCTCGCAGGATAGTGTTGGGACTGTCGCGCGTGCGCCGCATGATAGAAGCGCATCGTTTGCGCATAATGGCCGCAAAGCTGTCTGTGGCAGCCGCCGCGAACATCGCGGAGGCGCTGCAGTGGCGCGGCAGCCCCATCAGCACCCGGAACGCGTTATTGTATTGAACTCGCAGATCGCTGTATGTCCGCTGCGTATAGCAAACCCACAGGCTGCAGGTGTAAAAGGACTGACAGTACGCTTTAAAAAGCGCAACTTTGACAGTCCCCGTGCACCGTGCAAACCTGCGGGCCAACATGTTGCATCGGACAGACAGCGCTCTGCGCTCCCTCTCAACATCTACACTGTCCTTAAGATCCTCAGTGACCCAGTGACCCAAATACTTAAATTGCTCAACTTTGTGTAGAGCTGTACCACACAAGGTAAAATTCGGAACAAACGTGTATCGCTTGTTGTCCGGCCTGAAAATCATTATTTCACTCTTTTTCGTGTTGTATTTGAGCTCATGAGTCACCGCATAGGACTCACACATTTTCATGAGCCTTCGCAAGGCACCAATCGATGGGCTCAGCAGCACCATATCGTCTGCGTAGCTGATGTTATTCACACACACTCCATCTATATGACACCCGATGCCGGCGCTGCTGAGCTCATCGATCAGTCGGTTGACGTACAGGTTGAAGAGCGTGGGCGAGGTCAGCCCCCCCTGCCTCACCCCGCACTGCAGCCCGTACTCTCCCGAGAGAGCTCCTGCCCATCTTACAAAATTCTTTTGATTTTTATACCAATGCATAAACAATAGTACAATTTCCTTAGGTAGACAAGTTTCATCCCTTAACTTACCCCATAGAATATCGTACGATACAAGATCGAACGCTTTCGATAAGTCAAGGTAGCATGCATACACTGGGGTCTTTCTACTCGTGTAATACTGTACAGTCTGCTTGAGGCACAGGATAGCACTCTCGGTGGAAAGCCCTGGCCTGAAGCCGAACTGCGCGTCGTTTAGCGAGACGTGCTTATCCAGGTGCTGACCAAGCAGACTGTCCAGCACTTTGGCGACCACTGTGGCCAGAGAGATCGGTCTATAGTTGTTTACATCTGATGTATCACCAGTTTTATTTTTGATGATTGGTACAACTATATAGTACGCATTAGATTATCTGGCAGATGGGAGTGGCCTAAACACAGGGTAAAAAACATAGAAAGCACTCTGGGTAGATGTACACCTGCGTGCTGCAGGTGCTCGATGCTAAGGCTGTCGTGACCCGGGGATTTACCCCTCACCATGCCTTTGATCACCGCATACACTTCATTCGTAGTAAAATGAACACTACGCTCACTAGCTTCCTCAGCATCGGACTCCTGCCGCCCTAGCCCCAGAGGTGAGTCCACCCTGAAATGGTGGGAGAATATAGTGGCGATCTCGCTAGGCTCGTGCACTCCCGCCATACTGACGGGATAGCCCGGTTTATGATTCATCTTATTGGTGTATTTCCAGAACTGACCAAATTTCTTGTTTGAGTGAAGTTCAGCTATAATATTCATTTTTATTTGTTGTTGATTATTCTGACACCACTTTAATTTTGATTTAAAAGCGCGCCTAGTTTCACACATATCATTATAAAGACGGCCAGCCCCGGGCTTACCCCCATATAACCAAGCCTGAAAACATAGCCGAGCCCTCCCATGAGCATCACGGACGTATCTGTTCCACCCGGTAATGTATTTACCTCTACGTTTTTCGGTAACTTTATAACTACATATAGCGGCCTCCGACAGTATACAAATAATCTCGTCATACATGTTATCTAACAGGATTTTATGACTTTTGTTACAACACATATTATCTGCGCAGTCACTTAGTTCTGAAGGAAAATTGATGTCACGCAGTCTAGAGTGACATACATTTTTAAATTTCGCTATCTGAGTTGAGTCACGTTCACCCCAGACTATTCTATTTATACAAACAGTAGGCATACAAATCTTAGGCTTAATTAAATTAAAATTACATACTATAGACACAGGGTAATGATCAGACCAGTAGGTATCATATAACACAGAGGCCGCGGACACAGAGTGCCGCGCGGCACTAGTCACAAGACAATGATCGAGCCAGCGCCGACAACCGTGCGCTTCACTGACAAACGTATGACTATCCGGTGGCATCAGTTCTAAGTCTACACAGGACCATAATTGTTCCGCACAAAAAGTTAAAAGTTCAGTAGCAAAAGACTCACCGGGGTGCGCATTGTAGTCTCCTAACATAAACACAGACTCCACATTGTGACTGTCAATTATGGCTGTCATTTCACTGAGACACTCTGTGAATTCCACTAAGTTTTCATTAGACTCGGTAGGCATGTATATAGAAAATATTAAAATGGAACGATCACTGAGCTCGATTTTTATCGCGGCGAGACGCACACTATTGCACTTCACTACGGTTACCGTCGGAAACGCAACCTTTCTCCACAGTAGGGCAACTCCGCCGTAGGGCCTACCGCGTAAGACCCCTGCCGCGATATCCACTGCAGAGGTACCCGTGCAGGCGAAGTCGTCGTCTATCGTGGCCAGGTACCCAAGGTCGTGCGGCAGTAGCCACGTCTCCTGCAGCGCCACAATATCAGCCGAGCGACAAAGCTTCCGCACACATTCCACTGATCTCATCACGTTTTTGCAGTTAAAACTCATTAAATTGATGTGATTCATAAATTAGAACTACCAATATTCTCGCCAGTCACACGGACATTTTCTTTATCACGTCTGAAGATGTTTATAAATCGACGGTAGGCCACCCCCTTTGGCCAGAAGTCCTCACTCAGGAAAAATATTAAAGAACTTTTAGGTACGAATATTTTGTATGATTCGTAATCCTTCGCTAACTTCATGTCCATTTTTTCAATTTTGACATCAATATTAATCTTCTTCATAATATAGGTACGGATGTCACACACGGACACGCCCTTTGCCACATTATAAATGTACATGGGAACCTTAGTTTCGGCTGCCATAAAATTATTTCCAGGCTCAGGAATTGCTTTTCCTCGCTTCGCAACGAAACGGTTTCGTAACCTTTTGTTTTGGACACGAACCCACTGGTCACTCGGAGCTTGTGTCTTCCATTTCCCTTCTCGAACAATCTCCGCCAACAATTTCTGCTTAGGTGCGATAGGGCCGGATCCATTTTTGTCGACCGTGTGTCCCACGGCCGAGTTGAGTAGTGGTGGTATCTGCGCAGTACAGGCGGCCGGACTAGATAGCAGCGGCAACGCGGCTTGGGGCAGGGGACCGCCGCCGCCTGTCGCCACGGAGGACGGCAGTGGAGAAGGGGGCGGCGATGCCCCGTCAGCCGCACCATGCACCGGCGTGGCAACGGCCGCGGACTGCGCGGGAGGAGACGCGAGCGACTCGATCAGCTGACCTGTGGCGTGCGTCATCGTAGCCGCGTCTCGCAGTTCGACGGTAGAATCGTATTGCTTATTTCGCGGCGCTTCTTCATTACTACCCTCCGATATCTGATGCTCAGAAATATTGTGAAAACTGGATTTTAGCGTAGATTCCAATGAAGTCTGCTCTTGACAGCATTCACTAATGCCTTCATTGCACTCTAACGGCAATCCCATGGGACCACTATCGCACTCATAGCTCGCGAGTCTTGCGACATATGCACCTCTTCTGGGGTTTACATTGCACCATCCTGATGAAAGATGCTGCATCTCACTTCTCAACTGGTCCATCTGCTTAACTGTAGCATAGTCCTCTTTCATCATGTCGAGATCTTGCCGTAGCTTAACAATGTCTTTCAAAAGCCTCGTCACGTCAACATGGTCGAACAGAACCGGGGGTAACTTCTCAAGGTCGCGGGCCACGAAGACTGGGATATCCTCGGAGTCAGTTCCGCGGATCAGACAGATGATGTCGTCTATGTCTCGAACATTTTTCCCTGCCTTCCTCCGCGTTATCTTACGTTTTGTTGTCGGCAAGGATTCGAACAACAACTTCTTCGCCGTTATAATGTCACTTTCGGAGAAAGCGCTCGCACAGATTCTGCTTATACTCTCATCGTCCATCACAGATATTTTATTATGAACGAAGGCCAAAACTTCGTTAATCACTACATTGCAATTTGCACATTTAACCACAGAGGACATTTTGAATTCCCCGATACACACCGTCACGCACAATAACCAACCGTTCGCAAGCGCGCGCGCGGCATGACGATTATTTCATCTTATATATCTTGGCGCGAGCCAAAATGAGTTAAAGTTAATAATTTAATTTTTGCTGACGTGTGTTATTAAAGTTTTGAATAAGTAAATATTTTTCCAAAACCGGCTAACGGCATTTGAAATACTATGGCAGAATAAATCATCTGTGGACCTGCTCCAGTGCGGAAATGAGAAAATCAACTAAACGAGTTTAATGTTATTTAGCAAGCGTAATGTCGAAAAACGAATCGTTTAACAAATTTAATCGTTTTTTTCTGGTGACTTTTTACAGAAATTGGTAAATACCCTTTATTACAGATATTACACACAGAGTATCTCTGCAACTAGTGGGTTTCTGCGTTTAACTGATATTGGCAGATGACAGAACTGAAAAACTGAATCGATTGGTATTGTTAACACATAATTGACTAAAATTGCAGATAATCGGTTTTGGCAGCATGACGGCGATATAATACTACTAAATTATATAATTTATAACAATAATTTAATATACCCACTTACTGTATTGAATTCGGCTCGAAGGACCATATGTTGGGGCGTAACTCCCAACAGTGATTATGTTATGTTGATGTTGTGTATTGGGATGTTATGTTGAAAGAGTAGACCTCTTTCAACATAGCATTCAACATAACATCCCAATACACAACATCAACATAACATTATCACCGTTGGGAGTTACGCCCCAACATTATCTGCATAATAAAATTAACATCTGACAGTTTTTGTATGGAAAAAAACTGTCAAAAATAAAAAATAAATATTCACAGCAAAAAAACTCAGGTGTAAGTACCTACTAGGTAACTCTACGCATGCAAGTTTGGTCGAATTCACCCTAAGCAAAGTATGTTTAAATGTCCTTGGCCCTAAATATATAATATCAATGCAGGAGATGTGCAAAAATGCGGTGCGCAGCGTGCTATGCGAGCTGATGCCGATGCCATCCTCCTCGTCGCCAGGGCGCCGCTCGCGCTCGCCGTGCTTCTTCCACTCTCCGCACTACGCGCGCTCCCCGCGGCCGCGGTTCGCGCGCTCCACGCACCGCGCGCGCACTCAGAACCACGCGCGCTCGTTGCGCCCGCGCCACCCACGCCGTGGCGCACCCGCTAGCACTGCGCCGCCGCTGCAGAGAGCGCCCAGTGCTTTCTACCCGGATAATCACAACCGGTGGGTCTGTGGAATACAGTCACAGCTGTTTTCATAACCTATACAGAAATACTAAGTGTCTTTTTACAACCTCCACCTACTACGTTGTTCCTACCACGACAACGCAACAATAACGTGTTTAGAACACTTTCAAAGACAATTGTTTAATTTTGTAGTTTTTGAAATATGGGACTTTTCAGTTACAACCTTCTTTAGTTACAACCGTTCTCAGAAGAAGACTTTCATTCTTACTTTGAAGGCTGACAAGTTATAGGTGCATAGACGTAGGCAGAGAGTTCCACACTTTGACCGTGCGCGTAATAAATATGGAGGAGAAGCGCTAAGTACGTGAAGGGTTTATGGTGTAAATAAAAGAAATAGGCAGGATTAACAGTGATATAATAGGATTAAAGCACACAACGTTTTTACTACGACAACCATTGCGAGAGCGAGAGACAAAAAAATACGGTGTATACCTATGTTTTTTTTTTAATTTTTTATTTGTGATGGGTTTGCTCTTGACTCTAGTCTAGGTCACAGGTGACAGAGACAAAGTCGATAATGGAGTGAGCTTACCCAGAAGAAGCCTGTTCACTCTCACTTTGAAGAGATTAGGGTAATCTACAATATATAGAGTTGTCTTAATATACAGAGTGCTGACGACATAACGACATTTTAAATGAAAATACGATCCACACAGTTAATCAAAACACTTTAAAATGATCAAATTAGGTATTACACCAAAATTAAAAAAAAAAAAACAAACAAATTAAATGCGAAAATAATCTAACAACAACAGCCTTTATAATATTGTCTACTAACCTAATCTGACCTGTAGGCACTGCACTTAAGAGCGGCAACATGGCTCCCATACTAATTTGGCGTTACCTTATCTAAAAAAGAATGGAACGCGGAGGAGTGAATTAATTTCGCGGGCTACCCTGACGCTTCCCCCTTAGGTTCAATTCATAGTAAAGCAATAAGAAAGAAAGAAAGAAAAATATGTTTATTTGTCACAGAAACACGTGCATACAAAAATATAATTAACTCGAGTTTTAAAAGAAAAATACAAAAATCACGAGCACTAAACAAAAGATCTTAATATTAGGGAAGGTGGACTTCACCATCTACTAGCGTTTTAATAAAATTATTGTAAGATGGACACAAAAACTACATTTATTTTGAGAACAACCAGCTACGTCTGAGAAAATCACCCAGGTAGAATACGTTGGACCCATCGAAGTAATGATGAACCTACTTTAAAATGTGAAGTGTATTTGAAGCGTGAAGAAAGAAAAATAAGTATTACCGACTACGTAAAAAAGGGACGCTCACTCTCGTCGCCTGATAAATTATTATTGACTGCAATTGTGGTTATTGAGGATAGGAGTGTGGTGTCATAATACACCAGATGCGTGGACAGAAGCGACGCGTGACGACGGACCGCTTGAGGCCTCACATGGGTGGACTAGCACTAATTGTAGTAATAATACATTTACATTTTACAGGAATAAATTACTCCTTGACGACATGAAAGCCGGTAACCTGGTAAGCGCCGTGAGCACGGTCGGTGCGGGCAGTACGGGCACCGCGGACTGTGCCGGCGGCGCGGACACCCCGGACGGTGCCAGCAGCGCGGACACTGCGGACTGTGCCGGCAGCGCGGGCAGCGCGGAGAGCGTGGAGCATGAGTGGGCGCGAAGCGTGGCGATACAGGTGTGCGCCCGTAGGTACGCACTGCCTTTATCATTCATTCATTACACATCTTCAGTCGAAGTACATACTGAAAGAACCAGTCCACATAAAGGTACGACCAAACCAACGCAACCTGTCTGTGTGCACGGCCGCGGCTGCACTTTTATAGCGATGTGTTCAATCCAAAGAGTCTTATTATAGTATAACTGAATTCAGATATTCTGGACTGGATTCTATGCAGCGGCGCACAGTGTGAAGTAACCCGTATCTAGCGTCACTTTATCCAAAATGTGAACATGCTATATTCAACGATACAATATTGTTACACGATAGCTAGAGATAAGTCAACTGTATGATTTGATAATATTTTGCGGGTTGGTGTCGATATTTTTCATACTTTAACATCGAGATACTGACTCTTCTGATGTGGATTTTGTAATCGACGGATTGATTAAAGGTGTTTTTCACGGGTGAAATTTTAGATAGGCATACAGAAGCGCAGTTATATTATCACCTACAGTGTTTTAGTTATCATAGAAGGTTAGTTTGAAAGTTAGACATGTATTACTTATACATGTTTGATTTTGTTTTGTTTACATTTTTAATTAAAGACATTAGAAAATGTATCCGCGTGTATCCGAGCTGAAACATTATTTTTCTTCTTCCCTGACTCGTGCTTTATAGGAATCAGTTGTATTCCCGTGCACCTATTTGCCCAAGTCATACAAAGTTTTTTTTTTTCGTTAGATGGACAAAAATGTTCTTCAACCCACTATAGACTACATCCTGCATAATGACAATGTTATTAAATCTCCGGATAAATTGGCTCATACTTTTAACAATTTTTATATAAACCAAAATATCAGCACTACGACAGCGGATAGTCCGCTCACAAACAAATCACAATCAACTTCTAACTCAAACAGTATCTTCTTCTATCCAGTAGACAGAAGCGAAATAATAAATATAGTTCAAAAATTAAAAAATAAAACTAGTTGCGGACACGATAATATACCTATTAAAGTTATAAAAGAAAGCATCCCATTTATTGTTGATCCACTGGTACATATCATAAATCTTATGTTAGAAACGGGTAAATTTCCCGACACCTTAAAGATAGCCCTCATAAAGCCAATTTATAAAAAAGGATCACGGCACGACATTAATAACTATAGACCAATTGCACTGTTGCCAAATTTCTCGAAAATATTTGAAAAGGTTATTTATACTAGAATCACAAAGTTCTTAACTGCAAAAAACATTCTAAATGCTAACCAATTTGGATTTCAAAAGAATAAAACTACATCATTGGCAATATACAAACTATTCAATACTATTTGGGATAAAATCAATGATAAAAACAGTGTGCTGCTCTTTTCATTGATATGTCAAAAGCATTTGACTGTGTAAAATATGACATTTTGCTTGAAAAATTAGAAAAAATAGGAATAAGAGGTTTAGCTCTTAATTTAATTGAGGATTATTTAAACAATAGAATGCAGGGCACTGTAATTGATGTATACAATGAACGTACAAAAATGGTGGAGGTTGTGAAATATAAATTCGAAACTATAATACTAGGCGTACCGCAAGGCAGTATATTGGGACCCCCGTTTTTCCTATTGTACATTAACGAGCTTCCGAATATTATAGACCACCTTTGTGTAATGTATGCTGATGACGCTACTATATTTATTTCAAATGAATATTCCAATAATATTATTTACGAAAGTGAAATAAATAGAACATTAATAATGGTGACTGATTGGTTGCAATCAATAAATTTAAAAGTCAATGCCTTAAAAACCAAATTGATTCAATTTAGAAATTATAAAAGTAAACACAGTAAATTGAGTGTAACCATTTTTGATACAGTGATTGAAGAAGTAAAAGATACAAATTTTTTAGGAGTTACCATAGACCAACACTTAAACTGGAAGGCACATATTGAGAGAGTTAATAAAAAAATATCTAGTGCATGTCACGCCTTGTCAGTTCTTGCAGAAACTACGAATCTAAGTGTAACTAGAAATGCTTATTTTGGAAATGTGTACCCACTGTTAACTTATGGTGTAATATATTGGGGGAACTCGACAAACGTACAATCTACATTCATTCTCCAGAAAAAATGTCTTAGAACAATATATAACATGCATAGTACTGAATCATTAAGAGATGTCTTCAGAACTGAGGGTTTCCTGACGCTGACTGGTATTTTTATACTTGAATTATGTTTATTTGTTAAAAACAATATGCAATATTTTAATTTCAAATCAAATTCTAAAAGAAACATTCGGAAACAATATAAATATGACATTAATTTACCAGTTATCAATAATATGATGTATTACAAAAGTACCTATGTTACTGCTATTCGTGTGTACAACCAGTTACCGCCAGCCATTAAGCAATTAAATGGAAATATGTTTAAAAATAAATTGAAAAAATTTTTGATTGACAATGTATTTTATAATCTGTATGAGTTTTTTGACAAAAAATAATATTTATGTGAATGCCTAACTTCCATCAAAACTATTGCATATCCGACTTGGGTAGACTGTTGAAACTAAAAATGTAATGTTTATAAATACGATCTTAATGTACACAGTTACGCAATAAATATATCTTTATCTTTATCTTTTATCTCTTTAAATGAAGAAACTCGCTATTTTTAAAGTTTGGCGTAATATTTCCTCAGGAAACAGGAAACGATAACACTCCTAAGGGCTGCAGAAATTGCCAGACTAGAGGAGCTGGGATGAAGAAGAAGAAAATATAAGATGATGATAGTATCTACAAAAAACTTTTTCAAATACCTAATTCTATGTGTATACAATCAACTAATATATTTTTTTTCTATTTTTATGATTATTTTCTACCGTTAATACGCAATGAATGGTAGAAAATAAATTAGTATAATTTTCTTTATTAAAAAAAAAACAGTGTTTTATATACAAGTATACAAGTGCTTAGCTGACACCCTGCAGATGTCCAAAAATGTTTCAGTTTAATATATTACTAGTAGTATATTATTAGTAGCATACTACGAGATAGAAAAATAAATATGACGTATTGAATAAAGTGACGCCTAGATACGACATATTCCACACTGCGGCGTCAGCTGTCCCGATATTTTCAATTACTGCTGATTGACAAGTTCAAATTAATAAATTGATGACGCCGGTCGAGTGAAAGGCGTTGATCATCATCTGCCAAAGTGCCAAGCCTTTTCCTAATTCTGTTATAAGGGTCGGCTTCCATTTTAACCGCTTGCGGCTGAACACCAGTATTATACAGGGAGCAGCTGCCTATCTGACCTCCACAACCTATTAAATACTGTGGAATACGATACCCCTTTAGTAAAACTGGTTGTCAGACTTTCGGGCTTCAGAATAACCGTAATAAGTAATAAATAAATAAATTACTTTATTTCCTTAACTGTTAGTTTAATAAAAGGTCTTAAAAAGTTATGTTAGTAATGTCTGTCAAAGATATAAAGTAACGCCGCGAAACTATATCAGTGAAACCGCAATAGTTTAATTCAACTAACTCGCATTATCTTACGCTATTCGAGTACCGGAACATCAACGTAACATCATATGCGGTTTCGCAGTTTCGCGGCGGTGTGCTAAGACTTAACGCGCTTTCCGAGGCACGGAGGGTCTTAAGAATGGGTGATCATTACCGACCTCTGCAAGCGTAGCTTAACCTTTGATCGACCCGTGCTTTTATCATTAAGTACTTAGCCACGAGCCCCTTGGTGGAAGGCGTAGTTGTACGCTGGTTAATAGGAGTCGTTTAGTACCCAGTAGAATGTAGTACCTATAGGGTTAAGCTGTCATCAAAATGCACAGATACAGCAATTCTCCAACGATTTATATTCAAAACATTGACAATATACTATTACAAAAATAGTAAAATGCTCTTGGAACTGGCTTTAGGCTTTTGGCGTGCCTGGTAGCCCTTTCATTCCACGACTGTACGCCTTGCTGGGCGCAGGTGGATAGGCTGATAGAGAACGCGTTAGTGTGAATGACTGTTGCATGCTATTGATCGAGGCTGCGGTCGCGGCCTTGCACGGTTATTATTGGACACGTTGGCTTGGCCGACGCGCGACGGTTGAGGCCATAGAAATATATAGATCTATGGTAAGTGCGTACTGCGTACAGTCGTGCGCAGTCCTTTGATCGCGCGTGATACGCACGTTTCCAGGAAACACTCACTTGGCCAATTAAGTTTAAGAGCGCTTATCCCGCGCGGGCTGGCAACATCGCATTTCTACAGGTTTTTCGTGATTAACATTTACATTAAATTACATTTTTTTTAATAGACTATCTAGATCGTTGGTATTTACAAGTAGGTATGTAGGTATGCTATTTTTTTTACAGTTATTTTGGAAAAAAAGTAATCACGAAAAACCTGTAGAAATGCGACGTTGCCAGCCCGCGCGGGATAAGCGCTCTTGAATGTCTCATGGAAAATATGTAAATAAATTGATTGTCTTGTTTATTTTCTATGCAGGAATGTTCAACGTGACGACTGCCCCCCAGGTTAGCCTTTGAAAGTTATTATTATGACTGTATAATCTTTATATACTTGATTTAGTCTAGTCTAGCGTACCTAACCCCGGAAAGGATATCGGAAATCATCATTTAAATCTACACTTTGTTTCTAGTAAATCTGAAAATCGGCCTATTATCGGTCACTTGATATGAGTTTAATTTGGCCACAGCCAGCTTTGGTTGCACTATCCACCATCAGACACTGGTGGACACTAGTTACAAACTGCGTACTTTTACCCGACTACCCCAGAAGGAGGGTAATGTTTTTCGAGGGTATGTATGTATGTCTATTTCTTTGGCACGCTCTGTAGCCTAAACGGCTTGATGGATTTTAACATATTAGGTGTCGTTAGATTCGTCTTAATTGTGCGAGTGACATAGGCTATATAAAATTTATACAAAGTGGCGATTAGGTTATCACATTGATTGAAACCACGTATTCAGTACATGATTCTGGATTCGGGGGAGCCTGGATCGTCTCAACGCTTATGTATAGGTACATCAGCGGTGAGACGACCCGGACTACCAGGCACTTCTTCTCTTGCAACCGAGCGGGTGGGCAGGTTGCGGATAGCCCAACTCCGGGGGCGGGATCGGCGGATAACATCGACCCCGCGCCCGGAGCATCTCGTTAGAGATCCCGGACAAGAGAAGTTCCCGAAGGCCAAAACCCAGGCTTAGGGTAACCCATGAACCTTTTCCCATGTATCCATGATCCAAATAAGCCGTTTCCTTCCTATCCATATTATCCCGTAGTTCCTAAATCCCAGGCCAATTCCCAGACCTGGGTAACCTTTCAAAACCCTGGACCTTATCCACAAGACATCTTCCCTCCCATCCCTATATCCCGTCGTTCCCAGAGGAGGAGCAACCTCTACTCCAAAAAAGCCCACCACCTATCACCATGAAGCAGCAGGACAAAGTTTTTACCCAGGTGGGTCCCGGCCAAGCCGGGGAATCCCACATCGCTTCGGCGGTCACCCCCAACGTAATCTGGGGGGGGCACCCCACTGCAAATTGGTGCCGCGCTCTTCAGCGCGGCCGGCTGCTGAACAAGCGCCAACAACCCAGGCTGCTGAACAGGCGCCAATAACCCAGACCACGGCTGCGACTACCGCGCCAAAAGACCCTACTCCGGCTGCGACTCACGCGCCGTCCACGAGCCTCTGGCAACAGAGTATCGTGAGGAAGAGTGTTACTTATAACCCTGACAATGACCAAGACCAAGCACCCATTACGAGCCTGGACAGCGAGCTTCGCACGTTGGCATCCCAACGTGAGAGGATCGAGGTCAGGCTAGACGACCTAACACACGCACAGAAAGGGTCGGGGAAGGAGGACGAGCCTGGCAGCTCTACCACGCTCCCGACTGATGAAGTACGCCTGCTGCGACAAAAGCGCGAAAAAATCAGGGCCCGGAAGAGAGAATTAGGCGACCGAAAGCGCAAAATCTACGTAGGCACTAGCCGGCGCGGAGCGCGATCGGACGCCGAAGGGAAAGTACGCGACCAGCCGCAAGTACGCGAAGGGGACACCCAGCGCGAAAAGCGGCCGGACGCGGAAACATGTGGGCGGGGACAAGTCCGTGTAGGGAATACCCGGCGCGAAAAGTCCCCGATGACAGAGCATGCCGGGGTAGCCAGCCGACCTCAGGACCCTGACAGAACCCAAGACCGAACTCGACCCAGACATAGGAGGAAAAGGCGGGCTGGAGCCTCACATAGGAGTTTTTTGGCAGCCAACACCTTGCCAAGCACCTCAAAGCCGCAGCCAGGACCAAGCGGTCCGGGGCCGGTAAAGAGGGAGCGCCCCGACGACACGGCTTCTCCGAGCACGATCCAAGGGGACGCAAAACGTGTGAGGGTCCACTCTGCTCAGGGAGAGCGGAGAACCTACGCGCGGGCCACGAAGGATATCCCTGCGAGGCTGGCCGTAGCAATCTGCTTTCCTCCCCCCTCCAAAGACCTGACAAAAGAGGAAGCCGAGTACATAAAGACTAACCTCGAGAACATGCTGATGGACACTGACGCGACCACACCACTCCCGGCCTTTCGCGGATACCCACGGGTAGCGGAGGGCACGGTGCAGATGTGGTGCGAGGATGACAATGCCCTAGCATGGTTGACCCAGAATGTACCCAAGATTAGACTACCTGACACTGACCTTACATTGACAGTACTGAAACAGTCTGACGTACCCACTCGTGCCCGAGCCTCGCTTTTCGTCCCTCGATACCGAGGTGACGTAGCTCGACTCCAGAATATTCTGGTTCGCCAGAATACCTGGTACGACATCGCCCATCGCGCATTGAAAAAACCCGATAATTCATATACATTAACCGACCAAGAAACCAGTAAGGTCCTTCTGGAGACTCACTTCCCAAACTGTAAGCTCTTGGAGGACAGGACGTGGGGGGCTGAACCAGAATGGACCCCAACGGATCACGATTGGACTAGAGCCCACAATATAGTAACAAAAGACCGAATAAAGTGGGCCATAAATACCTTCCAGCCATACAAGTCCGCAGGACTGGATGGCATCTTCCCAGCCTTACTGCAGTGGGGGGTAGATCATCTGATGCCATGGCTGGTGGAAATCTACCGCGCCTGCTTAGCATTTAGATATATACCCCTCGCATGGCGCGAAGTGAAGGTCATTTTCATACCCAAACCTGGAAAGACTGACTATACACAACCCAAGTCTTACAGACCTATAAGCCTCACATCCTTCTTACTGAAAACCCTCGAGAGACTATGTGATAGATACATCCGAGATGGACCTCTTAGGATAAAACCACTACATAAACAACAGCATGCGTACTCCACTGGCAGATCAACGGAATCTGCACTACACACTGTGGTTTCCAAGATTGAGTGCGCAGTGGACCACAAATGCTCAGCACTGGCCGCCTTCATTGACATTGAGGGTGCCTTCGACAAGACCATGTTCAACAGTATTGGCATGGCCCTAGATAGACACGGCATAGACTCAACCCTGAGTGGCTGGATCACAAACATGCTCAAACTGAGAGCTGTACAAGTGACAGTGAACGACACTACAAGGGCCATTGTAGCAAAGGGCTGCCCGCAAGGGGGCGTCCTTTCTCCGATGCTATGGAACCTGGTCGTAGACAGCCTTATTAAGACACTCAATGATAAAGGATATTTCACTGTTGGCTACGCTGATGACATAGCCATAATAATAAACGGCACCCACGAAAACACTCTATGTAATCTCATGCGTCAGGCCTTGAAGATAGTAGAGGACTGGTGCAATAAACATACACTATCAGTGAACCCTACCAAAACCGAGCTGATTCTTTTTACAAAAAAGAGGAAGCTGACAACACTACAACAACCACGATTCTTTGGAACTACCCTAAGCCTATCGACTGAAACCAAATACCTGGGCATCTTTTTGGACAAACCGTTGAACTGGGCTAGACATACTAATTACATCACCACAAAAGCCAGCATAGCCCTGTGGCAGTGTAAGAGACTGCTTGGCAGGAACTGGGGGATTAACCCCAAGGTCACGACCGATCATTACTTATGGCTCACTAGTCTGGTGGCCCAGGACAGACCTGAGCACAACCCGGAAAGATCTCGAAAAACTACAGCGATTAGCCTGTGTGGCAATCACTGGCTGCATGAGAACCGCACCTACGGCCGCACTACAGGCAATGCTTGGACTGCCTCCACTACATCTCATTGTGAGGGAGGAGGCAGCCTTGGCCGCCTTTAGGCTCAATATAACCGGAACCCTGAGCAAAGACTCCAGGGTTAAACACATACGCATTAGGGAGGATGCGATCAAAAAACGGCCAATGATGGCATCAGCCTGCGACAGAGCCCCGAAACAACATTATTTTAAAAAACATTACAACATAATACTCACGGAAGAACAGCGTGACCACTCGGGCCCGAACGAGCTGAGGGTTTACACTGACGGGTCAAAGACCGACTCCGGAACCGGTGCCGGAGTTTTCTCGCACGACCTCAACATAAACATATCCAGCCCGCTGGGAATGTTCAACACTGTCTACCAGGCAGAATGTGTGGCCATTATTCAAGCGGCGTATGCCATAGAGGCCAGGAGAGTTACGGACACCCATATACGTATACTCTCCGACAGTGCCTCAGTACTCCAAACCTTAGAGAAAAAATATATTACTTCAAGATTAATACTAGAATGTCACAATGCGTTAGAACGAGCAACGGTATCTAACCGCAACACAGTGACACTGCAATGGATAAAAGGACACAGTGGGTCTTTGGGTAACGACGCAGCGGACGAACTTGCTAGGAGGGCATCCAGTGCGTCAGTCTATGGGCCCGAACCAATCATACCCATCCCCTTCAACCAATTACGCAGATGGCTGCAAGAGATCACCCAAACAAAAGCAGAGGAGTGGTGGTCCTCGGCACCAGGGTGCAGGCAGTCCAGGGAGGCTATGCCAAGCCTGGATGGCCAACTGACCAGGCGACTCTTACGCCTGGATAGGAACGGCCTGCGCCTGATGACGGGGACCATCACAGGACACTGCTCGCTGAACAAACACTTTTACACAATGGGCATAACGGACAGCCCTCTGTGCAGAGCTTGCATGGAGGCTGAGGAAACCGTTCCGCATGTGCTCTTCGAGTGCACAGGCGTTGCCCAGATTAGAACAGAACCCCTCGGGACACCCAAATCTTTAACAGATGTTCTGAACAGACCAGAAGCCGTGACCAACTTCTGGAGGGAGGTGGGCTGGTTGGAATAAACCCCGACGGCCGCTATGGCTCACGCACAATGGTCCACTTGAAGGATTAAGTGCGGAAACCAAACCCAATAACATAGAACATAGAACATGATTCTGGAACCACTGCGTTGAAATTTTTCGTTGGTTATTATAAAAAAAAAAACTGTTCTTTCCTACAAAAGTGCAATACCTACGTGGTCAAAATGTATGGATTAGCATATTTTTTTTTATAATAACTGGCAAAACATTTCAACGTAGGGGACCACAGTCATGTCCTGAATATGTAGTTTCAATTAATGTGATAACCTAATCGCCACTCTGTATATTACATCTGAAAATATAAAAAAGGGAGGGGAATGTTTTTTTATAAACAAATTGCTAACATTATTGGTATTAAATGAATACTAGTAATGAGTAAATTCCAAATGTATATTAATAAAACTAAAAAGATTGAAATAAAAAAAAATATTTTAAAAAACAAAAATCCCGTCTTATAATATTTTTTTTTTGTTTTGATAAATAAACTGGGTTAAGCACCGAACGAAGTATGTTATTAAAGCTTGTAAAAACTTGAAGTGAAAAATGGCTCGTGTGAATGCCCGTTGCCTCGGACGGAGCCAATCCTCGCTGCAGCAGCCAGTCATTATCCCGCGTCCAGCGCGGTGGTTCGTCTCCGTGTGGACAGGGTGTTTTTCCGTTTTTGCTAAAAACACATCATTAGTGGCATATGATTTTTTTTTTCTGAAATAGTAAATTAAACACAGACTGTTTTCCTAAAAAAATATGATGGGATGAACTTGAAGGTGCATTATTCAATATACACGGTGACATTTGAGTCACAGTTTTCCTAGAACAAACGTTGTTCAGACCATGGTCTACTACCATTTAATAGCATAAAAAAAAATACATCATCGGTTTTTGAAAAAACACAAAGTAGACAAAGTTAAAATAGTCCGAATTTACGTTACTCCGTACAACACAGACACCGCTTCAAAGTAGTTGCGGCGCGGCGCACGCACGAGACAGAGCATTGGGCGGTTGTGCGTACAGGGATGAATTCCAACAGGAGTACCTACTCGTTTATTTGAAACTATTGAAAACACGTCTGGGTGCAGATAACAATGCAATGCCTGCACTAGATGTGTTTATTACAAACTATGAAAAGCATAATTTTATCAAAGGCCGCCGACAATTTTGTTTACACTACCAATAACAATAAAGAATAATAAAACAATTAATTTCACTTTGGGAAAACCATGCTTACACTCCGTGACTATAGATGCTGGCGGGAAAAATTCCGAATCATTCCCGTCGAATACTTCGGAAGTATTCCGAAATATTCCGAAACTTTGGGAATATTTTAACGTTTATTCCCATTGAATTATTCGGGCGAAATATTCGGCGGAAACATTCGATTGCGGGGTACGAATGTTTCTCGCGGGGGGGAAAACTTCTCCGGGGAGCATCTCCCCTCTTACCGCACCCCGTACCGCCATCGCCTGCACGCATGACTCGTGGCAGTCGGGTGTGCGCGGCGCGGCGGCAGCGGCCGGCGCACAGAGGGGCAGCGGCGGCGGCGATCGACGATCGATGGAAAATACGATTTTTCAGCAAAAAAAATAAAAATCTTAATTAAATTCATTTTGAATAATTCTGATTTAAAGAAACTTTCCCAGAAGTATTCCGGAATTATTCAGAATTTTTCGGAAGTTTTGCAACTATATCCGTGACAACATTCCGAGCGCTGTGGGATTTCTAACATCTGGTTATGATTTAAAAAGTTGCCTAACTATTGGTTTTCCCATGTGTCCAAAATTATTACCACGCTAACTTAAACCACAGTCTAAAAATCATATTTTTATACTGTGCTTAAACCAAGGGGTCTGCACAGTTTTAATTATTTCCGCGTTCACCAAGACAACGGTCATTGACTCCAATTTTCCCTTCATACTTATCGGGCTTAGGACCGTCAGAAATTCTATCTAAAGTTAATTATTAATTTTGGTGAGTAACTAACTTACCAAAATTAATAACCTAAATTTTAGTTACCTACTCACATGTAGTTCAGAATGTAGGTACGAGTACAAAATTGACAGCGAATATTTCAGGCGTATTTAAAAAATTGGAATCAGATTATTTACAACGATTAATTAGAATCGAGTAGGGATTTACACAATTAAATGACATTATTTACACTTCCTACCTGTATTGAAGTAATTGCTCAAAATGTACACAGACGGGCACGTTTTTGCAAATTGTCTTTTAGGCTTCGCAACGTGTTTGTATCGCGCCTCACTACTTCGAACGCACTTTCAATTTTTTGTTTTAGCTGGTCCCGACTGGTAGCTTCTTCAGTGTAGACCAGCCTTTTTACCTCCGACCACAAATAAAAGTCCAGTGGAGTTAAATCTACCAGCCATTCTGATGCACACAATCCCCAACGTAATTCTTTGTTACATTTTTTATGATATTTCTACTGTGGCTGTAAGTAGCAAAATTGCTACTTACAGCCACAGTAGAAATATCATACAGTATTTCTTCATACAAACGGTCGGAAGGAGGTATTTTGCTTTTTCCACCGAGTAAAATAACTAGATTAATAAATAAATAAGTGGATAGGGTGAAAAAAGTGACACACGAGTGACCTACCTAAGCTCGCGTTAAAAAAAACTAGTAGGTAGTTTCCTAAGCTAGGCTATCTACTTACTTATAATATGTACTTAGGTACTTACTGAGTTAGACGAAATATCGTTAGGAAAAGATTATGAGAGCAATAAATGGTAGGTAACTACGTAGTAAGATTAACATTATAATTTACTTTTATAAGTAAGATTTTGTAGTAGGTAGTTAGAAGATTTGATTGCTGTAGGTAGCGCACACGCGATGAGATGGTTGATAATGCCACCCATGTTAGCTACGCCACTGGGCATAAGTATGTACCTATCTACTGATCACTTTGTAACGTTCTATCAGTATTGTTATGTACTTGATTGAAGTACTTATTAAAATATTTTTATAAAAATATTCCGTTCGTATTTATTTTATTTATGTAGGTAGGTACTTCATACCACAGCTTGTACCTACTTGTATTGTTTCTGCCTACTCATAATACATATTTATCTATTTAATTTCATTTCCTTGCTGCAGTAACATTATTACCGGTTAAATTACAAGCAATTTTATAGTTTTGATTGATTTGAGTAGATAATAAAATTTAAAAACATGAATACCTACTTATCGTAACATTCGCATAGCGACCACTTAGATTTTAGTAAGTTACCTACCGCGGACATAAGCAGATAATAAAATTAAGCGCGTTTAGGAAAAAACCCATTTACAGCTGCACGAATTATTATGTACCTACCTATATGCCGCATGGCGTAAAACTAAAATATAATTATTTGGCTTCGCAAACACGTCGTCTCCTACTAAAGCTAAAAATGCTAGGTAGCTCAATCATCAATCACACAAACGAAACAATTACGCCAACTCAAGATAATTTTTGTCCTTGAGCGCACGATTCTTTGTATGGGATTGGGTATCTGTACGTAGTATTGTAATATCTGTGGTAGTAGTACTTAGCAGTAATGTTGAGAATCATAAAGGTAAACTGTTTCTCGGCGGCAGGCGACAAGATAATAACAAGCTTACGAACCTTGCGAACAAGTGCCGCGTATCGGCTGTCGCCTGCCGTATAAAAAGGTATGTACCGTATTTTATTTTTCTTTCCGGAGAGCCCTAGTACTTGGTAAAGCGGCATAGGTATTTTACGACGAGAAAGGACACAAAGTAATAACAACTCTGAATCGCGGCGTTTAAGTGCAATTTAGCTTGCGCGTGGGGAGTAAGTGATTTTGTAGGCCATTATAAAAGCGGCTTTCTTCAACATCAAAGGAGTGCTTCTGTACGTTAGTACTATTTTATCTGTGGTCAAAGGCCCACAGACTACGGCAGCAAAGGCCTCCTAAATACGTTGTCTTGTAATGTCACTGCCATGTCATGTCATTTGAGGTTTGTTTTGTTCATTGTTGTTATGATAGTATGATACAATTTGCCAAAGATTGAAGGTACTTACTACTCTCCCTATTTATTAGTTATACCTACTCTTTGCTACTCTATTTGCTTACCGCAACTTACAGAGCACTTTCCTTTTTATCGCATTATACTTTTATACTTTTCCTAGGCCGACTTTTTGCCATCCAAGTGAATTTCGGGGTTCCTAGAATCAAAATATTAGTTGTACACACTTTGCTGTAACATTTCGAAAGTTCGTGCTACCAGTTGTTTTTCTATATTTTAGGACATGGATTTTAGTTCACGAAATCCGGCAACATCAAATGCACTAAATCTTGCTGCTAGAAACAATGATGTTACTAACGTGGAGAGATTGCTTCAAAAAATAAATCCTAACTGCGTTGATAACAGGGGGTGGACATGTCTGCACGAAGCCGCATACAACGATAGCTATGAATGTGTGTTGTTAATATTGAAAAGCCCTCGATGCCGACCATTAGCCGAGACTCATGAAGGTCACACTGCATTATACTTAGCATGTAAAAATAAGTGTTCTCTGAGGACTGTGACAGCCTTGCTTAATTCTGCTGACGATTTGGCGAACTACGGCAGCACAGAGGGAGTGACACCCCTGCATATTGCCAGTAGTCAAGGAAGCACACAGTTAATAGAATTGTTGATAGACTATGGAGCAATTATTGATGTTCAGGACTTTGATGGTGATACACCATTGCATGATGCAGTTCTAGCCACTCAATATGAAGCATTGGTAACTCTACTGTATTCTGGAGCCAACCCTGAAATTAAAAATGAACCTGGCTGTTTTACACCATTCCATTTAGCTTGCTGTAGAGGATACTATCCTAATGTTGAAGCTCTTTTTCCATTTATAACTGATATCAACCAAGTAACATTATCAGGAGACTCGCCACTGACATTAGCACTTCACGGATTAAATGACCATATTGTATATTTCTTGTTAGAGAAAGGAGCTGATCCTCATATTATGAATCAGTGTGGAGAAATGGCTATAGACATAGCCTTGAGTTTTGACAGCAGTATAGAGGTGTTCCGAACATTATTGTCTGTAACAGATACCAACAAGCTAAACAGAAATATAATTTTCAATGCTTGTAAGCCACATTATTTTAAGTTTGAGATCTTAGAAGTTTTACTAGCCAGTGATCTGGGACCAGAATTCTTCAGTTTTTTTCAACCATTTAATAAAGAACAAGCTATATCACACCAAGAACACATACCTCAATATGAGCTAAATGCACCATTGAATTCATATTTAAATATATGTGGCTATATCTACACAAAGTCACCAGAAAAGTTTAGAGAGTTCTTTTATTTGTTTCTGATGAGGGGTGTGGAGGTGAATCCTTTGGATGCTGATGTATGTCCACCACTTGTGTATGCGCATCATGTAAATACGTCATGCTTTCATGAAGTAAGTTCATTATAAAGTTGAGGCAAAAATTAGGACATCAGATTGTTTTATAAACTTTGTGTTGGTTTTTGTGCAGTTTGATGATTCCAAATTGTTGCCAGCATCACTTGTAGTGGTAAGTACTCTTATTTGTTAATGTTTCTTCTGAATTTTAGGTATTTAAAATATTGATAGAACATGGCTGCAATGTAGATTACTGCAGTACATCTGAATTGGCTATTGAGGATCATATTCCTGATGCATTCTATGCTTCAATGAATTGGTATCCTCCTTCAATGCCAATTATGGTGCCATATAGCATTTACTGTGAGCCTGGAGATTTTCTACAAATCTCTTATGAGAGGGGTCAACTAGGCATAATACCACAACAAGTAAGTTTTTATTATGCTCTTAGAATGTTTTCTAGGTCATCTTAGTTATTCAGCATTCAAAAAACCTTTTATAGCTAACTAAGCGTACGGCCTGTCTGCACGCTCGACTCGAGCATCCGGCGGGGCGGGGCATGCGACATTTGTGCTAAACACATGCAAACACTCGTGAATGTCCTGAGTGACGGTCGAGCGGCGCTCGTTGAACGCTCTTCGCCGCTTGCACGCAACGCTGAACGCCTCGCTGAACGCTTTTTCACTTGGGCCGTACACTAAAACTTATTTTGCCATTACAGAAAAAAATTAATCACCCATATCAACACTAAAAAATGTGGGCTAGTTGTTAACAGCCGCACGGGTCTATCGATCAGGTTAAGCTACGCTTGCCACGATCGGTGCGTGGATGGGTGACCGTCTTTATATGCCGAGATTCCCCTGTGCCTCGGAAATCACGTTAAGCCCTTGGTCTCGGCTGTTATTCGTGGATGTGTGACAGTCGTTACGGGTTGTCAGAAGCCCGAAAGTCTCACAACCAGTCTTACCAAGGGGTATTGTATTACCCAATAATTGAGTTGTGGAGGTCAGATAGGCAGTCGCTCCATGTAAAATACTGGTATTCAGCTGCATCCGGTTAGACTGGAAGCCGACCCCCACATAGCTGGGAAAAGGCTAGGCAGATGATGATCTAAACTAAAAAATGATTTTGGTAATTTTGTATTGATTCCAGAGTACATAGATAAAATAATTTCTAAACAATTTTCAGGTACAGCGTGAGCTCTTGTTGATGTTGGACAAAAACAACACCAGTATTACTGCAGAGTCCCTTCCATATCACGTATCATCTTTGCAGCATATTTGCAGATACACAATTAGAAGATTAATAAGAGAAAGAGAAGGTGGAATCAAATCCACGCAGGAGTTTTTATCTATCATAAATAGCTTGCCTATACCCGAAATAATGACAAATTATTTGAGATATATGTGAAAATCTAAATTCACAATTTTATTGATATTGAACAAAGATATTAGTTTACATCGTAAAATAAATCAGCTTCTAAAGCTTTACTCAGTTTTGTGATCATTAAAACTATTTATTCATATAAAAATGTCTTTCTACTTACATAAATATACATACATAGTTATTATTTTACATAATTTACAATATGGGAATATAAAACTGGCAACGATTAGTTTACGACTTCGCATATTCTTATTTTTCTCTTCTTGTTCTCACCGACTATTGTCTACATTTCTCCTTTCGCAGGTCTGCTGGAAGAAATTTCTTAAGAAATAAGCAGTAGGTACCTTTGTATTCCTGATTATAATTATGTATTTTTCTATGTGTACATAAATGATAAAATAAATAAATAATTTCAATTCAGAACTAAGTAAGTACTTGATTTGAACAACAATAAAGTAGGTACCTACATTCTCAGTTCTGAAGATTAAGAAAATAGTTCTTTGAAAAAGATAATAATGTGATGGGAGATTTCTAGACACTAAAATAACTTACTGCATAATAAAAAACGGTTTGACATATTTTATATACAAAAGCTGTCAAACTGAAATTTTTATTCTTCAGATGTAGGTATCTGATTATTAAAAAAATCAACCATTAACAAAAAAAAAAAAACCGTACGGGCCACCCGCAGAAAACTTATATTTTTGGTTTGGCGTACGTTTTAGGGTCAATTCAGAAGGAATAGAAAAATCCTCCCGCAATAGGGATGATGCCTGGGTAAAAAAAAAGAAATTCTATTTAGTCCGTCAGTCAGATCATAAAAAAATATTAGACACGTATTTTTTGATTTATCATATTAATAAAAAATGACTTAGATAACTCGCATTAAAGTTCGGGAGTGGGGGCTTGCTACGTCACTTCTACGTATAAAATCTACCAAGACGTGACGTCATGCCACATTTTAACTCAATGTATCGTCGTAATCTTTTGATTACGTAGAAAAAGAAAAAATACGTGTTCAATATATTTTAATAATCTACATGACGGACAAAAAATCATTTTTTAGTCATCATCCCTATTTACAGATTTACTGGCTCCATTGTAGTTTTTTGCTTTAGGCTATGGTAATACGGTACTATTTTCAATGGAGCCAGTAAATAGCGCAAGGATTTTTCCGTTCTGTCTGAACTGACCCTTAAGGATATTACATTGCTCGATGACCTTGAAGATTTGACCGCTGTACTAGCATTTGTTATTTTTGGCGCCCGCTACCGACGAACGACCATACTAAAAACATACAAACTGAAGATAAGCAAGAACACAGATGTGTCACAGAGTTGTCGTCGTTTTTGCCTATTTTATTTGTTCTCTGAGAGCTTTATTAGAGTTTCTCTAAGAGTTTAGTACATGTACCTACACCATAACAATACATAAGATTCATAACTTATAATTTATTTTGTAATTGACCTAGCTTTCATCAGTTATTTTATTGTATTGAGCACGGGTGCTCCTACACGATACATTCTGAGGGTCTGATGATGACCAGGTAAGTGCTTATCGGTTCTCAGTAACGGGAATAGTTAGGATGACCTACCTTTCAACATTTATCTAATTGAGCACGGGTGCTACTACACGATACATTTTGAGGGTCTGATGATGACCAGGTAAGTGCTTATCGGTTCTCAGTAACGGGAAAAGTTAGGATGACCTGGCTTTCAACACTTATCTAATTGAGCACGGGTGATACTACATGATAAATTCCGAAGGTCTGATGATGACCAGGTAAATGCATACCGGTTCTCAGTAACGGGAATAGTTAGGATGACCTAGATTTCAACATTTATCTAATTGAGCACAGGTGCTACTACACGATACATTTTGAGGGTCTGATGATGACCAGGTAAGTGCTTATCGGTTCTCAGTAACGGGAAAAGTTAGGATGACCTGGCTTTCAACACTTATCTAATTGAGCACGGGTGATACTACATGATAAATTCCGAGGGTCTGATGATGACCAGGTAAGTGTTTATCGGTTCTCAGTAACGGGAAAAGTTAGGATGACCTGGCTTTCAACACTTATCTAATTGAGCACGGGTGATACTACATTATAAATTCCGAAGGTCTGATGATGACCAGGTAAGTGCATACCGGTTCTCAGTAACGGGAATAGTTAGGATGACCTAGCTTTCAACATTTATCTAATTGAGCACAGGTGCTACTACACGATACATTTTGAGGGTCTGATGATGACCAGGTAAGTGCTTATCGGTTCTCAGTAACGGGAATAGTTAGGATGACCTAGCTTTCAACACTTATCTAATTGAGCACGGGTGCTACTACATGATACATTCCGAAGGTCTGATGATGACCAGGTAAGTGCATACCGGTTCTCAGTAACGGGAATAGTTAGGGTGACCTAGCTTTTAACATTTATCTAATTGAGCACAGGTGCTACTACATGATACATTCCGAAGGTCTGATGATGACCAAGTAAGTGCATACCGGTTCTCAGTAACGGGAATAGTTAGGATGACCTAGCTTTCAACATTTATCTAATTGAGCAAGGGTGCTACTACACGATACATTTTGAGGGTCTGATGATGACCAGGTAAGTGCTTATCGGTTCTCAGTAACGGGAATAGTTAGGATGACCTAGCTTTCAACACTTATCTAATTGAGCACGGGTGCTACTACATGATACATTCCGAAGGTCTGATGATGACCAGGTAAGTGCATACCGGTTCTCAGTAACGGGAATAGTTAGGGTGACCTAGCTTTTAACACTTATCTAATTGAGCACGGGTGCTACTACATGATACATTCCGAAGGTCTGATGATGACCAGGTAAGTGCATACCGGTTCTCAGTAACGGGAATAGTTAGGGTGACCTAGCTTTTAACATTTATCTAATTGAGCACAGGTGCTACTACATGATACATTCCGAAGGTCTGATGATGACCAAGTAAGTGCATACCGGTTCTCAGTAACGGGAATAGTTAGGATGACCTAGCTTTCAACATTTATCTAATTGAGCAAGGGTGCTACTACACGATACATTTTGAGGGTCTGATGATGACCAGGTAAGTGCTTATCGGTTCTCAGTAACGGGAATAGTTAGGATGACCTAGCTTTCAACACTTATCTAATTGAGCACGGGTGCTACTACATGATACATTCCGAAGGTCTGATGATGACCAGGTAAGTGCATACCGGTTCTCAGTAACGGGAATAGTTAGGGTGACCTAGCTTTTAACATTTATCTAATTGAGCACAGGTGCTACTACATGATACATTCCGAAGGTCTGATGATGACCAAGTAAGTGCATACCGGTTCTCAGTAACGGGAATAGTTAGGATGACCTAGCTTTCAACACTTATATAATTGAGCACGGGTGCTACTACATGATACATTCTGAAGGTCAGATGAGGATCAGGTAAGTGCCAATCGGTTCTCAGTAACGGGAATAGTTACGATGATACCCACCTTCGGAGTCTACCATCAGGTAGGTGACATCGTCAATCACCAAGGTCTCCATTAGACCTTTCAAATGAGTCCAAAGACGATGGTTCTACATTGTACCGTCACTGAGATCCTATACCCACCTTCGGAGTCCACCATCAGGTACCTAGGTGACATCGTCAATCACCAAGGTCTCCATTAGACCTTTCAAATGAGTCCAAACACGATGGTTCTACATTGTGCCGTCACTGAGATCCTATACCCACCTTCGGAGTCCACCATCAGGTAGGTGACATCTTCAATCACCAAGGTCTCCATTAGACCTTTCAAATGAGTCCAAACACGATGGTTCTACATTGTGCCGTCACTGAGATCCTATACCCACCTTCGGAGTCTACCATCAGGTAGGTGACATCGTCAATCACCAAGGTCTCCATTAGACCTTTCAAATGAGTCCAAACACGATGGTTCTACATTGTACCGTCATTGAGATCCTATACCCACCTTCGGAGTCCACCATCAGGTAAGTGACATCTTCAATCACCAAGGTCTCCATTAGACCTTTCAAATAAGTCCAAACACGATGGTTCTACATTGTGCCGTCACTGAGATCCTATACCCACCTTCGGAGTCCACCATCAGGTAGGTGACATCGTCAATCACCAAGGTCTCCATTAGACCTTTCAAGTGAGTCCAAACTCGATGGTTCTACATTGTGCCGTCACTGAGATCCTATACCCACCTTCGGAGTCTACCATCAGGTAGGTGACATCGTCAATCACCAAGGTCTCCATTAGACCTTTCAAATGAGTCCAAACACGATGGTTCTACATTGTGCCGTCACTGAGATCCTATACCCACCTTCGGAGTCCACCATCAGGTAGGTGACATCGTCAATCACCAAGGTCTCCATTAGACCTTTCAAGTGAGTCCAAACTCGATGGTTCTACATTGTGCCGTCACTGAGATCCTATACCCACCTTCGGAGTCTACCATCAGGTAGGTGACATCATCAATTACCAAGGTCTTCATTAGAGCTTTCAAATGAGTCCAAACACGATGGTTCTACATTTTACTGTCACTGAGATCCTATACCCACCTTCGGAGTCCACCATCAGGTAAGTGACATCTTCAATCACCAAGGTATCCATTAGACCTTTCAAATGAGTCCAAACACGATGGTTCTACGTGGTGCCGAAACTGAGATCCTATACCCACCTTCGGAGTCCACCATCAGGTAGGTGAGATCGTCAATCACCAAGGTCTCCATTAGACCTTTCAAATGAGTCCAAACACGATGGTTCTACATTGTGCCGTCACTGAGATCCTATACCCACCTTCGGAGTCCACAATCAGGTAAGTGACATCGTCAATCACCAAGGTCTCCATTAGACCTTTCAAATGAGTCCAAACACGATGGTTCTACATTGTACCGTCACTGAGATCCTATACCCACCTTCGGAGTCCACCATCAGGTAAGTGACATCTTCAATCACCAAGGTATCCATTGGACCTTTCAAATGAGTCCAAACACGATGGTTCTACGTGGTGCCGAAACTGAGATCCTATACCCACCTTCGGAGTCCACCATCAGGTAGGTGAGATCGTCAATCACCAAGGTCTCCATTAGACCTTTCAAATGAGTCCAAACACGTTGGTTCTACGTAGTGCCGTCAATGAGATCCTATACCCACCTTCGGAGTCCACCATCAGGTAGGTGACATCATCAGTCAACTAGGTCTACATCCTCCGTCAAACTAAATTATTCTCAAGATATATAAATATTGTAGCTAAAAACGATAAAAAAATAAACACACTGGAAATAATGTACTCAATGTAGGTACTACCCATAGTTTTGGAGAGCTCGACCACGCTTCACCTTACATTTATTCTTTTAGGCATAGTCAGGCTTACTCTATGATAGGTTCAAAAAACAAAACGAAATTACAAACTACTTTACATATATTTACAAACTTAATTTCTGTTGTTGTTTTACGGAATATTTATATTTGTACTATTTACAATATGATTTCATTCAAAAATCATTCAAAACGTGAACTTTTAGTTTTTATTTGGAAAAAATAACGCGCGTATAGTCCTCCCGTCACAAGAGTCATCGAGACACTAATGTATCGCGTCCCGAGTACGCGTCACAGGCCTTAGCGGGGGTGCTCCAGTGGGGTACTGGTGAAGTTTCGGGTTTTTATTCATTATTTAAAAATATCAAAAGAAGTAAGAAAAAAAAAACAATACAAATTGTGAAATACGTCATTACATATTTTTTAGTACAAAATTCATGCCGAACTATTTAGCCGTTACCACAGTAAATATAGTATACCATATATTTTTTTTTATGGAAAACGCACATAAGGATTCATCAACAATCTTCTTTAAACTTACTGTGTTTTTGGGATTTGAGCGAGGTAATCCCCTTAATCCAAAACTCTGCAGAAGAGTGGCTGGGAGGCGTACGCGCGCTGCGAGACTCGCACGTGCGCCTCGTGTTGCGCCAGCTGCGCCACATCGAGCGACTCAACCACGCGCTGGACCACAACGCGTGCCCCGCCGCACCGCCATCGCCAAGAGCCGCACGTGACGCCCACGCGCCTTGCGCCCTCCGCGCCCGCCGCGTACCCCGCACCCGGCGCGCCTCCCGCTCTCCCACCCTGATGCACTGACGAGTTCATTAAAGGAATCATTCCAATTCTAACATCGGTGCCTTTTTATTGTAGTACAATGCTAAAGGCCTCCCGTTCATGGCCTCGAAAAATACGAGTTGCGTCAAGCCACTCGTACGCGCTACACTTGCGGCAAGCGACCCGTGCGCGCTACAAGTGACCCCCTCTACTCACGCAGTAACTCGTGGTAAGCTCTAATGGTAGACAATCCCGATCTAATGACATGGATAAAGTTCCACCCAACGTAAGCGAAGAGTTCATTATATAAAAAAAAAAAAAAACTGATAATTTTAGAAATACCAGCACAGCTTTCGTTGGGTTACCTACCCAACGTAAGACCCTTCGTAAGACTGCAAGAAAAATTTTTTGATTCAGGTAGGTAAGTAAGTATTCCGGGAGATGTTTATGTTGCAAGTTTAGGAAATAAGATGGTAATACCTACTCCAGTTAAAATAGACCAAAAAATAGTGGTAAGCTTACAATAATTGATATAGAGCTAAAAATTGGTATAGGTCGTTATAATATTTAGGAGCTAATTCAAACTTCAGTCGCGCCTGCGACTGAAGTTTGAATTAGCTCCTAAATATTATGTATTAATTTCCAACCCTAGTCTTCTGGGTTCAAATCATTCATTGTAGGTACCGATAATCGTTACAGTTACGGGTTAATAGCGTAATAGCGGAGAGCAACATCTCAGGAGGCTCTCATTGCGCAGCTGCACGGAACGTAAAAAACAGTGGAAGTGGTATGCAACAAAATTACTGTTTTATATGTTCCGTGCGCGGCTGGGTCAAGGGCTTGATTAGCAGTACCTACTCCTAAACATGGCACGCATACTGATGGGTAATGGAAAAATTTCGGAAGGAAAAGAAAAGAAAAAAATATTTTTCCGAAATTTTTCCAATACTTTTCCGATATTTTTCCAAATCAAAAAGCTGACTGTGATTAAAGATTAGAAAAAAATAAGACTATTAATGTGTACTCTGACATCAAGCAATGAACTGACAATCAATGAATGACATCAAGCAATGAATAGACTGCTTGAATATCTACGAGACTTTTTGCTGCAGTTATTATTTTAAGGTCTTTTGCCTGCTTTGCATTTGTGTCATTACTTTAGGTCTTTTTTTTTTTGTAACGTGCGTTTTGTTTGTGCAGAATAAACAGTTTTTCTTTCTTTTCTTTTTTTTCTTTACTGAAAAATTATAAATATCTAATCTTTAATTTTTTAATTTTTTTTGCCATAATGTTCTTTTATTGGAAATTATATACATAAATAAGAAAGAAATTACAATGTGCACTATAAGTAAATGTACATACACAAGTAGTTCTTTTTGGCCGGGTAGACGTGAGCTGACGACGATGCGAAGAATGCACAATTGGGAAAATAACATGTGCAGATGGCGCAAGATAGCGGTTGCGCTCATTTCAACCCGCGGAGCAAATTGCGTCATTGGGATCAGTTTCTTTTTGACAGTTCAAAAACATTCACTGCATTATTTACGTTGTCGAGCAGATAATATTTCGAACATGCGATGCAATTGATTAGAAATTTGCTTCAAAATGATTCAGATTTGATTGATAGGTTGTAACGCAATTAGGGTGCTGGCCAAAAAGATTGGGGACTAATTGGACTACTGTACTTAATCACGTCCAGGCGGAACATTATACTGAACTGTTACTTGGTCCACATTCACATGTTTTCCTTTATAACCGTCTACAAGTTTTAAAAGATAGTAAGTTTCTCATGTACGGTAGTACATATAGCAATTCTTCTAACATTAAAAAGCAAAAATCATTTTCTTTTGTCAATATTTTCTTGTTTCTTGGCACAAAAATCAGGGCATAATTAATCATACCTATAAAATGAAAGTGTATGAATTTCATACTCTTTCATTTTAGAGGTATGATTAATTTTGCTTGTATTGCGCTGTTCTTCTACAGCTGACTTAATTTTGGCGGGTTCTTTTCCTGGGTTTGGTTGATTTTCGGGTTTGTATAACTAGATCGGTTTTTCTCTGAAACTTGTTGGTGATATAAAACCCACCAACTGAAGATTTATTGTTTGTGTAGATGCAGTAGAAAATATTGATCATGATACTTTTCGCCAGTGATGATTCGGATTCTTCAACAGAATAGATGTGTTAATGCAATAAAACCCTTTGAATGTAAATAAAACCCTTTAAACTCTGTGTTATTTTACTTCCTGAAGTCAAAATTTTACAGTAAACAATAAAAAAACACATATCACAATCACTCCACTTCTAGTTCTCCACAATTCAATCAAACGCTTCGCAAAATAATAATAGATCGCTTAGATTAAGAGGATTGCGATTAAAATAAAACGTCCACTGACCACGAGTTCATTGCTCGTTTTACAAGATGGCCGCCTCACTAGTTCTCGATGTTCGTTTTTGAGGTCGACATTTGTACAACAAGTCAATTAAGTCTAGAAAAGAGGAGGCGCCGACCATGTTCAGGTAGGCGTGGATTATCGGGTAGAAAGGCAGTATTTAAAAAAATAACACCTATCACAATCACTCCACTTCTAGTTCTCCACAATTCAATCAAACACTTCGCAAAGTAATTATAGATCGCTTAGATTAAGAGGGATGCGATTAAAATAAAACGACCACCGACCACGAGTTCACTGCTCGTTTTTCAAGATGGCTGCCTCACTAGTTCTCGACGTTCGTTTTTGAGGTTGACATTTGTACAACAAGTCTTATTAAGTCTAGAAAAGCGGAGGCGCCGACCATGTTCAGGTAGGCGTGGATTATCGGGTAGAAAGGCAGTATTTAAAAAAATAACACCTATCACAATCACTCCACTTCTAGTTCTCCACAATTCAATCAAACACTTCGCAAAGTAATTATAGATCGCTTAGATTAAGAGGGATGCGATTAAAATAAAACGACCACCGACCACGAGTTCACTGCTCGTTTTACAAGATGGCTGCCTCACTAGTTCTCGATGTTCGTTTTTGAGGTTGACGACATTTGTACAACAAGTCTATTAAGTCTAGAAAAGCGGAGGCGCCGACCATGTTCAGGTAGGCGTGGATTATCGGGTAGAAAGGCAGTATTTAAAAAAATAACACCTATCACAATCACTCCACTTCTAGTTCTCCACAATTAAATCAAACACTTCGCAAAGTAATTATAGATCGCTTAGATTAAGAGGGATGCGATTAGAATAAAACGTCCACCGACCACGAGTTCACTGCTCGTTCCACAAGATGGCCGCTTCACCAGTTCTCGATGTTCGTTTTTGAGGTTGAAATTTGTACAACAAGTCAATTAAGTCTAGAAAAGCGGAGGCGCCGACCATGTTCAGGTAGGCGTGGATTATCGGGTAGAAAGGCAGTATTTCAAAAAATAACACCTATCACAATCACTCAACTTCTAATTTTCGATAATTCAATCAAACACTACACAAAATAATAATAGATCGCTTAGATTAAGAGGGATGCGATTAAAATATAACGTCCACCGACCACATGGTTGCGTGCGCACCTTACCAAAAATCCGAAGTTACCTACCTGCTCATTTTACTAGATGGCCGCCTTACCAGAGTGCTCGGTGTTCGTTTTTGACGTTGCCATTTGTACAACATGACAATTGACAGTCTAGAAAAGCGGAGGCGCCGACATATTATTTACCTCATGTAAATAAAACAACAAACTAAAAATGATAACAACACCACGACAATTATGCTGTACCTACTGTATAGGAAAATAAACATAAAATGGCAATTTTAGTTTAGTATTGCCAACCAACAATTTCCTAACCTTTTAGAACGAAATAGTAAAAATTTTCATTGAACATATTTTTTTATTTGGCCTTAATTAGATAATATGAAAGCATAAAAGAACATAGATAATTAATTGAATTTATTTTGTATAAATGTCACTTTTAGACGTTCAAATAAGAATTCGCCATTGTTCTTTTCGAGTTAATCAAGCCACGAAGTAGTATCCTCCCCTGCAAAATTTACTGCCCATTTCACCCCGTAAGTATTCTTTATTTTTAGTCTTATGTATAAATAGTGAGTTTAGAGTTAATTGGTCAGCGCGTTAAAATTTTGACACACCCAATTCCCCTTTAGCCCCCTATAGGGGAATTCGGTGTGTCAAAATGGGTAGTTTAGAAAAACGAAAATTAAAAAGTTCATAATTAACATAAATATGTATTCGTGCCAAGTTCAAGTTTATTAACTCAAAGAATAAGATTTTTCATACAAACAAAAACCCCCCTTTTCACCCCCTATAAGATTGAATTTCCAATAACCCCTTCTTAGTGCTCCCCTAAATTATAAAAGGAAGCCGTGTGCAAAATTTCACGTTCCTAGACCCAGTAGTTTCGGCCGTGCGTTGATTTGTCAGTCGGTCAGTCATTTTATTCAATCAATCAGTCAGTCATTCATTCAGTCAGTCAGTAAATATGTTCATTATAAATAAAACCCTTTAATTCATATGTTATTTTAATTCCTGTAGTCAACATTTTACAGTAAACAATATTTTTCCATTATTTTTCCATATTGTTATTTTTCGGAAAAATAAACGGAAAAATTTCCAAGTTTTGAAAAATTTCCGAAAATTACCCATCACTAGGCACGCATAGTATTCGTTTTCCTGATGCTGTTGGGCTACTATTTTTAAGATTCCGTAGTCAACAAGGAACTCTTATAGCAGGGATCACCAGTTTATGTACCACTGCAATTTATGTACTACTTGACCAAAACAATTAGGCGCATGACAGGAATTCGCGTTCGGCGCCCGCACCCCACACATACCCCCGCACTTCCCGTAGTGACGTGCAGTCGTATACTTGCTTTCGGCAGTGATGATAATTCAAGCACCGTTCCGGTGTTCCCTCCCTAGTTCCAAACTTCATAGCTGTCATGCGCCTTACTGTTTTGGTAACGTAGTATGCACAATATTGGGAGATTTACCATGTTGTTTTAAGACCATAGACTTCTTATAAGTTTTCCTGTAATCTTATAAGTTTTTCTGTATTGAACTAAGTATTTTCTGTAGATATGTCTTCAAAATTTTAGGCTTAGTACTTTCGGAGAAATTTTAAGGGGGGATGGTCAATTTTCGTCTATTTTCTTAAATAACTTTAAAATTGTTTATTTTAAAATTATAAAAAATATATATTTGAGACCCTCACAGTAAGCCCTTTCATTTGATATGTCACACGGTACAGGTTGCAAAACTTTTTTTTAAATTTTCTTATTTGCACCCATATCCCTTTAACGACGCTCTTATACGATCGTGCGTTCAACTTTCAAAAATATTTTCGCGCCGATATCGCACTATCGTGACATGGCGTTTTCTCAGGGGGGGAGGGGGCAGGATTTTTTTTATTATTTTTCTAGGATGACTTTGGACATGGGTACTTAGAATATAAGATCGAAAACAAGCTACGCAAGACTTTTTTTCCGGTCTTAAAGGGATATTCAAAATTCATTTATTTACGTTACCTACACGTCCGTGTTTGGTTCACAGAAATACACACGTGTACTTAAACGGTCCATTAGATTCGGAGCAAATTGCTATGATAGACGGATAGACAGACAGACACACGAGTGACCCTATAAGGGTTCCGTTTTTTTCCTTTTGAGGGACGGAACCCTAAAATACTGTAAAATATGCGCCTAAAGATTCTTTATGAAATCAATAAAAAGTATCTTGATCAGATAGGCTTAGGTACATACCTACAGAATTTATTTAATCTTTTTTCTAGGTGAAGGTCACGAAATAATATAAATTATTTTTTATAACAAAAAGTATTTGAAATACACACGTGGGTGTTCTACTCTTGCGTTTAAAATGCATTTCTTGATCGATTTATGCGATAAACAGCATAGGGAAATTTATTGAGTGAAATCAAACACTGCGTCCCGAGTTCTTCTGACTGCTCTAGAAAGAATAAAAGTAGAAAGACTGCAAGAATTGAAAGTAAAAGAGGAAAATAAGAGGGAAGTAAAAGTGAAGACTGACAAAATATTTGATGATACGAATAATTACAGTCCAGAAGAAGTATGGGATATAGCGAAAAATAGTATGGTGTGTGGTGGAAATGTGGTAGTAGAACGAATGATTTTTGGGTAGGTGGTGAAGTAAAAGAGATAGTGAGGAAAAAGAAAGAGGCCTGGCTTAATGTGTTAGCCTATAAGGCCTAAGATAGGATGAATAAGGCAACGAAAGTGACAGAATTTGGAAAGAGTGAAGAAGAAATACTCCGAAATGAAAACTAAAGTGAAAGAGATAGTAAAAATGAGGAAGGATGAAAAGGAAGATAAATTCAGGGCCAATGTTGAGCTGTTCTGTAACAGGTAAGATTGGCTCGCTGAGTGACACTTGGAACAAAGAGTATGAATGTTATAAGAGCACAAGATGGATTTTTACTAAGCGTATAGATAAGAATTTAGAAAAAAAAATTTTTTTTTTTTAAACCTGGCTCAATTAGATTAGAGATAGAAGCTACTAACGCGACCTTTTGCGAAAGATACATTGTGAGAAAGCGATCTTCTGAGAAAGAATCATTCTGCAAAAGCGACATTGCGAAAGCGACATTATACATTTTACGACCAGTAGACATTTTGCGAAAGAGACGTGTTCACGCATCATACGCGTGCAGTGCACCAGCGGCGGCGGGGGACGCGCGGGTGGAAGGGTGACACACACAGCTGATCGAGCCAACGCGCGCGCCCCACTACGAGCTACAGATGCGGTCATCGGCGGACGTACCGTGCGATACATATATTTAAATTGTAATTTTTAACCGAAATTCTCTGTAATACAATAAGTTATTTCCAAGCGAGTCGTATTTAATTTCATATCTCCAACAAGACGTTTTGCGACTAAGCCAGCGAAGAATGTAAAGTCTTGAAACGCTGGAAGGTCGTAACTAAAACTCCGTCCCGCTCTAATGTGCGGGTCGATCAATAACAACACAACATGCAAGTGCGGCTCAGATAACTAAACAAACAACTTTAAACTGTTTCCATAAATAAACTATAAACTTAACTGTGGTTGGACAATGTGTAAAGAGTGGGCAACTGGGTAGACGCCAGTTTTGAAGACCCAAGCTCTGATGAATGGAATGAAATAGAAATAGATGAGATTGTAAGAGCGCTGACAGGGATGAAAGTTGGGAAAGCTGCGCCGCCACCAAAATGTGAGGACTCGAAACTCACAGGGGGTAGCTAAATTACAAAATGATAAGAGGTTAAAACCATGGGATAATTATATTGAAATGAATAACAGATTTCTCTTAATATAGAACACGCACTGCCTAAGTTAATCGTATCTAGAATTCACTTTTCCTTTGAAGAAAGCTAGAACTACTTTTTATTCAAAAGTAGTCCGATATTTGCTTGAGCGGTGGAATGTCAGCCTTAATAATAAGGTTGCCCTTTTTATGAAACCTTTACAGTACCATAACATAAAAGTGAAAAATAACCTATAGTCGGTGGCAAAAAACTAAAATACAGATTCAAAGACAGACTTTCGAAATTATAGTTATTTTGAAATCTGTTGTTTTTTTTTTTTTGTAAAACATTTTTAACATGGTTGTTTTTGGATATGTGCAAAATCGTGAACAAAGTGTTTATATTATCATATCAGACTCTAAGAAAGTGGAACGGACTTGTGTAAAGTACAACCAACACTATTCTAAGTTTTAAGATAATTATCGCGTAAAAAATTAAGTTTGATTAAAGCTTATTAGTCTTGTAGGCTAGATTGTAATTAATTATTAAGAACCTGGTTCTTTTCAATAAAGGATTTAAAAAAAATCACGGGAGTATTATATATAAAAAAATTTAAAGGAAAATTATCACAGCTAAGTAGGTAAAAGTTAACGAGTAATAGTCGACGACTGCAAATTAAGTTACATTTGCAGTTGGAATGTATGGGAGAACATATTGTTCAACTACAATGTTAACTTTGTTAACTTAACCCTTCATTGTGCGTGGTCGACACGCAATTGGCCGGTTCATTTTTATATTTTTAAATGATTTTTAGGGTTCCGACCTCAAAAGAAAAAAGCGGATCCCTTATAGGATCACTCGTGTGTCTGTCAGACATGAATATCTGTGACCCAAACACGGACGTGTAACGTAAATAAATGAATTTTGAATATGGGGGTCACTTTTAGGAGCAAATAAGAAAACATAAATTGCAACCTGTACCGTTGACATCAAATGAAAAGGCTTACTGTGAGGGTCTCAAATATATATTTTTAGCGATCAGAAGTGAAAAACAGAGAAAAAAACAATTACTAACAACCTAAAACTAATTTATTTCAAAATAGACTTATTTTTAACACTAATTCCACTAATCATCAAAATTCAAGCAATCACAAACAACCGTTAATATTCAAAACAAAAATCACAACAAATGGAAAAACCACTAAAAATAAAATATGGCACGAACTTACTGCAAGTAGCTTAGGTACAGACAACCTTACCGTTCGATGACGTAGCAACAAAAAGGACCGCACTCTTTTTTTTTTTTGAATGGCATCTCGTAGTTGGCCTAGAGATGCCGTGACTACTTAACCGGACTATCCTGTGGCTGCCTTAAGCGAACTCAGTCTCCAGCCAGGGGCATAAAACTTACTAAGCGACTACACGCTAAGGGCTCTCCCTGTGGGGAACGGGCCTCGGCTTAGGGCGTCGCTGGGGGGAGGACAGCAAGATGGGACAGGCTGGATCAAATTTGAGTGATTATTATTGTCAGGGGAGTTTAAAGCTACCGGCTCAGGTACGCCACCAGCTGGCACTTCATACCCGAGCAAGGGACGTGGGGGAGGACGATTATTACAGGGTCGTCGCGAGGGACCTCGGCGGCGAGGTCGGAATGTCGATTTGTGTTTGTTCCTACGGTCCCTACTGCTCTCCTGGAGAAGAGTTATGGGGCCGTCGGGATCTGAAAGGACAAGCCTATGGCGGCGGACCTACCTAATACGAGACTAGCCGCCTCGACAACCAGAGGGTTGCGATGGTTGGTGGCTGAGTCGAAGAAGGACCGCAGGACCGCACTCGATCGAGCGCTTGCTTTTATATGAATCGGTGAGTACCGCCACTACCAACAATAGGTTCGGCTTATACGGCCTCTCCTGATCGTGCGCCGTCCTCGGCTGCACATGGGACTCCTCCCTCGGAAACACTGGCAGGTACGGCGAGAGTTTTATCGCCGTCTTCGTCTGAATTGGTCCCGTCTGTACTCGAAGCACCAAGAGAACCAGCAAAAGCACCTGAAGGCTCACCAGCATCGTCAGGTTTGTCATTGCAATCTGTATGAGAAACAAGCGGTTAATTATACGTGACGACATACACCTTTGCCTACTCTGTCGTTCATCCCGCGTACAAGGCCCTCGTACAAAAATACACTTTCACAACCCAAATTAAAGTACTTCGCTTTCAAGAGTATGCATACATCTTCACACATCATATCTCACTCATACTCATACTTGAACTTGTACAAGTTCACCCGTTAAAAACGAGTCAACCAGGACTGCGCCTGCCAGGACAAACACCTGTCGCGAAACGCGAGGCATTTCAGTCACAGTAACAGGGTAAGTGCACACTGGTATTAATATATTGTTCTGTGGCAACACTGAACTGGCTTGACATTGATTTAATTTTGTCGATGTGCTCTTTTAGAGGGTGACTCGAAAAGAGCGCGAACGCGATAACGCGCGAGTGAGGTGCGGGACCGTTGCGGAAGGAGCACGTGGGTGGATGGAGAAAATCTCCGAGGCTTTTCTACCCTGGAGCCAGGTGAGTGATAACATCACTTTAATAGACTGTTAAAGTTTAGTCATGTCTGCAATCCTCAGCATGCGGACTCACTAGCTAAATGCCAAGCGGGGGGCGCGGAGATCATTATACGTATGGCTTACCGTTCTCCCTTGCTACCTGTTAGGGAGTCAGGTAGGAAGTGTCAACACATCGGTTTGTTCTTCTGGTAACGTATGCTGGGGATTGCTAACGGTCACTAGTTTGCGTAGGGGCGTGACTAAGGGGTTGGAGGAGGTCACCGTGGGGGCAAAACCTCCACGCCCGTGTGGTGTCATGGTCCGCGTTTAACCCATGGTTTGCTTAAGCAAAAGATAGTGGGACACCACAAGGGGCATCTAGTAGACTGTTGGAACAGGGTCACTCTATACGTGAGTAGACCCCATGGGTTACTACGCAAGTAGACCCGGGCGGAGCATAGCTCAATTTTGTGAAGCAGATAATGAGTTCGAGTCACTAATCTATCTCTCAACCAAGCATAGAAATAACAGTTGACCCATGGTTATAAGTTTTATGGTATTATTGAGTTTACCTTTATGCGTACCTGTTCTACCTGTAATGGAAATGTTTTGTTGCCCACGCGATTCCGTACGGAACCCTCGCCTACAGCCTAAGTGAAGTACGGAAGGCGCAACAAAAATGGTGGAGATGCTGCTGGAAGAAAAGGACACCGGATTCGTTCTGGCTTTCCTTGGATTCCTTTACATTTAGCATGTGGTTTAATTCGAACCTAATTATTTGATTGCATAAATTACTGTTTCTAACATGATAAAACATAATATTTTACTAAAATTCTTGTCGTTTTATTTTCGATTCTCTTTCCTTCATTTTACATTGTCAGCCCTTGCTGTCGAACTATGGTTTGCCCGTGCTTCGAAATGTGAATCGGGTTATTTCTCGTATAGAAATAAGCGTTTTTTTTTTCAAATCTTTTTGTGTTTTAATCTAAGTAAAAATTTAGGATAAATACGGTTTCGTTTCGTTACAAAAAAACGTTATTTATCAGTTTGGAAAACGTATAGTGTATAAGCATATTTATTTGTTTGGGAAACGTATAGTGTATAAGCACCTTTATTTTTCGTTGGGTGGTTGGCAGCACTGACGCGATTTCTTTACTTAGAATAATAACTAAAGCATAAAAGGAGGGCTAAAACAGAATTCTGTAACTATCTTTGTTCCCGTTCTATCTTATGGTACGAATAAGGATGTGGGAAAGAGATAAATGAGTTACTCTTTGTTTTACTTTATTGGCATTGTCACAAGATGAATTGTCATTTGGTTACCTTGGTGGCCTTTCAACCCGGCCAAATTTGATAGGTACTTTGCTTCAATGTCTGACAGTTCGTTCATAGAACTATTAAGCTTGTTTGCGTGTTCATTGTTTATGCGTTGGTTTGTAGTTTGTCGTAATCTTTCATGGTTTTGCGATGTTTTAGTAATATTTGCTACTGTTAGATTGCACTAATCCTTTGAGTAACTATAAATAGTGAGTGTGTGGACTCTGTGGAGCAATGTCTTGTGTGGTTGGGGGCTGCAAGCCCCATTCATCAAGAAAAGAAAATAAACAAGAAATATTGATCTTCCATCGGTAAGTTTTGGTAGTTTTTTTATTGAATGTGAGCTCATAAACGAATATAAATACGTAACAAATGTTGCTGAATCACCTTGTAGCGGAAACCAGACGTAATATCTATTCTAATAGAAGTTAGAAGAATATTGGGAAACCGTTTTGAGCTTATCTTGATCAGCCATAGGGATGTAAATAATGTTGTCGATATTTTTATTTTACAGATTTCCTAACGACGATGTAAAAAAAAAAGTGAATGGATAAACTCTATTGGCAGACGAAATTGGACTCCGAAAAAGCACAGTCGCATATGTTCCAAGCATTCTGTCTCTTAAGATACAGGTTTACCTAGTTTAAGAGGCAGGGTTGCAATACTTGAGTACAGAATTCAACATAGAACCAGATGTACCTAAGTTCCTATTTGTATTTTTTTTGTGGCAAATAAATTTATTTATTTATTTATTATTATTATTTTTTTTACATTTCTCGGGACCCTGGGGTCCCTGACCTTTGTAACGTACAAGGAGCCGAAGCCAACTCGCAGAGGCCCCTTAAATAATTTTAAATGATAAGGAGGCACCAACCGACGATTATCCCTGTTATGCACTATGCAAGTGCACCCAAGGACAACCCCCGGTTGGTGCAGGACTATTGTTGTGTGTGGAAACAAAACATATTGGGCTATGGGTCTGGGTGGCCAAAGTGGATTGGGTTACTTGAACTATGTCCCCAGCCTGACCAATGTTATATATTATACATGGATAAAATGGCAGGGGGTGACTTGCACACTCAATAATGGGCCCCCGGAAACGGCGGCTAGCACATAGTGACGTAGTGACAAGGGGGCAACACTTCCTGAGAAGCTTGAGGAGTGGAGAAGTATTCCACGGCTATCAGGACAATCCCGGAAGTACGGTCAAGACCCCTACCAGCACCTTACTGGAATACTTCCTTACTCCGAGCACGTTTGCTCTTGCGAATCTCCACTTAAGCCGGCCAATAAAGGCAAGAAAGAGGTGGGAGCTCTGTTCCTCGTCAGTGTTCACTCCAGCCGGCCAATAAAGGCAAGCCATAGATGAGGACAAGATTTCTCTCGGGAGATAGGGTCCGTGGGGTCGCTACTGCCCAACAGCTCGCCACATGCTGCCCTGCGGGTTTCTGTATCTCTCTTGGTGTGGCTCCTCATTCTAGACCCGTTCCGGCAAAGTAAACTCTACCGGCACAGACCTAAAGCTTGGAGCGCGCAAGCCCCACCACGACGTCAACGTAGAGATACAGCAGTGGGGTTATTATTATTATTACTATTTTCCTTCGCAGTCTTATGTATGTAATGAAAATATGAAATGGAGACGACTAAGAGAAGAAGCTGTTCCTTTTTATTTATTATGGATAGAACAGATGAAATTGTCTGATATAATATGACATAATTAAGGTTTTATTGCAATAAATAGTATCCCGTTCAAATTAAAACCTGATTTATTACATTACAGGAAGTGCTCATGGAAGTCTGCGAAGAAGAAAATAGCGCAATTCTGCAGATTCAAGGAACCACTCACCATGAACAGCAATCTAAGACATATCTTACAGGAAGACAGGTATAACATTTCATGAGAAACAGGTTCACATAATGTTGCATGTTTCTCTAACTCTCCCAGTCGGAAATATAGTCGTGTGCAAATTTATTTGTTTATCTTTAATACAAAATACGCAATTTTAGGATGCCGTAGCAATGTATACGTTGGACTGGTCAAGATTACTGAATCGCCTAACCTTGACATCTCGTGAAATCATCACCCATCGGCATTCATGGTTTGGCTTGGGGTGTCCTATTTGGGTCCAACGGAGGTGTTTTTTTTTTGTGAAAAATGAGTGAAAACTAGTGCCCTTTGTATATCAAAACACAGTCCTAACAAACATTGTGGAACCTCTTTCACAAACAACGTTCGAAAACAAGCACTGGGTATTCCAGCAGGATTCTGCTCCAGCTCATAAGGCGAAAATTACCCAAAACTGGCTCACGACCCATGGAATCGACTTTATCAGGCATGAGGATTAGCCCTTATCCAGTCCAGACTTGAATCCCTTGGATTACAAAAGGTTCGAACGTGTCCTATCGTGAGGCGATAGTGACCCATGCCTACTATCCTGTCGCGATTCACTGTAACGGCTACACCCAGCCCCAGAGCGAGGTGGCGTCCTAGCTAGTTTTTCACATGACTTTGACGAACGTGGCATTCTTATTTGAAATTAACGGCTGATTGTGTAGGTATCAAGGCTAATAATGATTGTGAGCAAATAAGTTCAATCCCACTTCTGATTTTAGCGATCAGAAAACAAATAAAAAACAATTACAAACAACCTAAAACTAATTTATTTCAAAATAGACTTATTTTTAACACTAATTCCGCTAATCATCAAAATTCAAGCAATCACAAACAACCGTTAATATTCAAAAGAAAAATCACAACAAATCGAAAAACCACTAAAAATAAAATATGGCACGGACTTACTGCAAAGTAGCAAAAAAAAAATACAGAAAATAGTTATACAGGTTGTCCCTGGAAGTATGGATCAAATCGAATAGGAGTGTAGGCAAAGTCATTTCCAAACTTTTATACTCTGAGAATGTTGGTACAATTTTTTACGGTTCAAAAGTTATGACCAATTTTTGTTTTTTTCAATCACTTCGCATAGTGCTCAATGAAAAAAATCATAAAAAGAAACTACCAAAGCTATCAATTACTTTTTTTTTCAGAACTTTGTAGAAAAGTGTGCCTTTCCTGTGGTAATACCTTTACGCAGCTAGAAAACATACGTTCAATAAGAAAAAACATTTACAGCAAAGGCTTCGTTCTGGCAAAAATTTTACTCAATTTTCGAGCGATTTTCATGGGAAAAAGTTACACTAGCGAAAGTTGACCACGTATTACAAAAACTGGTCCAAGTCATAGAGATTCTTTGGAGGTATGAATCACTGGAATATTCTTAATAGTTTAAAAGTTAGAGAATTTTATTAACAAGGAGGTCGTATTTATAAAATTTTCTAACTACGTAGCAAAATAAAATAAAACAATGAAATTAATATATAAATGTATTATTAAATTGAAATTACAATAGATGTTCAAAATTCCTTCCTCTTACTCTCAAACACAACTAGCATCGCCGAATGAAATTTAGTATTATTCGTCTAAATGCACGGGAATTATTTTTTTATGTATAAGGTTGCAGATGTGATTTTCTGACGGAGTTGTTCCTCGGTTCCGCTCTCTGTCTCGTACACCATCTCTTTGTAATAACCCCATAGAAAGAAATCTATGGGGTTCAGGTCAGGGGAACGTGCTGGCCATCGAATGTGCCCCCCTCTTCCGATCCAACAACTAGGGAAAGTTAAGTGTAGATGGTCTCTTACGACTCTTGCGTAATATGGGGGAGCGCCGTCTTGCTGCAACCACATGTCTCGACGGGTTTCAAATAATACTTCCCCAAGTAAACTATTTAGGTAATTCTGTACAAAACTCAAGTATGAGGGGCCCTATTCGATTTGATCCATACTTCCAGGGACACCCTGTATACTTGAAAATTCATAAAACGTCTATGGTCATAAAATAACATGATAATCTCTTAATATTGTGTGTACAAACTTACATTTGCAGTTGGAATGTACGGGAAAACATGTTTTTCAACTACTTTTAGTTTATTCTTGCGATAAATTCATCCCAACTACCGAACCCTTCACTGTGCGTGGTCCGACAGTTTTATCGTAGCAGGTAGCGTTCTGTAGTTTCTGCCTACCCCCATGGGAAGAAGACATTATTTTATGTTTAGGTATGTTGTGTTTTAAAAGTTTTATAAAAATGTTTAAAAATATAAACAATATATGGGTATTACTAATAAAACAAAGGATATAATTATATGTTATTTATTTCAGACACAGAGATCAGTAGTTTATATCAATATTGAGTAGGTGATTGTGAAGGTATGATTACATGTATACAGGTATAAATCTGTACTCACTTCACGTAAATAATGTTATAATAACGTTGTTAATCATTTATTACATTCTAGTTTAGACTAATAAGCGATTTAACTCTTAAATTATTATTTTACCATAATTCACTTCATAGGAAAATATACACACCTAACGCTTCAACTACCTAAAAACATATTACAGATGTTTGTGCGCGCTAAAATGTACGTTACGCGGACGCCCGAGAGTATCTACTACGTCGTCTGCCGTGGTGTCGGGCGATCACTTGCGTCATTGAACGTAACGCTACGGCTGTGTATGCTAAGAAATTATTTTACAAAAGAATGGGGTGACCGGGGAATCCCATGTCACATCCTTGACTATAACCGAGGTATTTGAAGAAGTTTAGGAGAAATATTATGCGGTAGTTGAAATTTATAAAGTATGCTTGCTTTTTTAAAGACGCATTTACGAGTGTCAAATAATTACTTTTATAAATAAAACAATGTTTATTAAATAAAAAGCTTTGCATTCTTAAAATGTTTTTTCTACGAATTGTAGATGTACGATTCTGAACAACAAATATTTAGAACCGAAGTGAAACTTTTTACTTCAGTTCTTTATTGAGAAACTGGACCTATCTAACATTATATTTATTGTTCTGATATTTATTCGTATTTTTTTTTTTAGGAATACTTATAACCAATTTTATATAATAAACATACTTTAGTTTTAAAAAGTAATTACTTTACTATTAGTAAATATTTTCTTTCTTTGCTATAGAATTACCACTATTTATATTATAATAACAATAATAAAGGAACCTAGATATTCTCTAATACAATCGGAATAAATACACACTACCTTAAGAATATGTTTGATTTACAAATTATTTTGGTATTTCGTTTGTATGAACAACGCATACTTCGTGGGCCTCTTAACGCGTGGCCTTGAACGAGTGACGGAGGCCTGACAAAACTATGTTCTGCAGCCGCGCGCAGTGAACTTTATCACCGTATAAGTTATATATCCAAAATTTAATAATAGATACATCATTAAAATTATGAATTATAAATTATTTAATAAGTATGTGATGGCCAGTTAGATTGATACAATCAAACTGGCCATCACAATGTCATACTGTATCATACAAAAAATCTTTACATATTTCTAATATTACTAATTATATCTTACTAATTATATCACAAAATTTTTATTATTACAGAATTTGGAATGTTCCTCTCTTTGTTCTGGTTCTCTATTACCCTATAATATAGGTATTTAATATTATGATATCCTTTCATATCTCTTCTGAGAGGGCGGAAGGTAAACGGAAGCATGGCGGTCAACATCTCCGCTTTAAGGATGTGTTCAAGAGGCATATAAGCGCTTGCGCTATTGATCCGACATGTTGGGAGAGGCTCGCTTCACATAGATCGTCTTGGCACTTTACTGTACAAAAATGTAAAAACCGAAACATGGCCGAAAAACGGCAAATATGTAGAGATTTAAGCCTTCCTACCTATATACCTTTAATTCGTCCGGCCAACTGTACTGCATTTGTTGTGTCCGGGTGTTTAAAACTAAATTCGGACTGGCGAGTCATATTAGGGTACACGCTAGGAAATGATAATTTAAAGGGTCGCCATTATCGAAATCGACAAGGATGACTATATCTTACAAATATTATAAACGCGAAAGTTTGTGAGGATGGATGGATGTTTATTACTCTTTCACACAAAATCCTATGTGTTAATCCAGGTATCCAGGTATAATACTTTTTATCCAGATATTCCTACGGGTTCAAGAATTACGCGGGTGAAACCGCGGAGCGCTGCTAGTAATCTTAATATTAAAGAGAGAAACATTCACAAAGAGAGCACCCTCTTGCGGGATGTGAAACTGAGTACGCGTGCATTTCAAGTGAACTACGTCTAGTTTTCCTCGATATATATGTATATATCAAGGAAAACTATATAACCCTTCGATCGTGCTATTATTGATCTAAGTGGAAACCATTTCAACACGACTTGTACAATTTCTGCCGTAAAGCGAATCTGTCGTAGGGCGAATCTGTCTTAAAGCGAATCTGTCCTAAAGCGAACAAGGGGTATTTCGTTTTAATAATATACATATTTTTACTGTTTTACTTGTAAATTTTAAGTTTGTGTACATTTAACTACGATTTGCACACCAGATACCTGCTTTCTAGCTTTCTATGACGGAAAGCTATGCAGTGTACAGTGAGAGCACTGCCTCCGCCGTCTTCGTATCCTCTTTCATCCTCTTGAGCTCTTGCAACTGGGCTAGTACCGAACAGCCCTAAAACAACGATTATTTCATGAACTCTTTACTTTTCATTAAATTTTTCGCAACCTTCCGCAGGTTGTAAAAAAATTAAGTAAAAGTACTGTTAGTACTTTTACTTAAATTTTAGTAACTCCTTAAAGAGCCACGAACAATTTTGAAATGTAAAATTGTTATCTATAAATACCACTTTTGTACCACTTTATTTTAGCTTCTGCCCGCGACTTCATCTGCGTGGAACTCAGAGTTGGCTCCAAAGCGAAATTAATAATGCAGATAAAGTAGTGTTGCTACAATTTCGTAGGTCTTTTTTTAAAAAGACCTAACTCTGAACTCCACGCAGATGTAAAATAATATATGTATTACATAATTATTCCTAAAGGAATAATTATGTAATACATTGTTTTCATATGGTATTAGGAATACAGCTCATTATTTACTAAGATCCTGCCTTAAAGATGGAAAGATTTAAAGTTCAAGAAAACGGCATAAACTCATTATGGTCTGAAATGGCAATGGGCGTACCTCAAGGTTCGATACTGGGTCCATTCCTCTTTATTCCTCTTTATAGCTTACATTAATTATTTACCCGAATTACATCAAATCAACCGAAGATGGTTTTATTTGCAGATTCAGACATCATTAATCTTTAAAATAAGCCCACGGTCACAAAATCTTGACGACGTAACTATTCTTCAGGTCCAAGATTGGTTAACGGTTAATGATTTGGTACTAAGTGAAAAAAAAAACTACATGAATTAGATGTAAATTACCTAATGTTAAAAGTAGCAAATGTGACATCATATTTCAATAATGGAGAAAAATTGGAATTTATTAATCAAACGGTTTTCCTAGGAATCACACTAGACAAGGCATTACAATGGGGACCTCATACAACAGATCTTGCGAGGCGGCTAAGCTCTGCCGCTTATGCTATTAGAAAGATGAGACAGTTAACAGATGTAAAAATCGCGCGTTTGGTCTATTTGAGCTACTTCCACAGCGTTGTGTCATTTATGGCATTTTACCGTGGGGTCGGGCTGCTGACATTGAATCCATCTTTATTTTGCAAAAGAGAGCTGTCAGAGCCATTTTTTTATTATTCTCTTTTTTTTTTTTAATGGCTCTGACAGCTCTCTTTTCGTTCCGAGAATCTGTCAGGAAACTATTTAAAAAGATTATTATGCACGGTATCTTACCAATTAATTTATGAAAATATTATGTTTGAAAGAAAAAATCTACATTTTTTTTAAATGAAACAAGTGATAGACATAATTTTAGTAAAAGAAATAAAGATAAAATAGATCAATCATTTTTCATGCACATTACATGCTGAGCTGGATTCCCATTTGGTGAAACCTTGAAACGTACACCACACCTTGTTTCGTAATTTGAATTGAAGTATTTCATCACGTCACTCTATTTCTTTAAGTAAGTACCTACTTATCAAATTAAAATTAGCAGCTGCCTCATTTGGACGAGTTATGCGAACATGGATGTACGGGACAGCTGATTCTTTTTTCGCGAATACAGGTTTGGTCCCATAGTAAAAGTTGTTTGTTATCATGTGTTTAAGTATCCAGTCACTAATTACCAGTCACCTATATATGTTTATTCATGTAAATTGTTAGTGCACACAAAAGACATATCTTTTGTGTGCACTGAATAAATGTTTTATTTATCTATCTATCTATCTACCTTTCAGATTATCTAAAGTACATTATTATATTATTTATGGGGTAGTGTGTTAAATGTTACAACAAAACACCTACACCTTGTGATTATTGCAATTACATGAAAGAAAATTTAAAACATACAAAATGTTCACGTTGTGAACACGCATATTTATTACAAACTAGCTGAATCGACAATGGTTGTCCTGTCAAAATTTCAATAATTCATACAAAATTCCCATAGAACGGTTCCAGTTTTCCCAAATTTTCCAATTAACCCGCCAATTTTTCAAATATTTTCTTTCATACAAACCTTGCCCAGACAATTACAAACACCACAAAAAAGAATTAGCCAATTAGGTGCGACCGTTCTGAAGTGGTGCGCGTACATACATTCGGCGATTGATTTTGTTTTTTATTTATATAGATTATAGAATTATATTCCAGATTGCTTGATGAATGCTTGAGAACATACTGCTCCTGCGCCATAGTAATTATTAGTTTTAACTGCAAAGATATGTTTCTTTGACGTACCGCTCCCGCAGTGCAGTGCGACATCAATCTAAATGAACGTGGCGAAATAAGTAAGTAAAGTGAAATGTACTGGGTTTTACATCTCCCTTTACAGGCAGCCCCGACGTCTCTTTCATTAAAATAAGCAAGTAACGTGAAATGTACTGGGTTTTACATCTCCCTTTACAGGCAGCCCCGACGTCTCTTTCATTAAAATAAGCAAGTAACGTGAAATGTACTGGGTTTTACATCTCCCTTTACAGGCAGCCCCGACGTCTCTTTCATTAAAATAAGCAAGTAACGTGAAATGTACTGGGTTTTACATCTCCCTTTACAGGCAGCCCCGACGTCTCTTTCATTAAAATAAGCAAGTAACGTGAAATGTACTGGGTTTTACATCTCCCTTTACAGGCAGCCCCGACGTCTCTTTCATTAAAATAAGCAAGTAACGTGAAATGTACTGGGTTTTACATCTCCCTTTACAGGCAGCCCCGACGTCTCTTTCATTAAAATAAGCAAGTAACGTGAAATGTACTGGGTTTTACATCTCCCTTTACAGGCAGCCCCGACGTCTCTTTCATTAAAATAAGCAAGTAACGTGAAATGTACTGGGTTTTACATCTCCCTTTACAGGCAGCCCCGACGTCTCTTTCATTAAAATAAGCAAGTAACGTGAAATGTACTGGGTTTTACATCTCCCTTTACAGGCAGCCCCGACGTCTCTTTCATTAAAATAAGCAAGTAACGTGAAATGTACTGGGTTTTACATCTCCCTTTACAGGCAGCCCCGACGTCTCTTTCATTAAAATAAGCAAGTAACGTGAAATGTACTGGGTTTTACATCTCCCTTTACAGGCAGCCCCGACGTCTCTTTCATTAAAATAAGCAAGTAACGTGAAATGTACTGGGTTTTACATCTCCCTTCACAGGCACCCCCACGTCTCTTTCATTAAGATCTACATCGCATTGTAGCTCAAGGTCGGTTACCTCGAGCTTGGCACCGCCGGTCATTACGCCGTTCAGATCGAAAATGTCACCGTCCAGCGTGACGACGCGGCAACTCACGGCTGGGTGGAACGCCACTTTCTTGGCCATTTCGTAGTCGCGGCACACCAGCGTGCTGCCGAACACCCACTTCATGGCCGGCCGGAAGTTGCTGTCGAAGGAGACCAGGTCCAGCGCCAGCTGCACGTTTTCTGGGCCTCCGCCCTGACCGAACACACAAATTATAATAAAATAAGGGTCAAATTAAATTAGCTAGCGAAACTCCGTTGACGTAATGGGTATGGATATCTCTAAACATGACTAAACATAAATAAATTAATTTGATTATGAATTTTTTTTCATGAATCGCCGGTGGTGTAGTCACTTAAAATATCAGTTTAAAATAAGTGTTTTTGTGTAAACTGCACAGACGTGAAGAGTATATATCTCAACACGATAAAACAGATTTTATCAACACACACTTCAAGTAACAACACTACCAGCGGTCATTGACCCCAAAAAAAACCATCAAATTTTTTTATGGTGTCGTGTTTAGGATATCGATACCCATCACGTCTGCGGAGTATCGCTAGCTAATTTAATTTGACTTCATTTTTTATTTAATTTGACGATGCCGCTATGCCATCGTCGCGATGCCGATATGGCCATGTCAATTACCGAAAGATGACACAAGTATCTACCTACAGGTACACCAGCAGGGCTATCATGACACACGCGACAATTATTAACTCTCGCGTCGAAGAGATAATATTTCTGACATGTCAGTTATCTCGAATTTTGACAGTTCAATATGAGATATAACCAGTGATCGGATAATCGGGCGTTTATATACCTAAACTTCTTCCCACGAAAGAATAATATGGACATTCCTTTCTGAATAAATAAGTAATCCCGGCTTCCCGGGATTGAACAATTTTGTAAAATCAACTATGAGAAACAAATTATAGCGCTGGTTATTTTGATTTAGTATCTTTGTTTTGTTCAAAGCAAAAGGAATATCAATAAAAATGATAATGTGCACAATGTGGTCATGTAGTGGAAATTGATTTATCTGTCTAACAGAATAGTGATCGAGTCAAGTAACTTATTGTATACTATACGAACAGAAGGGATTGTGAAAGGCATGTCCGTGTTATACTTTGGAAAAAGTGAAGTTTAGGTATATTAGCGCCCGATTATCCGATCACTGGATATAACCAATTCTTCTGTCAATTTGTCGTTCTCGATTTTGACGATGCTAAAAGATAGACAAAATATATAGATATAACAAAAATCTCCAAAAATAACATGCTAGTTTCATAATGTATATATAGTCATCATTTTATCAGGTTGGCACAAAAGTAAAAAGACACTTTGTTTACGTTTTATATTTTTTATTATTATTACAATACAATAAGCTTAGTCAATGATGTAATCACCATTAGCATCTAAGACTTCTTGCCGACGATCCGGCAAAGTTTGGATGCCTTTCGTCCAGAACTGATGGCTGTGCCAAAGTGTTGAAAAAGTTGTTCAACTCCGCCTCTATATTAGAGAAATTATTCAATTATTATATATCAGACCCTCAATACCAAGTGCAATCTATTGGATTCATCAAAACCATAGATTTAATATACTAGCGTTAGATCGGCAATAGATTCAGTCAGGCGAGACCAAAATAAAATTACACTAGTGTGCGTGTAACGTGTATGTGAGCAAGACCAATAGTGCTGCGCATGCAGTTCTCTAAACTGTAAATATCGATAAAAAATGACGTGAGGTATCTTCTGTACCTAGTGCTGATAACTAAGAGGAAAAATAAAACCACATATATAAAATGAATTCGACTTTTATTTGCCACCAAACAGAACTAATTTGTTATAAAAGTGTCGCAAACTTTCTTTCGATGTATTTTCCAAATTAGCTTCGTACTTTATTCTAATTGTCAAATATATTTCAATTATTGCTTTTATGAGCAAGTGTTTATGGTTAAATAATACTGGTAAATAAATCATACATATGACTGTCAAGTACTTTAAAAAAGTTTTTACATGTCACAAGGCAATCGTTTACCACCTTGTGAAACTCGAATTGGTCCATATTTTTACCTTTAATGCATTTACGGAAAACTCGTTCAGATTGAACACATACGTCATAAACATCTTGCGAAGGAAAATCAGGCTACCTATGTCCTTCGTATATCTGGTGTTGGGGAGAATACGACATTAATTGAAAAAAAAATATTCAGTATCGCGGTAGTAGTACGTATACCAAAAATTATCAAATTATAATCAAGGGTATAGCCGCAGGAATTTGTTTTTCCTTTGACAATTTTAACACATGATGTGAATACCACGCAAGTTTCATTTAGGTCATTCACATCAAAACAATTTCATTTACCTACTTGCTAAAACAAAACCAAATGCAATGGTGCGGCTCGCTACTCAGAAATAATACAGTATTGTATTGCTGATTGAAGTTAGACCTAATAACCATGAAGATAAAATTCCTATTATCATAAGCAAACAAAGATTGCCGAGGCGCATTTCGTTTCGAAAACTAAGAAGCAAGGTTGCCAGTTCGACGTTGTTGTCTTAACAAAGTAAGTTTTTGTTCAAACAACAATAGTTCGTAAACACTTCCGCATTCAAAAGATTTATTGTCTAAGAAAAGGATGTAGGGTTTTCCCTGGAATTTGCTCCTGGTCCACTGTCTAGTGCGTGACGTGCTACCCTTGTGAGAGGGTGTTTTTTTTTTTTAAATTTCGATTCGTAAGAGTGATTTTAGCGCATTAACAATAATGATTGATTTTGTGTAAAATTGAAAATTGTTTTGTTGCAATTTCATACAGTGCAGAGCTTTAATAGTTTTACTGCTGTGTTATTGACAGATAATTCGATTGTGTATAAGTTTTAAGTGTAGTAGAGTTTGGTAGGCTACGGTACCTAATGTGTAAACAATAGTGTGATAGTTACTTGCTGTTATTTCGTTGTAAGTTAAGTTTGGGGATTGAAACAATATCACAAGACATTGTCACATGTGTGTTACGAGTAAATGGTGGACAAATTCAGCAATTAAAAATTTAATTTAGTGTACAGACGCCAGCACATCAAGCTACTATAATCTGTCAGATTTCTTTAATAGATTTTCAACTTTATTGCTAAGGTATTAGATTCAAGATTGATTGGGAAAATCTGACAGTTTCGGCAGGAAACTGGCAAATCGAAAATCTGGCAGGTTGACCTGCTGGCGTATGTACCATGATTGAAGTAAGTTTTGATTTAATGTTTAATTAAGTGTTTTTAAAACGTGAACCTACTGATAGAAAAGTCGCGCCTGCTGGCGGGCGGCAGACGGGATAAATGCCGCGCGCCATTTTTTTTTGTACATGGTACTTACATGAATGAAACTGCGCCTAAAACGGACGAAACGGGTGCGACGTTGCCGCTCTCACGTGCAGTGCCTGCAAGGTCAGATGAGGTTAGTAGACAATATTATAAAGGTGTTGTTTTAAATTCTGATTAGTTTTGCATTTAGTTTGTTTGAAAAATTAGATTTTTGAATTTTGATGTAATACCTAATTTGGTAATGGTAAAGTGTTTTGGTTGACTAGTGCGGATCGTATATTCATTTAATGTCGTTATGTCGTCACCACCCTGTATATAAGTTTAACATCGCCGTAAAGTACAGTCACACATCGCTCGAATTTTCTTTGTGATTTTTTTTACCACGTAACCGCAAATGTATTCAACAATGGACTTTATTACATTCCTTCAGGCACCCACGGCATACATGATAGGAAATCAGAATCATCATCGATTGACTGGACTTGGTCAAAAGGCATATCTTCGTGTGGCGTCAGTATTGCACTAAGACCTGTAGTACTATTTATTGTGTCAATTGTATGTGATCTTTGTGCATTGAGAATACTGATTGTCTCTAAGGACAAAAAATTGGCTTTATCACTAATTTGCACTTCTACGTGACACAGGAGGCGTTTATACGAGTATGCTGCTGTAAACTGTCTAGCAGTAGGGTTGTTATTAAACCCCCCTCGAGAGCGCACTGCACTGAAAAAAGTTTCTAGATGGTCTTGGGAGAGCTTGTATGTCGGAAGAAACTTCAATTTTCCTGACTCTATCAGATCACATAAATCCACTTCAATGCCACTGAATTTGATATAAAAACAACCAAACCAAGTTTTTTTCGACTCTCCGTTAAAGATTTCCCATTGCATTTTAAATTTTGTATGTATTGACAGACTTTGTCACATTCACTAACGTTTTTTCAAAATTTTTTGTATTCAAGGGCTTCTTAAAATCATGGCTGAGCAAATTTCTTGAGTTGAAAATATCAAATAAGTTATTTATATTTTTAGGAACTCTATTGTCGCTTGACAATTTTCAAAGGAAGGTAATTTTAAATTTTCGTTGCAGAACTCCAAACTAACAACGGAGTTGCTCAACAACTGGGCTGCCAAGCGTACATATATTCATTTTGTGATTGACAAAGTTTACATGTTTAGCGGTTATTTTGTTTGCTAAATGCAAACCGATATTACTTTGAGGTTTGTATAGATTTTCAATGAATTCGTAACTAATAATTTCGTTGTTATGATGGAAAATTTTATATTCGGCAAAAGTGTTTCTAACTAACTTTAATAAATGACATGCATCTAATATTATATAATATTTTTTTCTCCGTAGAAAAAGTATGGTCTAAATGGCGCATTGCTCAAATTGGCCCCTAAAATTGTTGCCATATTTATATTAGACGCTATGCCGTCAAAAGTAACAGAGACAATCTTGACAAAATCTGACAAGGCATCTATGCATTGTTTTAAAAGAGTTGCTTTCTGTGTAGCAATAAAACCTCTTCCAAAAAAAATATGCAATTGGAATTTTCCAAAAAGAATTAACTGCCACTGCCATTACTACCAATGCCTCTTTGGCCTTGTCTACGTGATCTCCGTGAGTATTATTTCCTACATTCACATATCCGTGATGATTACGACCGTCGAATTGTATATGTTCACGAATGGACATTGTTGGCATCACCAACAAATATTAAATAAAATATATTTCATTTTTAAGTTTGACAACATTAGAATAAATTCGTTCATTCGGTATGGAGTGAATGTAACAACTCTCTCGAAAATGGATTTGCTTGTAAGAAGGACGTGTTGGTTTTTGCTGTCTTTAATATACGTCTTAAAGTGATAAAACGACTTTAATTCTGCCATCCAGCCTCCGCCCACTATCTCCAGCACCGAAACATAAAATACAGTCCACTTAAACATCCAGTCCAAAACAGACATTTCGTCAAACATAAGGGTGATGACCAAATCCGTTTTTTCTTTGGCTACGAGTTTTATGGTTTCAATGGCCTCCTTAGTTATGCCTGGTCTACAGTCGACATTTTGATACCAACCTCTCAGTGTTCGGGGATGTGGTAGGCAAACGTCAATTTTTTTTCGCATGTAATCACATGCGAAAACAATTTGACAATTTAATTATAATTATAGGCCCTAGGGCTATAGAAATGCAAAGTTAGGGCAAACGTCTTAAGTTACGCATCATACTTTTCTTTCATTTTTTATTTTGTTTTGTTTTTTATTCACCCTATCAATGAGATTCTGTAAGAAATCCATTGAACAGGACCCTATTAAAGCACCAACGTCGTTCTGAAGCGATGGAAGACTTTTTAAATTTTTTATCACTTGTGATAATTTTGAAACTTTTTCGCAGGCCCGTTTTTTTTGAGCCCTTAAATTTTTCAGTTTTTTTGTTTAATTTTTAACCGTCTCCTAAGAATGTCAATGGTTTTCTTCATCTTTTTCTTTCTTGGGGAATTCTCCAATGCAAGAACGTTCGCTGTAGAGGTACTGGGAACCGGAGATATATTTCTGTAGACATATGACGACACTTGACGTTTTGGTTTCAAAACAACCTGCAACCAAAAGTTAATCCATACATCACTTGTTATTCTGGTCGTCTAGAGGTTTAAATGCTTACAATCTAAATCGTGACATTCGTGACTCTATGGCCTGGCACATACAGCTGCCGTCAAGTAAAAAATTAATAATTTTCAGTTATTCTCATCATCCTCCAAGATTCATCCCGCGGGATTCTCATCATCCACACAGTAGCGAATACACACCCAAACACACACATATTACCATTGATGTACAGCTGTAAAAAATAATACATATTTATATTAGGAAATAACTTACAGGCATGAATAATGTAGGTATTTAACTAGAGCGCAGCTTTACTCTTTGAGAGCCTCTATGAGAAAAACATTTTTGTTTGAAGTGTCTACTGCATATAGTTGAGTATTTATGGGGAACCCAATCTTCTCTATTTATCATTTTAAGCCATTTGTATCGAACATCATTATTTTGAGGAAATCTGAAATAAATTATATTACACCATAATTTAATTTATTTAACGATATTTATAACAATGTAATATTACATAACTTATATAACGCTAAAGGATAATAACAATATATTTTATAAGTCGAGCAATAAGGCTGTATGTACGGCATATCTTTGCCAGTCAAGTTACATATCGATATGTGGTTTACGATATTATGTCAATCACTATGAATTGAGGTTAGAAGTAACAAGAAATTCACGTATTTGATATTTCGCTAAATTCAATTCGTATGAATTCAGAACACGAATATAGTAAAAAGCGATATTATAATCTATTGATTTGGGCATAATTTCTTTTTCAGAGTTCTTAAACAGAGTATTTTGAGAATTAAATCTTTCAGTTGTACTTACATGTGAAATGAATAATTCTGTGGATTTTCTTTCTTCGAAGAATTACAACCGGGTACTGCACACGTAACCATAACTATTTACGTCTATTAAATCGCAAATTTACAATTTAAAACGCGAGATTAATTAAAATAAGCGGGATTTGTTTCGTACACAACTGACGTCGGGCCGATACAGGCCGCTAGCGTGTACGCGAGTGGTCTCGGCTATCTGTCTCGCTCTAACTCACGATTATTTATATTATATCGTTCTCGTATCACCGATCTCAGTATAGTAAATCTATGATCAAAACGAATCATATGAGCCCAAACTCGAGTGGTTTACTAGTAGCCGCTGAAGAATTCCACTATCCACTTCCTGGCTCCATCATTAGAGCCTCCACTCTAAGTGAAATATATTGGATTCATCAAAACGAATCGTTTGACCCCAAACTCGAGGGTTTTACTAGTAGTCACTAAAGAGTTCCTTTATCCACCTCCTGGCTTCATCATCAGACCCCTGACACTAAGTGCAATACGTATATTGGATTCATCAAAAACGAATCATATGAGCCTAAACTTGAAAGTTTTAATAGCCACTAAAGCGTTCCCCTATCCACCTCCTGGCTCCATCATCAGACCCTTGACACTAAGTGCAAAAACGGATCATATGAGCCCAAACTTGAGGGGTTTACTAGTAGCCACTGAAGAATTCCACTATCCACTTCCTGGCTCCGTCATCAGACCCTCAACACCAAGTGCAATCTATTGAGTTCGAACAAGGTTGTTCGAACTCCAATTTGACCAAACAATGACCCAAAAAGTACTCATTATTTGTATTGCTTTAGAAAGCTGAGGGTCCATGGAAAGTTTTAAGACTACTTTATGGTCATTATAAATAAATATAAAATTCATTTATTTCAGGTAAAGACCCATATTCAATACACAAAAAACAGAAAGAACATAAATTATCAATTTGTCATCTTAATTAATAAATATGATATTATCGTCCGTAAAAAATTGATTGCCACCCTTCTTATTTTTAAACTGATCTTTCGAACAAAATTTTTCCCTTTGAGCTAACTTTAAGTAACTTTGGGTGATGTTTAGATAGATTTTTATCGATCGTAGACCAAAAAATATGTTACAGAAAGAGAAAAATAAGTCTTGAAGTCAAGTAATAATTTCCCAAAAATATTAAAACCCGTCTAGCTCCTACACTATAAATAATCACTGAACATACATGGGGATGTTTCGGGAAGCTCTTGGAGAGCTGCTTCCAAATTTTTTCTTTCAAAGATCACCCTGTATACTCACAATCCGCTGCGCGACTTTCACAGTCTTCCTGTCGATGACGTTCCCGTTGATCTTGTCGAGCGGGATGAAGGTGGTGCGCGTCTGCAGATCGCCGTGCCGCAGCAGCAGCTTGCCGGTCTGCTCTGTGTCCACCACCACGCTGTACAACTGTAAAAAAGCGGATTATAGATCTTTCACAGTTATTTTTACCTCTTATTGCAACTACAATCACTGTGACTTTGACAGACTTGTCAATGGCAGCATGTCTGCAGCAGAATCGCACGGTCAAGAAGTTAAAATAAGCCTCCCGTACACAACGAGAGTAAAGATAAAATAACTACAGTGTGATAGAAGTAATTCTAAAGAAAAACTATTCATATTATAATCCTGCTGCCCACGGGTGCAATCTTCTGATATGGCGACGGTGAAGTGTCGAAAAATCGAGATGTCTGTGTAATATCTAAATTAAATATTTAATGTATTATAAATAGACATTAACTTTCCACAATGATGAACAACGCATCAAAATCCATTGTGAAGTTTAGAAAAACGAACACGCACAAAAGACATGAAAAGCGACTTTGTTTTAGGAAAAAAATGACTGCGCGTTTGTACATTTTTGTAACCTGAAATGATTAACGCCATTTGTAATATATTGCGCTTCCTCTTCTTCTTCTCTCTATCTAAAAACTTTTGACTTTTCACTTTTTTAAAACTCCATCAATACCCAGGACGATAAAGTTACAAATTTTCGCAGCCACCATTTTGACAAATGGATTTTTTTTTAACAAATACCTCATTGTTGAGTGTTTTTATATATCAAAATAGATTTAAAAGAGTAAAATAGTATAAAGCACATTTCATATTTGCAGTGTATCAAAATAAGTTTTGAGTTTACCAATTTCGATTTAAATGCAGTTTCTGATTTTTTATTTTTGTACCTACATCTGTTTAGACGACCGGTATTTTTTCGGACGCACAAGTCAATTAAACAGTTCATTAAAGTGATTAAAACAAAGATGATTTTGGATTTTTGTGACGTTCCCAAAAAAAGCACATTCATATTTTTAGGACATCAAAATGCGTATTATTAGGGGTTCGTTTAAATACATGCTTTTATTTTATACTACGTACGTAAAGATAGATATTGTAAGCAACGTACCCGTGTTCCAGCTGCAACCTCCAAAGCAGTGCAGTATATCGGATCACACACATTTATCAAGCTACAGATTGTACCTGGAACAAAACATTCTATTGTCATTCCTACTTTTCAATGCGTATCATGTGATCATAGCCATCACGAAAGGTGTTTTCACTGCATATAACATAATAATTACGAGTCAACTGTTGATCTCGGTTTTTTTTAAGTAGCGGTTGTTGACTCACTTACATTTATTTACAGATCTAGCAAGTGGGCCTCTCACCTATCTATACATATAATAAAATAGCGATTAATTTTTGTCCGTTTGTCTGAATGTACATTCCGGATTGACACAAAAACGGCTAAACGGATTTATATGAAATTTGGCACACTGATAGTTTATAACCTTTTGTCCTGGGAAATCCCCATGACTACCTTCCGTCTGGGGAGAACGAAGGGTTGTAACGGACTCCTACCTACTAAAACCCCACTGTTCCTTCTACTACCATAGGTCAGGGACCCGGGAGAAACTTGTACATTCGCCACACCCTCGACTGGTATAAGCCCGCCATGCCTAGCGGGGCCCCATCAAAAATTGGCAAGCCGATCCCACGACCGCTCGTCCTCGCATAAAGGCGCGCATGGAAAACTGCGTGCCACCTCTTTGGGCCTGACTGTTCGAGCGACGACACAGCCCCAGTTTCGCCGCCCGCATGCCTTTCCTTATGGTGGCCGGACAACGTTAAGCGCTCTTCGACGCCCGGCTGCTTTTCTAGTGCGGGTGGAGTGAAAACCACTTCGTGTCTGTACTGTTGACCGTTGAGAAGTTCCCTCATCTGTAGCCAATCTTGGGTGCAGCAGCCAGGTCATAGTGGACTTTAGAGCGGACTATCACAATAGGGATGATGCCTGGGTAAAAAAAAAGAAATTCTATTTAGTCCGTCAGTCAGATAATAAAAAAATATTAGATACGTATTTTTTGCTTTATCGTATTAATAAAAAATGAGTTAGATAACTCGCATTAAAGTTCGGGAGTGGGGGCTTGCTACGTCACTTCTACGTATAAAATCTACGAAGACGTGACGTCATGCCACATTTTAACTCAATGTATCGCCGTAATCTTTTGATTACGTAGAAAAAGAAAAAATACGTGTCCAATATATTTTAATAATCTACATGACGGACAAAAAACATTTTTTAGTCATCATCCCTATTGAAGCGTATATAAAATTGCGTGTCTATACTGTTAACCGTTGAGGAGTTCCTTCGTCTGGAGCCAATCCTGGATACAGAATCAGGTCATGCCTGCCTAACAGTTCACCCTAAGCTGCCCTGTAGGTTTATTATCTCTCTTTTTCTGCCTCCTCACCCTAGACGTCTTTCGGCAAAGGAAACTCTACCGACAGATCTATGTAAATTTCAGGAGCGCGCAAGCCCCACCACGAAGTCAACGAAAAGATGCGTGTGGAAGTATTTAAGCCGCCAGACCCATCGTATTATAATTCAATATCGGCCAGGATGTCGCTTAATACAAGTAGCCCGTAAACCCTCGATTATCATTTTTATGCGAGCTTTAAAGCGCCTGGCGGAGTAAAACCGCCGACATGATTATTATATTCACAATATTCTGTAAAACATACATAAAAATCAGCAGAAAGAAAAGTGAGTACTATTTTTACGTACTTTCAGTAGGTACCTCATACCTGTACATTGGCTGTTGGCGTGGCCTAAGCTAGTAGGTATACGTACGTTCAAAGTACTGACACGAACCGGGATTGTTGAGCCACTAGCATATTATCATCCTAACTTGGTTGTATTACACGAAAGCCGCCCGTGAAATTTGACAAGTGACATTTCAATAACGAAAAACGGTCGGCATTCGTGTAACACAACAAAGTTAAGATGATATGCTAGTAGCTCAACAATCCCGGTTCGTGACTTTACATACTAACACTACTCTATCCGACACATTTTGTTAATCAGAAATTAAGTAAGGTCTGGCGGCTCTGGGATCTTGGCCTATGAGCGATACTGTTGCTGACAAGGATCAAATACTGCAAAGGAATACTTTGTGTATAATCAAAGGAAGTGTCGTGTTTTGCAAGTTTTATGATTCCTAAATTGCGAATTTTTTTTAATATTGCCATTTGATTTGTAATATTATATTTTGTTCACAGCATTTGATCCATTCTAGCTACACTGTAGGTACGAGAATGGATCATAAGATAACATAAGATCAAATGCTGTGATCGCACTCGATGCACTAACCTATCGTGTAGCTGCTACATTATCGGTTAATGCAATAAAAGTGAGATTTTTGTAAAAAAAAACGGGTTCGGTTCCTGGCTGTGGCAGGTTTTTCAAAAATCCAAAAAATGCAGTTTTATACCACATAAAACCACACAAATAAAACTGCATTTTTTTACCACTTTGTCCTTATTACCCATGGTTTCAAATTTAGCCTAATCTGACATTGCAACAATTATGTTCATTTACGTGACTGTAGCCGACTATTTTTTTTTTTTTTTGGTAGAAGATGATAAAATAGTCCCATAAGGTTTTGGCGCGGTTTGAAATTATTTTTTTATAATAAAACATTTCGTATTTTATCAAATTCGTATTAACTGAACACAATTTGATTTCCACTGGACTTGACCGGCGACTTCACATGGCTTTTCATACGTTTTGTATGGATTGTCGCACAAGTGTAGCTGGTGGCGGCTATTCGCTACAGCAGCAGGTGGTGACCGCCACCGGTGGTTGTGGCCGTTGGCTCGTGTGTGCTTACTCTAATATGAGATAGTGCCACATACCCATGACCCTCCTTCCGTCGAAGTCCTGCTGGGGCGGCGTGTATATAAAGTTGCAGCGCCACAGCTGCGCCGCCAGCTTCTCGCACGCATCCTGCTTGACGCGCAAGGCCGCATGCAGCGCGCGCAGCTCGGCCTGCTGTGCAGAACTGGAGCTCATGCCTGCCATCGGCTCGGCCTGCCGCGCAGTACTACAGCTCATTTCCTTCTGCGGCTCAAACTGCCGCGCAGAACTGGAGTTCAAGCCCTCTTGCAACTCGGCCTGCCGCGCATTACTGGAGCTCATTCCCTCCTGCGGCTCGGCCTGCCGCGCAGAACTGGAGCTCATGCCCAACTGCTCCGCCTGGGGAAGAATGAAAATATTTTGTTTGGGACATGATGAAATGATGTTTTTCTACTAAGTAGATCTTGAAAGACGCTTTTACACGTCATTATTTTAAAACTACAACACAGGAAATACAAACAATACCTAAAAAAGGAAAATTTAAAACTTCACTTGGTCACGGCGTACGGTTATAAGTAACGTAATATGTTTAGAGATTACTTCCATAACACAGACATAAGGAAGAAGGAGATATGGTCAGTAGTTGAAAATGTATCGGAACCCGGTATCCGCAGTTTGTCCCCACCACTCGCCACAACTACACATGCAGTTCAGTAAAAGTAATTAATACGAACTCGCGCACACACTCGCAATTCATAAATCAGAACCTACTACACAATCAATTATAAACCTTATCCCATCAAACACAGCGTGCATTTACCATGCACCGTACTTACAACTTACTCAAACGACCACATTGGTCGCTATCGTTGTGCTGTGCAAAAGCTATTTATTGTACATATACGCTAGTGATTGACTAAATCGGAAAGTAATCGATTCTTCCATTTATTGTTGTACTAATATAATATAAATAAACAATATGTATAAAAAAAAAATTCTTAGTAAAAAAAAATGAAACAATAAGTATGAGAAAATCATATGGGTCTCCCAAGTGTTAAAAGAGTTGACAAATTCTAGTCAATAAGAATAAACAATATCTAGTCTTACCATAAATATTGTCACGAAGAAAAAAAAATTTTTTTATTGCAAATAATATTTATTACTTTTACAGTGTGTTAGTTTAATACATAAATATAAAACAATTTAAAATATAAAAAGCTTATTCGAAGTGGTCTCCATTGGCTGCAATACAGTCCTTTCAACGTTGAGGCCAGTTATCAATAGAAGCACGCACTCTTTCCATGGGAAAATTCTTCACTGCCAATCGTATGGATTGTTTTAGGGACTCCAAATTATCATGGCGTTTAGAGCAATCCGTACTCTCTAAAACTGACCAAAAATCATAATCCAGCGGATTAAGATCGGGACTAGACGACGGCCAGTCTTCAGCTCTGATAAAGTCCGAAACGTTCACTTCCAACCAAGACTGCGTGGACCGAGATTTATGACCCGGCGCCGAGTCTTGTTGGAAGGACCATACTTGGTTATTGAACATGGTGTTGTTAAGGGGCTTAACTACCTTCTCAAGAATGGTATCTTGATACACTTGTGCCGATGTTTTGATACCTTTTTCACAAAAATATGGCTCAGTCACTCCTTCATAGCTAACACCCCACCAAACCATCACTGAAGTCGGATAATGCCCACGTTGCACTCTGTCGACTAATTGGGAAGCTTCCTTAGAGCTTTGAGCATAAATACGGTCATTTTGTTTGTTAAAATGTTGCTCAATTGTAAAGATTTTCTCATCCGTAAACAAAATTTTTCTGTGACCTCCATTTGCGTACCGCTTCAGTAGTTGTTTCGATTTTACCACCCTATTCTTTTTTAAATTATCAGTTAAAAAATGACCAGTGCGTCTCTTATAGGCTGAAAGTCCTAAGCCATCTTTTAAAATACGCGACATGGTTCTGGGTGCTATCTTCATCTCCCGAGATAAAATCTTTTGCTTTCGGACAGGATTTCTTCGAATTCTTTCCCTTACTGCTTTGACCACCTTTTTCGTACGAACACTACGTGGACGGCCAGATCTTTTTCTGTCACAAACAGAGGAGGTCTCATTGTACCTATTAATTGCCCGGTACACAAACATTTGACTAATACCAAGCGTATGGAGAGTTTTAAAAATTGCATTTGGCTCCATACCAACTTTGTGTAATGCAATCACAACAATTCGGTTCTCTTTATCACCCCACTCCATTTTATTATCGCAAAATATTTTATAATGTATTGGCGCCAAAATTAGAAAACTCAATGAACAATCGTATAAAAATGACAGATTCCAAATTCAAATGTATTTTAAAATGTTTTTGTTTTCAAATAATTATAAAAATATGATCTCAACTCGAAAGCGTGAGAATCAATAGTAACTCACGTGCGCCCCGCTCGCTACCTACCATCTTTGAAGATAGCACGCGGCGGCGCGGTACAAAGTGATGAGCGATTCGTAAATGTTTAGAGCAAAATAAACTGTCGCCCGAAGTGATACGGCATAATCTAGCCCGCAAGCACGCGGCGAGTGCTTCGCCACGCACCCCCCGCCCCTCGCCGGCTCTCTCACTCAGTTGTTCCGCGTCCCCGCGACTGCCGCGCGTCGCACGCGCAGTGCCAGTGCGTTATCGTAATTTATAAAAACGGATCGCTATTACAGTTTTTCAAATTTGGATTCGTCGCTATGGTGCAACTGTACGCTAGGGCTAATTATAACTCCCACGCTGCCCGGAGACTTTACGCGGAGCCGCATCACCTGGAGTCGCTCCGTTTTCGCGGGATTATGAACCGGTCAATGTCACCTTATTAAAATTAAAAGACAATCTATTAAAACGTGCTCGATTGTGTGTTGAACGCAGTGGCTTGCACTTCGAACAATTACTCCGATACCGTGAAGTGTAAGTACCTACTCGTATCTTTGTAAATAACAAAAGTAGGTTAGTTAGTTAAAATCATTGGTTAAATAAGTTGATTCCAATTTTTTAAATACGCCGTAAATACTTACTTCATTGTCCAATTATTCCGAAAATTATTTTTTGTAAGTTATTCATAAACTTGTTTCTTAGTTTCGTGTTCAGAAAGTTGTAAGTAAAAAAAAACTGGCCAAGTGCGAGTCCGACTCGCACACGAAGGGTTCCGTACCACAAGGCAAAAACGCCAAAAAAAACACGTTTGTTGTATGGGAGCCCCCCTTAAATATTTATTTTAATTTTATTATTTATTAAATACAACTGAGTATTTTGTGAATATTTCAAGTGCCTACCTGTTTTCATTATTGATATCGAGCAAAAAAGGGCAAAAAAATCGCGTTTTTTGTATGGGAGCCCCCCTTAAATATTTATTTTATTTTGTTTTTAGTATTTGTTGTTATATCGGCAACAGAAATACATAATTTGTGAAAATTTCAACTGTCTAGCTATCGCGGTTCTTGAGATACAGCCTGGTGACAGACAGACGGACGGACAGACAGCGAAGTCTTAGTAATAGGGTCCCGTTTTTACCCTTTGGGTATGGAACCCTAAAAAGTATGTATGCCGGTCCTAAGCCCGTAAAAGTATGAAGGGAAAATTGGAATAACTTTAAACTTTTAGATAAGTACCTACCTAGTGTGTTTCGATGGCAAAAGAGTACGTAATATCATATCAGCTGTAGGTAGCGCAAGGCTCAAAGTCACGCGCAGTCGTCCGTTTGCGCTGTAGTTATACGGTTCGAGTTTTGTTTTTCACAAATGTAAATCTGCCATTTTTTAATACTTTATTTTTATTTTTTTATAAATCGATTGTACTATCAAGACAAAATCATTTCGCTTCGGGAAAACAACCATTAAAATTTCACGCTGTATTGTTGTCGATAGCTTACGTTAGTGGATCTGAACAAGAACATCACTATCTCGTCGCAAGATACAGCGGCCGTACTACGCGATGCATCCGCTTAAATAAAGTATCGTTTTGTGATTTTTAGATTGCTTGTCCAGTCACTTAGCGACATACTTAGGTAGTGGATAAGAAGGAATGTATTTACTGCAAAAAAGAACAGTCGCTGTGATATATGAAAACAAAAGTAACGTAGTAAAGCCAGAAATATTTTACGATTTGTTGTTTTCCATGATTTTAAAGACAAATTCAGTAAAATACTTTTACTTATATGATAAGTGATTCCATGGTTCACAAAGTTTTTAGATTGACTTCCGTTTTTACAAGAAACCACTTAACAACACGACATTCTTAAATGTTGTCACGATCGCGGTGGAAAGAGCACTAGTTCGCAGAAACGGCCATTTGCCTGTGACATGAGCAATATGATCACGACGCGCAGACCGAAACGCCCCCTTGCCACTTCTCCTGTTTTTTTTTTTTATATTTCTATGGTTCTATGGTTATGTCACGTCGTCATTTAACGCGGAAAGACGTGCTTAGGGCTGTGGGTATGCTGGAAGAAGCAGGGCGCAATCAACGTAAAACTGCCGACGCTGTCAACATGCGGCCAAGCGTAATTTGGCAACTTTGGGCGCGATACAGGATACACTACTCACTCTATTCAGAGACAAGGCTGCTTTCTGCAAAATGCTGTGAGGAGCCTGCCTCAAATTACGGCTCGCCAGCTGGTAAGAAGACTCGAGTCTCAGCACCAAGTGGTCATTAGTGACCAAACCGCCAGGAGAAGATTGCATGGAGTTAATCTTCACGCTCGCAAGCTGCTTAGAGCTTCAGCTCTTCAATCGACAGCTTTGATTATTGTGGGCTATCGCACTTTCCAGTGGTCCGACATTCAGTAGGCTTGTGTTATTTTTTTTCTGATACATACGTTGCGCTTTGGATATCATCCTGATTCAAGAATAGTACGTGTGAGGCGAGTTCCTGGGCGCCAGTCGACTCCAGAATCCTCAGGAAGTTCAACCGTATTATATATGCTCCCTGGGAGCAACGATTATGGCGAGTGCTGGAATTCGCCTGGGTGGAAGAACGGACCTCGTTCGAACGAGGCAATTCAAATGCAGAACAATAATGTGACGAGACTGTGCAGTCAATGGTTATCCCTCACCAACAGCAGTATGGCCAAAATGTCATGTTCATGCAAGATAATGCTCGTGCACACAGCCAGGTTGGTGATTTGCTCGGGAGAAGAGCATCAGTGATCTTACCCAAAATTTTAACACGGAAGAAGAGCTTTTTGCATATCTTTCCAGTTTCCCTAAGGCAAAAGAGCCCCAGACCTACGGCGGCCTCGAAAATTAGATGGTTGATTAAAAAAATATTGCGATTCTTGTGGAAATGAATGAGAACGTTCTTTTTTTAAAAAAAAAATAGGATTTCAGTCTTGGCATAAATGCTTTTGATCTTCATTTAATTTACATGACATAGGAACTATTATTAGCGTTTTTTTTTTGTCTTCGTTCTCTACTTTTTTGTCATTTACTATGATGTCAAATAATTGTTTATCATATTTTGATGAATTGGTGTCGTAAGGAAAGTTCTTCTTTCGTAGTGGTGCTCTATTATTATTGATGGGATGTGAATTCTGTGCTGTAGGCCTACTCCAGCTTTGCATCAGCCTCACTGTCCTGGGTAGGAACAGGCCACGATACATTTTTGACCGTTTCTCATTTCTGCATGGAAGAAATTAGAAAAAGCATTCAATCGAAATGAGCCTTTTTTTCCTTGGAGGAGCAGCTTGTCCAGATTTGCATTGTTGTGCCACCAATTCTTTAGCGAAACATTCATCTTCTTCCATATTTTTTTTTCTTTGGATTTCCCTGAAACCAAATAAACAAAATCAATATCTTGTTCACTTTGAATACTTGCTTGGCGCCACGACAATAAGCGAAATTATTCATCATTTGTGGTTTATAGCAACATATTTATGTGAAAGATATAACAAAAGAAGACTGGTTAAACATAGCAAAAGCGTTTTTTTTTAACACTTTCCAAATTGTGTCAGCGCAGCCCATAAGAATGGAAAGGCCCAATTACACCGGCTCAGAATCATAAGAAAGAAAGAAAAAAAAAGAAAGAAAATACGTTTACGCGATAAACATGGCGCAAAGAAATAAAATAACAAAATAAAACAATTAAAAACAAGTTTGGGGAAAATATGCGCCACATTCACGCAAAACGGCCGTCGCTCAGCATAATGCCGCGACCCCATACGAGACAGAGCCTCAGCGCTGGTTTTCAGCGACAGCCGGCGTTGACGTAATGACGTCGACCGGTGCATCATAAGAAGTTTTATTCAATTATGGCGTCGATTCTCTTCTTCAATAACTAAACTAAAATTAGAGAATCGCTTTTACTAATAGGCAGCGCTAAAAAAGGGCGGCTATAGCTATGTTAGAGATGTAAAACCAGTTTACGCCTTGCGCTTCACCGTGTTTTTAGTCGACATGTTTTACGTGTCGTCTTACGTAAATTATAAGGAAATATTAGTTCAAATAACTTGACAGCTCTAGTTTACGTCCGTCTCTTTCTTGTTTTATTAGAGAAAAAAAGTTAGCAATCGCCTAAATTGCACTGTTAGCGCTGAAGCATGGTGCGGGTGACATTTAACGAAACGTTCTTTTTCACTCTTGAACGTTACCGCCATTTTATTTTATTACCTACAATCATAAGAGGAGCTCGTGGCTAAGTAATTACAGCCGCACGGGTCGATCCATCAGGTTAAGCTACGCTTGCCGGGGTTGTGGATGGGTGACCATCTTTTCGTACCGAGACTCCTCCGTGCCTCGGAAAGCACGTTAAGCCGTTGGTCTCGGCTGCCATTCGAGGATCTTTGACAGTCGTTACGGGACGTCAGAAGCCCGAAAGTCTGACAACCAGTCTTACCAAGGGGTATCGTATTACCCAGTAACTGGGTTGTGGAGGTCAGATAGGCAGTCGCTCCATGTGAAATACTGGTATTCAGCTGCATCTGGTTAGACTGGAAGCCGACCCCAACATAGTTGGGAAAAGGCTAGGCAGATTGACCTACAATCATAATTGAATATTTTAGCTGCACACTAAGTATCAAAGAGCCGGATCTGCCACTTACCACTTACTGTTTAATTGAATGGTATACAATAAAACTATTATTATTATTATTATATTATTTAATTAAATTATATATGTCAATACTAACACTAGTTTGTAAGCTCGCAATTGTACTAACAAAAATGGATCTAATCTGAAAAAATGATTTATTATTATTATTATAGTCGTAAAATACGGAATCAGTAATAACTGTAGTAAATTAAATAAAACCCTGCCTAAATGTTATTGTCTACAAATTAAATCAAACTGAAAGAAAAATGAAGCAATAAATATAATATAAATAAATAAATATATAATAATATCCTGGGACATTTTCACACACGGTCATCTGGTCCCAAACTAAGCCGAGCTTGTACTATGGAAACCAGATAACTGATATACTACATATACTACTTTTTTTTTTTGTAAATACATACTTATATAGACAATTACACCCAGACTCAAAACAAACAGACATGTTCATGCACACAAATGTTTGTCCTGGATGGGAATCGAACCCACGCCCTGCGGCGTGATAGGTGGTATCTTAACCAACCACGCCAACTGGCCTGGCAATGTAAGTTTACTGTATGTATTTTTTAAATTTCGTTGTTAGACATAGCGCTCGTACTGACTCAAAAAGGCCGCCGACTCACCGCGCCACATGGCAAAAATGTTACCAAAAAAAAAAACTTTTTTGTAAATATCAGTTATGCTTTGAATGTTATTTTTTAATGTTATGTATTAAATATATATTTCAAAATAAATTTCATAATAATAAGATCATGTCAAAGACATTTTTTTTAAATTATAATAAAGAGAACGAGATTTTTGCTGTGAGAATCGTTATCGATAAAACTGAATTGCATAATGTCACTGATATAGTCATGCGATACTGACATCTGTCACCCGCACAATGCAACAGCGCAAACAGTGTAAGTTTAGTTTGTGCACAACAGAATCGTCACCATTGCCGATGCTAACTATTATTTCGTAGTGTGGGTGCATACAGATTGTATCAGGTACAATCTGTATGCACCCTATATAATAATGACGCCAGCGTATTCCGAAACTAGAAGACTTCTCTCATCTGCCTAGCCATTTCCCAGCTTTGTGGGTGTCGGCTTCCAGTCTAACCGAATACAGCTGAATGCCAGTATTTTACATGGAGCGACTGCCTATCTGACCTCCGCAACCCAGTTACTGGGTAAAACGATACCCCTTGGTAAGACTGGTTGTCACGACTTTCGGGCTTCTGACGACCCGTAACGACTGTCGAAGATCCACGAATGACAGCCGGGACCAACGGCTTAACGTGTTTTCCGAGGCACGGAGGGGTCTTGGTATGTAAAGATGGTCCACCCATCTACGGACCAACCGCGGCAAGCGTAGCTTAACCTGATCAATCGACCCGTGTGGCTATTATTACTTAGCCACAGGCCCCTCCTACCAGCATCCTCTATGATACCAAATTATTACTTATCAGAAGTTTGTGTTTGTCGGTGATGAAGCCTTTCCATTTTTAAAACATAATTTTGACGACACCATACCCAAGTAGAAATTTATCTACCAAAGAAAATATATAAAACTACAGACTTTCGTATGCAAGAAGAACAGTTAAATGCACATTCGGTATTATGGCAAACAAATTGCGTATTTTTCATGCAATTAAATAATAGCTTGCACAACTTCGTAAGAGAAAACGATGGGAAGGAATTACTAGAAAATCTGTGCCAATGAGAATATTCGGAACTGCAAACTGCTTACACCCAGTTAGACGTCGCCCTAATAATGACGTCATGAAAATACGGAATTTATTTGCTTTAGCTTTAAATTGGCAGCAGGATGCTATATAGGTGATAGGTAATTAGTGACCGATACTTAAACACATGATTGCACTCATGATAACAAACAACTTTTACTATGGGACCAAAACTGAAATCGCGAAAAAAAAGACTGCTGTGTCATACATTCATGTTCGCATAACTCGTCAAGATGTAGGGAGCAGCTAATTTTTTTTTGCGTTTTCGGGTTTGGTCCCGTAGTAAAAGTTGTTTGTTATCATGACTACAATCATGTGTTTAAGTATCGGTCACTAATTACCAGTCACCCTATATGAATAATTAAATAATTAATTTTTAATAATAAAACTGTAACGCATCACGTACCTTTATTTTTCTGCGCTGCCTATGACAGGTTTTAAGGGTCAAAACCGGGCCATAATATTTCTATCTTTTTATTGATTCAAAGATTTGTCAAATAACAGCGGTATTTTTTCCACTTCAGTAATAATGTTTTTAAACACATTATTATACCATCGAGTCAAAAGCACAGACTGCAGCCAAGAAGCTGGGCATCCTAAATAAGGTGAGGCGGTAATTCACATCTGGACAGGTTTTAAATCAAATCAAATCAAATCAAATCAAATTTATTTATTTTCGGACAACTAAAAAATCCAAAGGTTAGTATACAAACGACTTAAAAAACTATTGTTAGTTCATACATTTACAAATAGACAATCACATACATCTAATCCTCTACGTACACAAAATACATAAATACCCCTGCACTGAGACATCTCGCCCCGTCAAGATAACCAATAGGGAGATACCTCCCTAGAGACCACCAGACGAGCGAAATGCCTCAACACAGGTGCACGTACATCCTCAGCTATCGTTTTCAGGATGCTGTTGTGACTGTTTTAAGACTGTACAAAGCACTTATGGGATGGTTCAGCAAAATACCAGCAAAAAGGCTACGACGAGACATTGGTGGCTACGCACACATACTGGCTTATCGGCGTAATGTTGCTTGCCTCTCTGTCTTCGACAGACTGTGATACAGTGAGCGCAGGAGCTCCACGACCTGTTTCCACCATCTCGTTTTTACTACTGGCCTACCAGACGTACTGCAGGGTACCATCCACACTTGGTTGAGATCCCGACCAGCCGTGCTCAGCGCTTTTCCTCCACATTTATTATGCGCACAGCCAAACTGTGGAACTATCTGACAGAGTTTGTGTTCCCTTCCACATATAACCCGTCTGCTTTCAAAGCAACAGTGAACAGGCATCTTCTTTTTTTTTTTCATTCATTTCATTCGTTTATTTATAATTTGTTTTTATTTATATAAGTTTGGTTTAAGCTTTGTAAAAATAATTGCGTTATAATATTCTAAGTACTATTTGTTTTATTTTATTTATTTATTTACTAATTCAGGTACAGATCATTTCACCTGACTTGGTTTCCGTACGACTTTGTCGGGTGACCACTGAAAAACAGCGCTGTGCTGTGGGCCCCCCATAGAACAGCATCATGCTGAGCGGAACCCTTCTTGTCACAGTCATGGCGTGCCAGCAGCTGCCAACTTTTGTTTTGTGCTCGTGATTTGTATTTTATTTTTCTTATTGTAAAACTCGAGTTAATTATATTTTAGTATGCACGTGTTTCTGTGACAAATAAACATATTTTTCCTTCTTTCTTTCTTTTCTTTCTGGGTACGCTCGTTCCATCATAAACCTCATCCATCGTTTTCCATCAGGCGTGACCGGAGTCCAGTAAGCAATAAGAAAAATCGTAGTCTACTGGCGTTGTTTCTGAGTCGGACGACATAACATAATCTCTTTACAATAGCACTGCACACAACGACTCGCTGCTGCGGTCGCCCAGCCGATACTGACTCCCTGAACCGAGTACCTATGATTTACCGCTATGCGTTCACCACCAAACTATTAAGCTCGTCTAAGCTGAAATGACATACACACGGCTACATATTAAGCATTACTATTCCAGTATAAGCTGACCTCTCATTGTATGACAATCCTATAGAATGCATAAACTCGAATCAGTTTATACTGGAATTGTGTAGCCCGATATGTAGCCGTTTGTCATCTGCCTAGGCCTTTTCCCAACTATGTAGAGGTCGGCTTCCAGTATATCCGTATGCAGCTAAATACCATTAGTATTACATGGAGTGACTGCCTATCTGACCTCCACAACCCAGTAACTGAGTAATAGGTACGATACCCCTCGGTAAGACTGGTTGTCAGACTTTCGGACTTCTGAAGTCCGGTAACAACTGTCAAAGATCCACGAATGACAACGGATTAAAGTGCTTTGCACCCACCCACGAACCAACCGCGGCAAGCGTAACTTACCTGAGCGATCGACCCGTGCGACTGATATTACTTACGAGTAGCTACAGCCCGCGAGTACACTATGGACAATGCGGTAATTCGACGCGTCGTTCAGCTTAGACGAGCTCCACTTTGGGATACAAAAAGATCGGACGTTTCCGAATCGCTAGCCAAATGTGGGCAAATTGCGTTTTTAAAATAAGTCATTGAAAAAATCGCAAGTGCGTACATTTATATAGACAGCTGTACGTTACAATTCGATAAAATCGCAGTGCGTGCTAAGCCTTAAACATAACTGGCAAAATGTGGCCGTACTTTAGGAACACCTCTGCCCAAACTTTTCTAGAAAGCAGGTGTGATGTTACACTATGACAGTAGGTACTTACAGTCCAACTATTTTCTAAATGTCCCTCGGCTATCTTCGCATTTCCGAATACAAACGAATGCTAATATCCCGGACCATCAATTATTCGATTACAGAACTAAGTACTTTATTGTTGTTCAAATCAAAACATAACAACAATAAAGTACTTAGTTCCATTAGGATTCGTTTATATTCGGAAATGCGATGATTGCCGAGGGACATTAAGAAAATAGTTGGACTGTACTTTGTTTGTGTTGTATTGTTACTAAAAAAACATAATTTACTAATTTAGCGATAGCTTACCATACTCCCTTAACGGATGAGTGGTTTTGAGGACTTCAAGAATGCCAGAATACAAATACAAGTCTAACAAGTAAATGCCAGCCCCCCTCCGCTGCTCAAAGGGACCTGGAAATGACATTGTAGATGTTGTTAGTGGTGAAGCGCAAGGTTTTTGGATTATTATTAAGGCGATGCAAAAATAAATGAAGGGCTTCGTCATAACCATTTATTTATCTATTACAGCTAAAGACAAATGATTTTTTTTTTCTAGGGAGGCTATCTCATCCTTAGATGATGAACTCACCAGGCCATTAGGTATTACACCTGGACAGGAATGGCCTGCGCCTGGTGACGGGGACCATCACAGGACACTGCTCACTAAACAAGCACTACCACACAATGGGTATAATGGACAGCCCTCTGTGCAGAGCTTGCATGGAGGCTAAGGAAACCGTCGCGCATGTGCTCTTTGAATGCACAAGCTTTACCCAGATGAGAACAGAAACTCTTGGGGCACCCAAAAGTCAAAAGTCATTTATTCAAACTAGGCTGAGAATCAGCACTTTTTGAACGTCAAAATTACATAAGACAGTCCCCCAAAACGCCCGCCCTTCACCACTTCCTAGTGCTTTATCTGGGGAGAAGAAGTGGCGCAACAAAAACCCCAACAGCACAGCTGTCTGTTCAGTTAAAAAAAATGAATCTATATAACACTGCGCATAATAATTTAGGTACATTACGCAACAAAAAACATTAAATTAAATTATTTGCTATAAGTAAGCTAGCACACGCCAATATACCACAAAAAAAAAATCGAAAACTATACTCAAGCAGAAACAAAATACAAAACTAAAAACGTAAGCAGAACTTTATACCTAAATAAAAGCCTACAGTAATAAAGGGGGTGCCCACTTACATATAGCCGTACATGTAGTCGTAACTCGAAGTCACAGATGATAAACTAGGACCATCGAAGTAAAATAAACAACAAGTTAAGTTACTAATAACAAAACAAAACCAAAGTCAGCAAGACGACCTGTCACCACAAGCAGCACCCGTTCACGAGCATAACGCAAAGATCAGCCATTACCCCCCTCGCCATATTTGAGGGAAGGAGATAACCCGACCCCCGATGCTACCGCAAGCAATGACATCTAATGGAGCATGACGAACTTGCTGCCGGTTGCTCAATAACTATGATCAATTGTCGAGGTCACTAGGAGGTCACATATTGCAATACCACTCATAAAAAAATAAACACTGAAATGAGTAGATCATGTCAATAATAAATAAAAATAAAATTAAAATAAATTGACCTTAACAGTCAAAGAAAATAAATAATTATATGAACTCATATAACCTGGTATGCTAATTCTGGAGAAAGAACATAAACATTGTCTTAAGTTAAACAAAGCGACCAACTATTCTTATCGTTTAAGTAATTGTTGATAGAATAGTATGCCTTTGAACAAAGGTTAGATTTTACTTTAGCTTTGAACGCATTAAAGGGCAAATCTAGCAAAGAAGAGGGTAGCTTGTTATAAAAAGATATACCAAGCCCAACAAACGAGTTATGAACCTTATGAAGCCAGATCTTTCACAGATATTCTGAACAGAGTAGAAACCATGATCAACTTCTGGGCTGGTTAGAATAACCACCGACGGCAACCATGGCTCACATACAATAGTCCACTTGAAGGACTAAGTGCGGTATGTTTATAGACTATTTGATTAATACTCAACTGAAAGAAAATGCAACTGGATAATTTCCACGATAGAATTTAATTCCGAAAAGACCTCTACTTTTTTTCATTTTCTGTAATTCTAAAATCTTAAGTAATTCATCACAAAATTGCATTCAAAATGTGTGTATTAGGTAATTGAAAATTCTGGCTGAAAATGTTTTTGATAGATAGCTTGGTTTGGCACTTTTATGAATGTTCATTTTTGTTTTGGTCAAATATTAATAACATAGAAATTAACTAATAAATATTATAGATAATTTTTTATTTTTATTTAAGTCATAATAGGTATTAATTCCTGATTTTATAACATTCAGAGTGCGAGTGAAAGATGCAAAATGCTGCAAGTCAACATCTTTGAAGAGGTTCAGAATAATTTTTTCATGGATCAGAATGTTGGGCCACAAAAGGAATGAATGAATGGCAATTGCATGCAGCTGAGAAAGTTAAGAGGGATGTGTGGTGTTACACAAATAGATAGAATAAGAAATTAGTACATGAGGAACAACTCGTCAGTCACCAGCGTCACTTTCAGACAAGTCTGAATGTGACACTGGTGACTGACACGTTGTTTGGAAATCAGCTGCCATGGTATGGGCATGTGATAATATAATATCCTAGAACATTGTTTACACATGGTCATCTGATCCCAAACTAAGCAGAGCTTGTACTATGGAAACCAGATAACTGATACACAACATACACTACTTTTTTTTTGTAAATACATACTTATATAGATAACACCCAGACTCAGCACAAACAGACATGTTCATGCACACAAATGTTTGTCCTGGATGGGAATCAAACCCACGACCAGGGGCATGGCAGGTGGTATCTTAACCAACCACGCCATCTGGCCTGTGATGCGAAGGAATGAGGAAAATGTTAGGAAGGTTTTGAGTATGAATGATGAAGACTAAACAAACGATGGATGGACTGTGTGAAATACGGTATAGCTAGAAATGAGAGTGTAACTACCACAATGGTGACTAATAGAGAAGTACGGCAGAAAAAACATGTTGCGACGACCCCGAATAAATTGGAATTAAAGCAGGAGATTGACGCATTAATTAATTTATGTTGTAAAGTGATTATAACGTTTACATGTATGCAACCAGTGTTTGTCATTCTAAATGAATAATTGTATTCTGTTTTTGAGAAATGAATGTCTTAAACCATATATTAAATTTTCAATTTTGATTAGTTTTGTGTTCAGACTTTCACTATGAGTCAAAGATGCCAATGAAAAATATAAATGGCCAAAAGTGAAGCATCAGATCAGCTTAACTATTGCTCTGCTTTACCTTAGGTTGGTATGTAGTCAAATCAGCCAGGCATCATGTTGGCCCCAGTCTTCAGTAAGGCTTTGTTCCCATACCGAGTTTCTGAAAGATATCAAGCATTCTATCACAAAGTAGACTTCGAAGGAAAATCTCATTCCAGTTCACACAACTATCAACAGTTTGTGAGTTTTCACCAGTATTATCTCCCAATGTGCGCTCTCTTAGAAATGCAAATAAGCCCAAATGCTATTTGAATTCTGTAATACTCTCTTTAACAATACAGAAGACTATAATCTTGTGCAGCTAATGGCGGAAACCAATTCCAGTAGCATAAAAACATAACATAGATTGATGAAATCCACAGTTTCAGCTTGCCTTCTCGATTAGTCGCGATATAGGTAGGTACGTTAAAAGTATAATTAGGTAAAATGTTGGACTCACCAGTTTGGCTCACACGAATATTAATTATTTATTGGTCTACTCAAAAAGCAAATCAGAATATTTGAGAATATCGACAATATCTAATGACAGTATCGTATCACAACAGTGAACAGCAGCAGTGAACACTGAACAGTACAGACAGAAACTAAGTAGTAGTCAAAGATTAGAATAACTAGTTTTTTTTACTTTTATATATAACTTCGTGCTTTTTTTTAAACAAACAACAAAACACAACAAAGTATTGATCAAAGAGAATATTAGCTACCGAGCTACGTAACGTATTGATCGAAAACCAAAACAGACCAGAGTTGCCCACCTTAACAAACTAAAAAACAGCAAATCAACCCTTGAATCAAATCAACCATAAAAAAACAGCATAAAACATTTCAAACAGTAATAAAGATAGTATAAAGTACTCTGTGAGTAAAGACAAGTAACGGTTTCCGAGGAAAATGGCCGTAATGTCCGTCATGAAAATTTGTCATTTTCAATCCCCGCCCCCTAAAGATTTAAATTGCTAGATTTGCCCTTTGCGTACAAACCCAAGTCTCAAACAAAGAAACGTCAAGAAATTTTACTGTCAAAATGACAGGACAGTGGTGCAAAAGATTTTATCATGGTTGACTTGTAAAAGTGTTTGTACAAACCTACTTACAGAAATAAAAATCATTTATCATTTATCATAAAAATTGTATTATGTTAGTAATCATTTCTAAAATTAAAGTTATTTATAAGAACTATGCAAACAAAAGACCGTTGCCAAACAATGTTATGTGTAGTAAGTAAATCGCAGACACAGCTGATGATCATCTTATTCCGCCCTTTTAAATCCAGTGCTAGACGTAGGCCTCCCAAAATCGATTTAATCGGAACAGTTTGCAGCCGTTTTCATCCAACATGTGGCAAGACAAGACATGTTACTTACAATATAAATCTATGAATGAGAGTTGTAATATGTGTGTTGTTGAAGATAAGTAGCTAATTAAAACATACAAAAAGACATTACAGAATTTATTAAACCACGTAAACAAGTAATTTTTATTTACATGAATCTGATTTCAAATCGGTAGCTTGGATTAGGATTTTTGCTTAATGTGTCTTAATCTGGAAAAGAATGAGCTCACACATTTATTAGATAGCGTTTCCACGACAATCAATTAAAGTCACTGTGTCATTGTGTGTCAAAGGAGTTAAACCGAAACAAAAATGCGACTACCTTTTGATGCGGTAAGGCGAATCTAACGATTTAAATCTTTGCAACTGCCATAATTTTAATGACAGCCGCTATAGCGGCCGTTAAGTGCGGTGACCGATCACCTATGAAACAGTAGCTTTATTAATTATAGTGTCTAGCATAATGCCGGTCACTCACATTCGCACGAATACGCGAACCCACAAGTGTAGGACGACATTTGCAAATGATTATGCAAAGTTTTAACTGCATTCGCGGTTTTCCAAGCTGTGTCAGGTTTTTGACGCACATCAAAGCGTGAGAACCTCGAAACTTCACGTAGTCTCCTACACATTCGTGCGACCGGGGGACGTAATTTACGAACAATGGCTATATCAAAAAATAATGTACGGAAAGTGGTGACATCTACAGGATACGTTTAAATCTAATCTCTTAATGGTTCTCAAACTTGTGATAGATGGAGCCAGCTTTCGCGACAAAAAACTGCTGTAATTAATACTCTTTGCTGCGAAACGGTAGAATTTTCGTATTATTCCGATCTGTCACCCTGCTTTGTCCCCATATAGGGACGGATCGGAAAAATAAATTACCGGTGGAGTCCTTACCAAAACCGCCCACCAATTTTTAACGATTTTTTTGTTGGTACCCTCTATATTTGCTTTAACGGGGCTGGGAGAGAACGGAATCCAACAACGACGACTCTCAACTCCGCAAGGGAGTTGTGGAACTCGGCGAGAGTTCGGTTCGGGGAGAAGTATACCTCTACCACAACAATCTTACCGTACCGTGCTGCCACGCAACCCCGTCCGGCGGCGGCTGACGAAATTAGGGTCACTGAGTCGCTCAGGTCCTCCACCCAGTATTCGCTGGGTGGGACAAAGTGCGGCTCAGCGACCACGGCGATGTTAATCAACCACTCCTGAGCCACTCCAAATCCTGAGCGCAAGCGTAGTGGCTGATGTTCGCCTGGAGGAGGCTTAATGGAGCCGTTATTGATACTCCATATCAGCCTCCTCCCGAACCCCTTGTGAGAGCCCTGCCGCGGTGGATTCGGTGGCGACGACGATGGAGGCGGCAGCAGCGGTGGCAGTGGCGGCTGCTGCAGCGGTGACGGCGGTGGTGGAGGACTTGCCCCTGCCCCTGGCTTTGGCGGGTGGAGCGCAGGCCTTGCTCCCAGCCTGGTGATCGGCCGGCTTGCCAACTGCCACCCATATATACCTAGCAGTGCGGCGTGGCATTACACGAGCTGGCCTTGTGACCGGGCTGACCACAGCAGAAGCAGTGATTTATGCGGTCAGCCTCCGAGGTGCATTTAACACCCACGTGGTTCCCCACTTGACAGCAGAAGCACCTAAGAGGTCTGGGTTCAAGCAGTTTCACTTACGCGGAAACCCAGCTCACCTTGAGCCTTCGGCCCTCCCCGGCTATTTTCCGGGCCGTCGATACGGGGCAGCTCACCGTAACGGCTCGCATCCCCCTGAAGTCAGGACGGATGGTGCCTGCCCTCACCTGCTCGGCAGAGTACTCCCCGGTCTCAACGATGGCGGCCACCACCTCTTTTTCCGTCACACAGTCGTCCAGGCCTAGTTGGACGGCCTGGCTTACTACGGCTACAGCTACGGGTGTGGTGCCAAAGGAAAAACATCTCAAAACCTTGCGCCCAACCAACTCTAGCGCAGTACCTATTTATAACAAAACTATTAACTACTTATTATAAACAAATATTCCAGTTTTAAGTTTAAACCTTAGTGGTTTTTGGTTGCTATGTAATAAGTAATCCTGTATTCTTTAGTTTAGATGATAAATAGATAAAAATAAAATAAAAAAGTACCCCTAAAAAATAATTTAATAAAAATTAAGTCGACTTCAAAACGAAATAACTCAAAATTAAGAAGTCGTTGGCAAAAAACTAAAATACAGATCCCAAGACACCAACTTCTGAATTTAAAGTAAGTATTTCATAATCTTGAGTTAATTTGAAAGAAAAATAAAGAAAGTAAATACGTTTATTTGCAGTAAACATGACACAAAGAAATAACACAACAAAATAAAATAATAAAAACACGAGTCTCTTTCTTTTTTGGAGAATATGTACAAGCTAAAAATAAATATATATATTATGTACAAGTGTATAAAAAATCATAAAAATAAAAAGGGGAAGAGCTCATAGGGCATCAAAAAATTTATCCCCATCGCTGTCAATAGAAAAAGTGCCCAAAAGGCTGGCAGCATTGCCATGTTGGATGGCAATGCTGATTCTTTGGGCTAAAAATAGGCCAGCCCTCTGTTTCCGTGAAGAGTCGACCAACCGCTTGGCGATGTCCCGAAATACTCGATGAGCACTCGGACCCCAAGGCCCTAGAGTTTCAACCCCAAACGGCTCAAACATATAGCTCCCAATAAGGTTGCTATATTTGCGCTGTTTGAGGTTTTCTGCTCCTGCAGCAGCCGCCCCAGCACAACCCGCCGTGGGAAGTTGGGAGAAAATATGCAAAACGCAAAACGGCGTAATTTCTTTTTGATGTCGAATTTTTTTTAAATTATGTTTTTATCTCTTCAATGTTCCATTGACGAATTAAAAAAGAAAAGAAATGTCTGTGGATGATTCACAGCGCAAGTAAGACTGACACATTTGGAAACAAGTGTAGGAGGAAGCGCAAATGGGTTCACATACTGAGTATGCGAATAATTGTCTGACGGCCCTTCACATGCGTGCAAAGTGTGCAAACATTCGTAGAATGTACGAAAGTTTGCGCGCATGTGAGTGACCGGGGTAAGACAGTGCCCGATTCACATTAGCACTCCAGTAATCCAGTGGATCAATCCAGTCCCATGCTAGACTAGATCATATCGTATACGTTATTTGCCTATAATATTTGAAGAGTTCCATCGATTTCTCCAGGATCCTATCATCTGATCCTGACTTGATGACAATGAGACCAACTAATACCAAATTGGTACAGCCGTCTTCGAGTATTCGGGGAACATACTAAAAAGAAAGATTCCGACGAACTGAGAACCTCTTCCTTTTTTTAAGTCTGTTAGTAATCTTAAATTCATTTACTGACAGCGAACGCACAGCCCGAACAGCTGGGTCCAAGAGCTCCTTAAGCTGCCCGCCCACGTCCGATAATCGGTGACCGATTTTCTTGGATGCCCCTTTCTATTATACAGGATGTCCCTAGAAGTATGGATCGAATCGAATAGGAGTGTAGGAAAGGTCATTTCCAAACTTTTATACTCTGAGAATGTTGGTACAATTTTTTACAGTTCAAAAGTTATGACCAATTTTTGTTTTTTTCAATCACTTCGAATAATGCTCAATGAAAAAAATCATATAAAAAATTATCAGGGCTATTATTATTATTTTTTTCAAAACGTTGAAGAAAAGTGGGCCTTTCTTTTGGTAATACTTATACGCATCTAGAAAACATGTGTTCAGTAATAAAAAACAGTTACTGCAAAGTCTTCGGTCTGGCAGAAGTTTTTCTTAATTTTCGAGCGATTTTTATGGGAAAAAGTTACACTAGCGAAAGTTGACCACGTATTACAAAAACTGGTCCAAGTCATAGAGATTCTTTGGAGGTATGAATCACTGGAATATTCTTAATAGCTTAAAAGTTAGAAATTTTTATTAACAAGGAGGGCGTATTTTTACAATTTTCTATGTTTCAAATTTTCATTTTTTTCGGCTTAACTAACGATTTAATTTCAGTCGCTAGGCATTTGTTACCTATCTGAACACTACTGTTTGATGTGGTTTAGGTTTAAATAAAAATAATTTCGGTAAACTTTTTGTTATCTCATGAGTCATGTTATTTGCCCTAGCTACAACCCGGAAAAAACCGTGCACCTGCTGTCAATGACGTCATATCGGCGCTCTGGTACAATATGTATGGCGACGGGGCGAGCGCGGCGAGGTGCAAGAGGAAGTGCGAGAGGCATTGCATTCCAACGCGGTGCTAGGAATGTGCGGGGGAAGGGAAACAAAAGAACCAGCGTTGGCGCACGTTCGCACTCAGGTAAATGTTTTAGTAACTCGCTACCAGCTTGTGACTGCGCACGTATTTAATTCGGTGTTCATCAATAATTATTCTTTAACGTTATTTGGACTGTGTAACTTGGACTTTGTTTTTGCCTGTGATTTGGACACTGTTTGACTTGAGTATGGCTACGTACAACAGCCATGAATATGCAGATATGCATTTCATTTACGGATTTTGTGATGGAAATGCACGCCACGCTGCAAGAGTGTATCGAGAGCGATATCCTAATCGGGACGGCTATCCGGATTACCGAGTATTCCAACGTGTAAACTCCGCTTACGCAGATGGTAGAAATCCAGGAGCTAGGGAAGGTCGACGTAGCGTTCCATACCTTGGAGTCGAAGATGTGGTGCTTCAGATGCTTAACTTTCCCTAGTCGTTGGATCGGAAGAGGGGGGCACATTCCATGGCCAGCACGTTCCCCTGACCTTAACCCCATAGAGTTCTTTCTATGGGGTTATTACAAAGAGATGGTGTACAAGACAGCGGAACCGAGGAACAACTCCGTCAGAAAATCACATCTGCAACCTTATACATAAAAAATAATTGCCGTGCATTTAGACGAATAATACCAAAAATTTCAATCGGCGATGCCAGTTGTGTTTGAGAGTAAGAGGAAGGAATTTTGAACATCTATTGTAATTTCAATTTACGTATTAATTTCATTGTTTTATTTTATTTTGCCACGTAGTTAGAAAATTTAAAAAATACGTCCTCCTTGTTAATAAAATTCTCTAACTTTTAAACTGTTAAGAATATTCCAGTGATTCATACCTCCAAAGAATCTCTATGACTTGGACCAGTTTTTGTAATACGTGGTCAACTTTCGCTAGTGTAACTTTTTCCCATGAAAATCGCTCGAAAATTGAGTAAAATTTTTGCCAGAACGAAGCCTTTGCTGTAAATGTTTTTTCTTATTGAACGTATGTTTTCTAGCTGCGTAAAAGTATTACCACAGGAAAGGCCCACTTTTCTACAAAGTTCTGAAAAAAAAAAGTAATTGATAGCTTTGCTAGTTTTTTTTTATGATTTTTTTTCATTGAGCACTATGCGAAGCGATTGAAAAAAACAAAAATTGGTCATAACTTTTGAACCGTAAAAAATTGCACCAACATTCTCAGGGTTAAAAAATTTGGAAATGACCTTGCCCCCTATTCGATTTGATCCATACTTCCAGGGACACCCTGTATTTCATGAGTCTGAAAGGGAGATAAGACAAAAATCGGTCACCGATTATCGGCCTCTATTACCAACCGACTTCAAAAAAGGAGGTTCTCAATTCGACTGTATACAGTATGTTAACCAACAGAGGGCGTTCCCGTTAACCCGCAATAGTATAGCATCCATACATGCTAAAAAAAATATTACCATTCGAAAACAAAATGGTTTTTATTTTTTTTAATATTAAAATATTCACTAAAAATGTTAAATTGATACGTAAAAGAAACACTCTGTACACGCGTACTTGAAGGACGGAAACATCGCAATTTAGTTTTTATTTTTAGTGAATATTTTTATATTTTTTTGAATATTTTAGTGAATATTTTAATATTAAAAAAAAATAAAAACCATTTTGTTTTCGAATGGTAATATTTTTTTTAGCATGTATGGATGCTATACTATTGCGGGTTAACGGGAACGCCCTCTGTTGGTTAACATACTGTATAATAATATTTTTTTCTTTTTGTACGTTTGTTACGCGATTACTCCGACAATATTATAAATTTAATATGATGATTATTTTTTTGATTGGCAGGTCATACTTCAGAGGTGGTCCCTTATAAATTGTAATAACTTTAATTATTGAAACTTACTCCAAAAGTGTCATACTTTTAGAGTTAGCTCGAGTTAATTCAAAATTTCTTATGTTTTTTTTTGCAATTGCAGGTCAGTATCAGATTGTATGTTGATTTGAATATGATTCGCGAACGTAACAAATCTGTATTTATAGAATTATTATCTAGTAATTAAAATCATCAATACAACTCTCAAGTCCATATAATCCTAATGAATGACTATTTCATGCAATCTTAACATTTAGGATTATATTAACTTAAAATAGTTGTATTACTGATTTTTTTTTTTATAAAATACTTTGCTTAATACATAATTTTGGTTTCAGCCACACAACGCAAACCTCTCAGGGTTTATCTGTGTGCTGGCGAGCCGTTCATTTTTATTTATTTATTTTTTTATTTTTTTATTTTATAATGATTATAATTTTGTAAATACCTATACAATGTAACGGTGCGAATCATACTTTAATCAAGATACAACCTAATATTGACTTGCAAATTGTGTTAAGTTTGTTCTTGTACGGAATAGTTGGGATGAAGTCCGAAACGCACTTGGCCGGTTTTTAACTGAACAGACAGCTGTGCTGCTGGGGAGTTTGTTGCGCCACTTCTTCTCCCCAGATAAAGCACTAGGAAGTGGTGAAGGGCGGGCGTTTTGGGAGACTGGCTTATGTAATTTTGACGTTCGAAAAGTGCTGATTCTCAGGCTAGTTTGAAAATTGGCCTTTGATTTCGATTTTGAAAGACCTGCGATTTATATATTATAATATTACTAGCAGTGCCCGCGACTTCGTTCGCGTGGCTGTCAGAAAACAGTAATGTGCCGCTTAGAGAAGATCCATAAGGTTGCTGAGAGGGCTTTCGCCCAGGCCTGGTGATTTTTCCTAGTAAGAAGCTGCCAAAAACTTGTGTTATTTAGGAAAAAGCTTCTCTATGTACAATATTAGCTGTGGAACCACCAGAAGCGTATACAAAAAGGTTGCTATGGTTGCTCACACGCGACAGAGCTACATAAAGTTGGCCGCGGGAAAAACAACGAATACATGCTAAGATCCACCCCCGCAACGGACAATGTCTGGCCCTGAGCTTTGTTAATGGTCATGGCGTAACATAAATATGCTGACGGGGAATTGCACACGTTTAAAATTAATTGGGAAATTGTTATGAATGAGGGGAATTCTAGGAATAAAAACAACATCACCGGCGCCGCAACCGGTTAAGAATTCGGCTTCGATGACGTTGTGTTGGTGATTTGTGACTATGAGCCGAGTGCCGTTGCAAAGTTTAGGAGGACTTATATTTCTGAGAAGAATAATTGGCACTTATAAACGAATTTTGTGTGCTAGAAGACCTTGTGTGTTAAGACATTCTAAGAACTCTACTGGATAGTGTGTGGCAACTTCTTCTTCCGCATCAGTGTTTACCGAAGTATATTACTTACTTTCCCCAGAAACATATGCCAATATTTGTGTATTTATTGCTGCCGCTTGGTCGTTGCGGGGGGTCAAAATAGCTCGTTAGCACAGCCAAGCGGCAGCGTGATTCCCGATATATGTGGGATTCCCATACACAGAATAAATGAGTTCCAGCTGTGAAGGAACGGAACAACATAGGTTCTCCACCAATTTTCTAAAGTAAATTTGAGAACTCTTGCGCGTTTGGGTTCCCTCCCTGATGTGCACGCATATTATTTATTTATTGAGGATCTCCAACAAAGGATACACATAAACAATATAAATTTACAATAATAAAAAAGGTTCATTTACGTGTGCTCCTTCAATTACAGGAGACCACAGCATGCACATCTAACTAGGTGTAAACACGATAAAAATAGAGAAAATAAATTATGGAAACAAGTTATAAAATTAGAAGGACAAAAAAAATATAAAATTAACATATCAAGATTGAGCATTCATATTATAAATGGTGTAGGCAGGATAAAAATAAAAATTGAGAAATAACATTTAATGAATTTGAGGAAAATAATAATGATTAAAAATTAACATGTCAAGATTGAGCATTAATATTACAATTGTTTAGTCTAATTATAATTAATTAACATTTCAGAGAGTAGTGACATACTATATACTTAGTTATTTTGCGGTGGCTAAATTCTTTTTGTATTTTGAGATGGGCAGAGTTATGTCCAGGGCACAACGCTTTGACAACTCATTGTACTGCCTGCAGAGTCTCGGGAGAGCGGCGAAATGTCCCAGATTAGTTTTAGATCCAGAGACGCAAAATAAGTTGTAGCTCTTTTTCCGCGGCAGACGAGATGGCGCGTTCATATGCAGCTTGGCTAATAGTTCGCTGCAGTCTATGACTCCATTGAATACCTTGTGCAGTAGTATCAGGTCTGCCGTTTTCCGTCTGTCTGCAAGTGAGACCATTTTGTAATGCCCTAATCTGTCTTTGTAACTGATAACTTTTTTAGCTAAACGATCTTTGTAACAAAGATGATATAGATGATGATGATGATATAGATCATATTTAAATTCAAATGAGTTAATATGACATTGCGCCATAGAATTGGAGTTTAGGCAAGCACTAATTTTATCGGCTCTCGTTCTTCGGGGTATTATCGGGAGTGTCTGCCTAAAATCACCACAAAAAAGTACCGTAATGCCTCCCATCGGCCGGTCATTTTGCCTTATGTCCCGCAAAGTTCGGTCTACTGCTTCCACAGCCTTATGGTTTGCCATCGTGCACTCATCCCAAATTATTATGACTCAATCGCGTAAAATCCGAGCTGTATCGCTATTGCGTGAAACTTTGCAAACCGGGCTTTCTGTTCGTTCCAAGTCGATGGGGATTTTGAACATTGTATGTTTTTCCCCCGGGAAACAATGTGGCTGCTATTCCTGCTCAAAAATACTTCAGCAAACTTATTTTGATATTTTTGCCACAACTGCCCAGCATCCGCTAATCCACAAAAGGTCAGTAAGATGCCAAAACAGATGACGCAAACGATATGGACTATCACTGACGCATTCTTCGGCTAATACATGTCCTATTGCTGATCTCCATCTAATAAATGACGTGCGTGGCAAGCAGCCTGGTATGTGGGATATTCAATAGCATCCACTTTGCAGACCTCAGTAAAAGAAGTAGGTCCTCGTACTACGTGCAGAATAGTAACACTCTGAATTATTCAGGTGCACAGTGTACGTACACTCGTCCAATCACGAGTTCCTTGAAAACTCCAGGCTTCCAGACTTCCAGAGCAGTTCCACGTCTTCTACGGTTAAAACACCTTGCTGCTTGTTGTACATACCTACGTTTAATAAGATTAAGATGGAACCTCGTTACCTATATAGAAGGGATTTCGCGTAATTATCTCTTTGGCAGAGGCGAAAGAATGCCATCAAGGTTGTCTCGGATTGTCTAACCTTTCGGTAACATTTTCAGATTGAAAATATACCTACCTACTTGTTGCCCGCCCTCAAGCTGTACATCGAGATGGATGACCGGTAGATGTCTCTGATGAATTGAGAAACTTAAAATACGCTACACTGCCTCCGGTGAGCTTATGTATTGGCCAGATTGATATCTCGTGACTTCATCATATTCATTGCGATTTCTCAGCGCGATCATAGCTTGGTCACTACCTTTATTAACATATGCACAACGAATTGGAAACCTTTAATTAGCCTAACTTTTGATTGGATCATTGGAAGTTATATTCACAAAGTATCGCGTTAAGTTTGCGCGCGAAGTATGATAAAATAACCACATTAAACGACACACGATCTCAAAAACTTTACGTTAGTATTATTTTAGTTCAATAGATGTCGTTACGTGTATCTATGTTACGTAACGAAAAGTTCTTGTTGAACACCATAGATTGGTTATATCTTTTGATAGTGTGAAGCGATTGCGATGAAACTAAAACTAAACGTTACTCCGAGTTATACACAATATTTGAGTACAAAAGTTACTATTGGATTCGTACTTTTTAAGTGACACTGTAACAAAAAATATGTCACAGGCTAACAGACAAAAATTCTATAAATGGTAGAAATGTCATCTGTTAGTTATTCTTTAACACCCCAACTATTTTTTTTTTATATTCTCAATGTACAGATACGCCTCGTCTACAGATTTATTATATGTACGTAGATATAGATATAGATAAAACTGAAAAGTTTGTTTGTTTGTTTGGTTGAACGCTATATAAATATGTGCATTAAGGGTTAGAGGTAATTAAATACTGTGATTATTTTAGTTTCATAATTTAAAGTTACAAATTTTGTGCGCAGAACTGTTAACTATTTTATTTTTATTTTAGGATTAGTTTTATGTAATTAAGTGCGGATAAATTTTGTTATTTAATTTTAATTAAATTTAATTCTGTTACATAAGTATAATTTTGATAAGAACCACTTTATAAATATTTGTACGCCGTCAGCGGCAAAACATAGTGTACCCATACATGTTATATTTCAACACCTGTTTAAATTACACCCGCCTGTGTTTTACAAATAAAAAAACTTTGACTTTGACTTTGACGCGCTAATCTCAGGAACAGCGGGTTTCTAATTGAAAAATGGTTTTAGTGTTGGATAGCCCATTTATTGAGGAAGGCTATATAACATCACGCTATGACCAATAGGAGTGGAGCATCAATGAAAAATCTTGCAAAAACAGGGAAAATGATTCCTTTTGAGAGCTTCCGTTGCGTACGCTGCGTAAACGGTTCAAGTTACGCAACAATCATGTACAGTCAACGTCAAGAAGTCCACTTACACCCCAATGACCATTATCGCCTGCGCTATACGGGCTGCCAATGTGTAGTATTGTCAAACGTTCTTTTAGAAGAAGGTCATAAACGTACAACTAATATTGCTATGCCATAGTTTTGTGAGATTGCTAGTCGACTTCTGACTGTTATAGTATGTACCTATGACTTAATATTCCTCATAAAAAAATCTAAAAAAAAGTCCGCGATAGCATATGTCTATCTTTTAAGGTTGTAAAATTACAAGCTGTTTGTTTACAAATTATAAGCTGTTTGTTTGAACGCGCTAATCTCTGAAACCACCAGGCGGAGCTGAAAAGTTCTTTTTGCATTTGATAGCCCAATTCATGAGGAAGGCATAGGATATTTACAATCACGATATGGCCCAGGAGCCGAGCAAACAGAAAAAAAGTCAGAGAGAACGCTAAGCGAAAACGAAGTGATCGTGCGTGCGGGCTACGCTATGCGATGCGACGGGGTGGGTCGAGGGAACAAGAAAGGAGATGTTCCAAAATGTATGGACCATGGGCCAGGTACATGCACACTATACATAAAAATAGGGAAATATATTTAAAACAGTTCTCAACTGTCCAATTACTTTAAAATGGCTTTGTTTGCTGGTAAACCACAATTAATTACACTTGGAATTGCAATACACAACAAAAACCCGTCATGGGGGTAAGCTGTCATTTTGATTGATTAATGACGTTCGACATCTTTAATATTCAAGAAGAGGACTGAAGTGACACTGTTGTGACAGCTGACAGGCCTCTTTCTATGACCAGTGTTCGATCTATGGTTTACTGTCATTGTTTTTATGCACAGAGTAACTAAATCGGTGAGACGCCGTGTTGAAAGTAGATAAAAATAATTGATAAATATCACTTCCCTACCACGACAGTATACATCTAAATGAATTGTCTGTATTTTTTTTTTGAGGTAGTGTACACAGACCTGGTCCATTTTGAAACATCTCCTTTTACGCGGACGAAGCCGCGGGCAGAAGCTAGTTAATAATAAAAAACTAGCTTCTGCCCGCGACTTCGTCCGCGTGATTTTAAATAGCCTATTGCCTTCATCAAGAATAGCGCTATCAAATGAAAAAAGAACTTTTCAAATCCGACTGGCAGGTAGTTCCAGAGATTAGCGCGTTCAAACAAACAATAAAACAAACTCTATATACAGGTTACAATCGGGATTGTGTTTTCGCCAGACATAGGTTGGTAGGACCTGTTATTAGAATCTTTTATTGTAAAAAGTACCCTAATAGGATCCACTACGGCTTTTGGGGCCCGGAAAAAATAGATACCTACCTACGTCAACGACGAAATAATATTTCGAAAATATAATCAACAGGACAAATATTTTGGCATTATTGGTACCCAAATATTGACTTACGCCCGCTACGTAACCTTTTGTTTACCTATCTACAAAATATCGATTCTATACGAACGACAATTTTATTTAGAACCCTGATATTGCTTCACTTTTCTCTATCTTTGTACGAAACACGGAGGTCAGTTAATATGCTGGCGGTTTCACTAGAGCGCCCAGTTTAAAAAGATCTCTTATGTCGAAGAAGATATTCTGGTGTAAAGATACAACTAAACTGGTCAATGGGTGTTTGGCCACACCGGGCCACACCTAAACCCAAAACGGCCAGGTGTCGTGTGTTCCAAAATCATGTGTTGATGTATCAGACGTCAATTATTTTTAGTAGTTATTAATAGTCATCGGTCTTGTTTTTTTTTTTTTGTTTCAAGAAACGGGTGAGGTCGTAAAGGGAGCTTTTGGTTTATTTCGGTTTCTGACAACGGGGAAATACTACCTGTTAAAAAACATGTGAAGTGCGTGTAGGACTACGCACAATGAAGGGTTCCGTAGTTGGGATGAATTAATCCCAAGAACAAGAACAAACTTAACATTGTAGTTGAAAAACATGTTCTCCCGTACATTCCAACTGCAAATTGAAATTTGTACGCACAATATTGAGAGATTTACCATGATATTTTAAGACCATAGACTTTTTATAGGTTTTCCTGTAATCTATAGGTATGGAACTATTTTCTGAAATTTTTTTCAAAATTTTAAGCTCCGTAGTTTCGGAAATAAGGGGAGAATGGTGAATTTTCGTCTATTTTCTTAAATAACTTTAAAACAATTTATTTTAAAAATTATAAAAAAAATATATTTGAGACCCTCAGAGGGGGGACCTCTGAGGGTCTCAAATATATTCCCCCCCCCCCCCCCCCGTTTCATTTGACGACACACGGTACAGTTTGCAAAACCTACTTTTTTAAATTTTCTTATTTGACCCCCAAAATTGACCCCCATATTTAAAATTCATTTATTTACGTTACACGTCCGTGTTTGGGTCCCAGAAATTCATAAGTGTACCAAACAACTTAATATTTCCATTAGATTCGGGGCAAATTGGCTGTGACAGACGAACAGACACACAGACAGACAGACAGACTCCCTTTTTCCTTTTGAGGTACGGAACCCTAAAAAACAAATGATTGATGAATGTGGAATTGTGAAATGCTGAATATGATGACGGAATGCTTAGGATGGATGAAAAGGCAGGTCATGGGAACAATCATTGTCTGCACTAGCTTTTTCTACAGGAACAATTGCGTTCCCATAAAATAATGATTGTTATCGAATGTTAGGAATCTAGGACCCAACATCATCATAGATAAAGAAGTGCTTGACACTGCAATACTGCAGTCTGGGGATAACGGTAGATTCTAAACTTCAATGGGGCCCACATAAATCAAGCTTAGCGGGAAGGCTCATTTCGGCCGCCTACGCGTTTGTCGTAGATTTTCCTATAGGTACATTTCATCATTTGTTATTTGCCAGGTAGTTTTTTGTATAGTCTGGATGTTAATATGTGACTGGTAATTAGTGACTGATACTTAAACACATGATTGTACTCATGATAACAAACAACTTTTACTGTGACACCAAACCTGAATTCACGAAAAAAAATTATTGACTATGTGCACGACAGTAGCGCCACCTAGCATGCGCAACTGTTCGGGATTATGGCAAATATGCATATTGTTTTCTAAAAATCAATCAATGAATTTCTAAATTATTTTTTTTTAAATCTTTTGCTGAATGTACTTACTAGTATGTACGCGCATCACTTCAGAACGGTTGCATAATTCTTTTATGTTGTGTTTTTAATTGTCAGGACAAGGTTTGTATCAAAGCAAATGTTTTAAAAGTTGTCGGGAAAATTGGAAAGTTCGGGAAAACTGAAAGTGCATTTTCTTTGGGAATTATGTATGAATTATTGAAATTTTGACAGGACAACGTTTGTCGGGTCAGCTAGTAAAAGGTATAAAGAAATAGGACAAATAGTATTTATAGAGGAATTTAAAAACGGTAAAAAACCGGTTTTTAAAGTTTTGAACAGAATAGGTAAGTATAAGCTTCCAAACTCAAACTGTGATGAAAGGAGTAAAGTAAAAAAAGAGAGAAAAGTAAAACAGAAAAAAAGTTAAGAGCAAACCCATCTCGAATAAAAAAAAAGGAAATAATTGGTTTTGCCCTAAGGTTTTAGGTTTTACCACAACATGTAAGAAATTTTGAAGAGCTACGACATAATGGAAATAGTTAGTTGATACGAGCTCACATCATTCGTCAAACATCGGTCACATTAACACCCTATAAAACGTAATAAAACAACTTTAAACGTATACCAAACTTAATTTAGTATTTTACAGTAGATAATTTAGGAAATTCAGTATCACAATCTGTAAATGAATCTATTAAAAATAAAGGTTGTTTTCTTTAAATTCGATTCAGGAAACACAATGACTTGGCATCCTTCCTTGATCGACCATAAGAGGTTGAGTTTGATTTAAGTAATTCATTTCCTTCTTTATTTCTTAGGTCCTTGATTTTATTGATTTCATGTGTTATCTTAGACTTTTGTGGTTCTTCATATTATCAGGCGTGTATATCTAGCTAGGACCTGTAAAGCACCAACCTTCTTCTTTAGATATATTTTAGGGAATATCCTGGGAACAGAACTATGATTTGCTTGCAAGTCTGACTTTATGGCTCCAATAAAAAATTGTGTCGTGAGGTTTTGGAGACCATGGCGACCCATCAACACTATTCAGAACTATTTTATTTAATATCATTAGCTAAACTTTCACAGGGTGTTCTACCCATGAATAAGAAAAACTTTCACTATGGGACCAACTCTGAAATCACGAAAAAACAAACTGCTGTTTCATACTTTTTGGTAGAGTAGGTATTGAACTTTTGTATGAAACAGCTGATTTTTTTTGTGATTTCAGTGTTGGTCCCATAGTGAAAGTTGTTCATATGCATGGGTAGAACCACAGAACAGATGATCTCCTTTATCTGTTCTGTGGGTAGAACAGCCTGTGAAAGTTTAGCTAATGATTTAAAAATAGCCCTGTATAGGCCATTTCCCAGGCCGCTGTACTTAGGAAAAATATAGAATTAACACCAGCTACGAGTACTTGCGCCCTTATTTTTGCAGTTCACAACACAACAATTATGACCCATTTCAAACTACAAACAAGTTGAAATCTCAAAGTAATTTTGTTTGATAGACTATCCCGAATTGTTGTAGATTTCTGCAACGGCATGCGCTGTGATCGCTTTACTATAGGTACCCCCACCATTCACTTCCCACGAAGAAGCGAATATGGACTATATTCGCTGCTTCGTCGGAAGTGAATGGTCTTCATCGTATCCGGCGACAGCGACCTAAACTAATTTTCTTTCCTTTCGTGAGCTCTTTGATGAATATAGCAGTGGCGTTTTTTTGAAAAGGGTTTGACTCTAGTCTAGGTCAGAGGTGACAGAGACAAAGTCGACGATGGAGTGAGCTTACCCAGAACAAGCCTGTTCACTCTCACTTTGAAGAGATTAGGGTTGTATGCGCTCGGAAACACAGACGCAGGTAGTGAGTTCCACTCGTTTGCTGCGCGCATTATAAAAGACATTTAGAAATGCTTAGTGCGAATTGGTGGAATAGAACTATAATAAGGATGGTAACTGGCAGTGATGCGTCTATATGTCCGATGGTAGAAGGAGGCCAGTGGAATGAGGTCGTGGAGTTCGTGAGCACACTCACCGAAGTACAATCTATAGAAGACCGACAAGCAGGTAACCTTGCGGCGATGAGCCGCAGCTTTGTAAAGGGTTAAAAGCTGTCCAGGCGTTACTAACAGAGCGCCAAGACAGATTTTTTTTGTATGACAAATGGCCTATCGTGATTCTGAAGAAGAGAAGTGCCCGTCTGTCCGCCCGTGACGTCACGTTCGGAATTAAAACTGCAGTGGCAATGTCGCTTGCGGTTATTGGCAGCCGCAACGCCATCGCCACTGCCACAGCTTCGGAGATGTACCTGAACACTATCTGTCGTGCATCGCACCGGGAACGGGACGTCAACAAGAAAAAGATGACGGCGCCGAAGTAGCGACATTACAGTTACTATGGTCGAATAATCTCGTTTCTCGTTGACGTCCCGTTCCCAATGCAGTGTTCAAGCAGCATTAATGTCCAAACTGTTTCTGTTCTACCATAATATTTTAAGAAAGGGAGAGATACATAGATGTGATGATAAATTATTGAAGATTATTTGTTATGATTTTATTATTAAGTAAGTACCGTTTAAGATATTTATGTAGGTACATAGCTAAATAGAAAAGGTAAATCAAGGTTTAAATCCCTGCATTGAGCTATCATAACACCAATATTTATACAAGGTTCAAACCCCGAACGAAAAAAACGTCACCACGTGAATAATGCGTATTTATAAAACTGTTATCGCCCAGAGGCGTTAAAGAGGGTGGCCCGACCCGCCCCGAGCATCCCCCGCGATTACCGGCCGTTCATTGAGCATTGCTAATTACCTACGAAATACGAATGGTAGATTTTCCTACCACTGAAAATTTGTATGGTAATCGATTGTCATGGTATGGGCATGTGATGTGGAGGAATAAGGAAAATGTCGTCAGGAAACTTTTGAGTATGAATGTGGATAGCTATAAGAGTAGGGGAAGACCAAAGAAACGAGGAAGGATTGTGTGAAAGATGATATAGCTAGAAAGGGAGTGACTACCAATGACCGAGATGACAACCAATAAAGAACCGTGGAAGAAAAAGACTGGTTGTGCTGACCCCAAATAAATTGGGATAAAAGCAGGAGAATGATGGTGGTAGATTTTCCTGTTGCGTGGTGATCCTGGCGTTGAAGAGATCCCACCGCTTGTACAATTAAATAGAAGATTGTTATACAAGGGGCTAAAATGACCTATTATATACGAGGTAGTTTTACTACCGGGCTTTAGCGAGGGAGTAAATACAAAACGAGTTATAATGGGTTTGCAGCGCCGTGTGTTACACTCTAGTTTTCACTACGATTGCGAGAAAATAAATTAATCCAATACATTAGATAGTTTATTTTATTAAAAATTAAATGTAAAATGTGTACCATTCTGGATATTTAACGGGATATTTTTTCCTGGCAACTTCATTTCAGTCTTCTGTGAAGATGAATGTTGAGTTGTCAGTGAGGTAAACGTGGGAAATACAATTCCAGATTTGAGGGTCCCTCGTTCGAATGTTCTGAATAGAGAATCAGCTGAGTTGACTCATCACTTGATGTCGATGGTCATGGGCTAGTTGGGAGAATATTGATGCGATCTGTGATACACTGGTTGATATCTTTGCTTAGAATGGAGTTCTCTATATAGCCTTCCGCCACGTGATCGGATCTGCATCCACCTTGGCGTTTTAGCGTTGTTATTTTTGCACCAGATTCCGCCAAGAGTGGCGGATGTCTTTCGGAAACAATAGCCAGTGTACCTACTGTTTCGGATTTGACAAATTTGGATGGGTGGTGATCTCTTTTGGCATGTTGCAATTTTTTTTTTGTATGGCTTGCCTTGAGCATTTTCCGTTTTGATAGTTTAGGGAAATCTCGGCGTGCCCACTCCGCTCGGCCGTAAATCTTAGCAGGCTTTGACAATTTTTAGAAATTTTCCACTTATTACGAATTTCCTCCCATTATTTGTATTGGGCAGATTTATGACTTGAAGATGGGTATCAGTTTCGACATCTTCCACTGTTTTGTTAGGGACCGCTGATCCCAAAAATTAAAGCCACCCGTAAACCAAAATGTAAGTGTGGTAAAACTGTATTTTGGTTGGTACATACTAATTTAGTTTGATGAAAATAATAAAAAAAACCTTTACAAATGTACCTTTGTTGCCAAGTACTTTTTATTTCGTGCCTTATTTACGAAATTCTCGATATCTCTCCTCGTGAAAACTTTGGATTTCTTGGCCTTGTAGCCAGTAGCAATTTAAAGGTAAATAATTTCTTGAGAAAAGCCGTCTAGTTTACATATTTCTTTATATAGACATGATGTCTTTTCAGTATAGTTGTTCGTAACATTGAATATGTGCTCTGTGTTAATTTTAATAATTTTTTTTGGAAAGTTCTTCGAAATACTTAAGTAAAACTCCTTCCGTAAGCGAATCCACTCGATTTTCTGTCCTCCACTTCAAAAACTTTTCGTAATGTGTATTAGCAGATACCTACCTTTCCTAAATACTCATGTAAACCAATGTTGAATGTATATGCTGTTGGTCTTCTTTAATAAATATTTATAAAGTAAGTCATCATCATCTACCTAGCCTTTTCCCAATGATGTTGGGGTTAGATTCCAGTATAAACGGATGCAGCTGAGTACCAGTATTTTACATGAAGCGACTGCCTATCCAAACTTTTCGTAAGTATTTAAATAATTGCTTTGTGACCTTGACGGCAACAGTTTGAAAATTATTTCTTTTCCTTTCTCTTCTATCTGCAAATTAGGGTCACCGATTCTCCATTCTCGCTGATGATGCATTGATGACATTTTCACTATTGTAAAATTAATTACGGTCACCAATTCAATGTGTAATTACAGAAAAATTCTAAGATTTCGCGCCAATGCCTTTTCTATGTTTTTTTTTTCTGAAGCCTAGCTTGCTACAAATTTATTAGTAATGTTTGCCTGTGCTGTATGCGGTAGCCGCAACGCAATTTCCCTATTTATTAGTTATACTCTTTGAACGCAATGCACGCATTGATTCTACTGAAGAGATCGCCGTTTTTAGTTCCATTTTCAAAAATATCTAAAATGTTCAGTAATAAGTCGAGTCTTTATTCATGATTATTCTACTTATGAATAAAGACTTTTAGTTTTTGTAGGCTCGTTGGTAACAGCCAAAAAGTAAAAAAAAAACTTTTTCTCCTAGCCTAGAGGAAAATATGCTCTGGTAAGCTGCTAGGACGGACTTTTTTAGGCAAGAGGAGTGGAAAGGTAGTTTATGTGTATTTTGTCATGATCATGATATTCCCTGTAGAGCAGTGGTGGCCCAGTGGTAAGGCCCCGACTGTCAAGTAGCTCATGGGTTTGAACCTAGGCAAGCGTACACTTTACTTACACGTAAGTAGTCAATTTTGTGCAATAAGTATTTACGGAGATCCCTCCATACCTTGGAAAGCACGTAAATATGTTGTTCCAGGCTCACATTTGTAGATCTTTGAAGCACGAAAGTCTGACAACCAATCTTACCAGATATCGTGTTACCCAATAACTGGGTTGAATAGGTCAGATAGGCAATTACTAAATGAAAAATATTGGTGAGGATGGAACCCGATACCAACATAGTTGGAATAAGGCTAGGCCTAAGTATTTTTTTTTTCAGCCCGACAGTTAACATGTAAAAGCAGTAATGAGATTTACACATAGTCTCTCTCTAGCATAGAATGAGCACATCGTAGATAGATTTAGGTCACAGATTAGAACAGATAATTCACTCCATAGGAAAACATACATACTTATCGCTATAATTACCTACAAACATATAACAGGCGTTAGTGCGCGCTAAAATGTACGTTACGCGGACGCTCGAGAGTATCTACTACGTCGTCTGCTGTGGTGTCGGGCGATCAAGGGCGTTATCGAACGCAACGCTAGGGCTGTGTATGCTAAGATGTGACCGGGAAATCCCCATGTTATAACCGAGGTATTTGAAGAAGTTCAGAAAACTAATATGCGTAGTTGAAATTTATAAATTATGCTTGCTTTTTTAAAGTTAAAAAAGTATGTTTATTAAATGTTTTTTCTTCGAATTGTAGGTAAATATGCAAAGTACGATTCTGAACTAAGTACAACATTTCTTTACAAATTTCCGGGTTCTCATAAAATGATCCAAAGTGAAAATTTATACTTCAGTTCATTTATTGTACTAAATCGTACCTTGCAAGTTGTACATCTGCCTACAATTCGTATATAAACATTTTTTTTAAAGAATATAACGCATTTTATTTAATAAACATACTTTTGTTTTAAAAAGTACCTAATTAATTCACTACCCACTCGTAAATATTTTATTTGTTTGCTACTAAAGTACCGCTATTTATATTATAACAAACAATAATAAAAAGAATCAACAAAGAAAACGTAAATACATAATAGGTATTATTTACCTTTCCTCATCATTAGGCTATTTAAAAAAAAGAGACTTTTGTTGTTGTTTTATTGTGACAGATTTGGCCATTATGAAAGACGCGGGTGCGGCATATTCAACCGACTGGATTTTGTTCGCCCGAGTGAACGCGAGCTGCAGGTATTAAACGCGTGATCTCGAACGAGTGACGCAGGCCTGCTTAGGTACTGTCACAGAATAGTACAGATGGGACACTCCGCAAAATCATTTAAATATTAAAGCGAAACTTTGTTACGACACAATAAATTGCAATTCAGGTCGCACAACGCTTAGTATTACCTACAGTTATATTTACCGACAAGTTACCTCTCTTTCTAGTGCGTAACTCTTATACCTTCTGACTCGTTAGGGTTGTCTTCTTTTACGACGCGGCGTGTGAGTGAATATCGAACTGACCGTGCGTGCGAGCCGGCCGCTGCGCGGCAGCCCGCACTGAATTGACCCGACAAGTCGAGCCCGCCAAAAGCGAAGTGTCCCATCTGTATTAATCTATAGTACTGTTACGTTATCAAAGCGTGGAGAGGTTTGCGAAGCCAGCCCCTTTGAAGCAACGAGACAAGCGAGAGGTGAGTGCAGCGAAATCATTTTGGTCTTCACAAACTAGAGAGCCTTTTATTTGTTTATTTTCTTTCCTTCTTTTTGCTTCGACTTATAAGTAGTCAATAAGTACTTGTATGTCACAAAACTGTATCCACGGGAACACTGCCGACAAACTGTACAGCAGTTTGCCAGAAAATATGTGATTTTTTTATTTAGAATTTTTCTTGAATGAATAAATAAATTTAAAAAAAGAGAGTAAAGTTAAGGGAAAAGATTGTTTACAAAATTGACTACTTACTAATTTAAATTGCCCGTATAGTCATTTTCTGAAAGTTGTTTGAAGTTGAGCCATTTCAAACAAATTGACGTAGTGTGTCAGTGGGGTTGTTTGCAGGAAGCTACGCCGCGACAGGACGCTGAGTGCTTGTCACGTCATGTCAGTGATCTTGAATAAAAAGTGACGAATCGGCGCGGCATAGTGCCATCTCGCAGCAAAGTTTTAACAAGGAACTTCATTCAGACGACTCAGAGGATTCAGAGGCAGACGTTATATGTAACCCGTCTGCCTTCAAAGCAAGAGTGAACTGGCATCTTCTGGGCATGCTCGTTTCATCATAGGCCTCATTCATCGCTTTCCATCAGACCTGATAGAGGTCAAGAGCTACAGTCAGCTAAAAAAAGTTACAAACACTTAGCGCCATCTACGCGGAACTAATTTGACAGATTTCTTCCCCATTTGATAAAAATAATTTCGCCGACTTTTTATCAGACAACAGACACGCACATTCGAAAGGCAGTCAGCAAGTTAAACATGACATTACGAGGTGGTTAGTATTTTTGCTGTTATTTGCAACATAGGTGCCTACCTAGGCCGCTAAACGAGTTTAAAACATAATTTTGTCTCTGTCATCTTCAAACGATTCAAACGAACGGAGCGATGTTTTAAACTCGTTTAGCGTTAAGCGCGTTTAGTGATGTGTGGTGAAAATGAGCCTTAGTGCTGATTTTATCATTGAAACTGAACGCGATCAGCACATCTAAGCCGAGTTCAAGAGTTGTCAGGGTCAATATTCCAAAGAAAATAATGACAGTGTCAGCTCTTAAACGTGGTTAACGTGCTGATCGCAATCAGATTCAAGTGGTGAAATTCGCACTTAGACACTGATTAATACAGATGGGACATTCCACAGTTTTGTTATGAAGCTACAAGTACGCGGCGGGCCTATCTCACTAGGCCAATTCAGTAAGACTGGAGGAGACGGTCAGAAGGTATAAGAGTTACGCGTTAGAAAGAGAGGCAACTTGTAGGTGAATATAGCTGTAGGTAATAAGCGTTGTGCGAGCTAAATTGCACTTTATTGTGTCGTAGCAAGAGTCGCTTTTTATTTAAATGATTTTGCCGAGTGTCCCATCTGTATTAATCTGTGCCTTAGACTCATTTTAACCACACATCACTAAACGCATTTAATTTTCAATCGTTTGAAGATGACAGAGACGAAACTCGTTTTGCGTTAAACGCATTTAGTGATGTGTGGTTAAAATGAGCCTTACGAGTAGTCATGCAAAATCGTTTTCCAGGCATCGATCACTAATAAAGTTATCGATGGTTCCTTGGCTAAATCCCCGCTGTTCATCAACTTTTATTACCCAACTACGCGACGCAAAGGACGGTTGTTATATGTTTATCGCAGTGTTGTCCGTCCGCAGGTCATAACACACATATCAACTTGGAAAGGGATCATCACCGTATCTACTCGAGCCGTGCAGTATTTTTTGTATGAAACTCTCTACTGAAACGCACACTGATCGGAATCGTAACGTATAATCGCCTCGCCTCGGGACAAGCTCACGAACGAAGGCGATACGGTGACGATCCCTTTCAGAGTTGATATGTGCATGAATTTAGGTACTATAAATAAATATTTTGTGAGGTTCTGTGAAAATCCTCCAATCTGCAGTTATATGGCGCTTTAAGCTCAAACTTTAGATATCAAGCTAGCTAGCCATGATTGGCGTCGCAACTTCGACGAGGTCATAATTATGCGCTGTCGAGGTATTATATAGTAATATAATAACAGTTATTATAGTTAGGGGAGAGTGGGGTAACTACGAAAGAATTTTCTAAAGAAATCTCTTCCAGCACTTTCTGCCCTGCGATAGGAAAGTAGTTTTTTTTTTTATTATTCTTTATTTTTATAAGAGGCTTTTATCCACAGTGGCAAGTCAGCCTCATCATAACTTAAACTACTCTAAAATACATCTACAAATACAACAAAAATTATTAATATCTAATAAAGAAACTAAGTAGTCTGCTATCTCAGGTGAAGGCTGCGCTAAAATGTTACTTATGGACCAATATCATATTTATTAACTTTACGGTTCTCAGCAGTATGTCTCTTTCCTTTTTCGTCTTAGTAGGTACACTCCATAAGTATATGGTGAATCTTCCGCATGTTTCACAATTGGGTGAATTAACTTTATTCATCAAAAAACCAAACTTGCGGGATGGGTAGAGAAAAGAAGATAAAGAGATGTATACACCGTATGGAAGAGTACCTAGAAGAGAAAACAAAATACCCACATAAAATCAAAACACTATTCACTATTTAAAATAAAAACATTCAATATGAGATATACAGGATGTCTGATAAAGGGTGTCGCCAACATAAGGGTGTGATACAGACCATCAAACTGAACCACTTTTTCCCGGGGACCAACATCGTAATCATGAAAAAAAAACAATCACTCGTCCCATACAAAACTTCAATACCTACTTGACCAAATGTTTGGGACGACTGATTTTTTCTTCACGATTACGATGTTGGTCCCCGGGAAAAATTGTTCAATTTTATGGTTGGTACCGACACGCTTTCTCAGACACTCTGTACATACTTCTAAAATAAATATCACTATAAATAGATAAAAGTAGTTATAATAGGTACTTAATAATACAGGGCTATTTTTAAGTAACTTGCTAACATTCACTATGGGTGCATCACGAAAAAGACAGCAGTTTTATACATTTTGGTCGAGTATTACCTATTGAACTTTTGTATGAAACAGCAGATTATTTTTTCGTGATTTCAGAGTTCGTACCATAGTGAAAGTTGGTCATAAACATGTTAAAATTTTGCTAGTGATTTCGAAATTGCTCTGTATACACACCAACAACAGTTGAAGGAAACCGCACGCGAAGCTGAAGAGGCTCGCGCAGGCAGAGAGGATGTGTAGTAGGTACGTAAGTATCATCTGGAACTTTTATTTGATGCGATGAACTCGTGAAGCCTTCAGTACCATACATTGAACGCGGGTCGAACGAGCTCCCTCCCCGCGACAAGTCTTCTACATACTCGGACTTAGGAAATTATTGTAAACTGTGTGCAGTTTGTAAATAATTATCTTAAATAGTACCTATCTAGGTAAATCCATACAATTGGGAAAACACGACGGCATGCTTTTGAAAAAAAAAAGTATACGTAAAAAAGAATTATTTACTAAGTACGTTACGTATATACGTACAGTCAACGACAAAGACATAAATATAAAGTTTCAACTTTCAAGTGTGTTAGTTTCACCTGTAAAAGATAGCACACTATGTCTATCTAAGAGTATAAAGAGTCCAAAAAGTTGGTACCTACTTCATACCAGTTGGTAAGCTGAACGTCTCTGTTCAACTACCATTCAGTCGGGCCGGGATAACCCGCGCAAGCGAGCCCAGGCCCCGCCCCGGGGCGTGGCTTCAGCTTCCGGCTTCCACCCCCGCAACCCTCCCTTCGTCTCCGACGACCGGACGAGGCACCTCGCTTTTATCCCGGTTTCCTGTCGGTGGACGCTCGCTTTGCTCCGGTCTATCGATTTGTTTATTTTTTTAACAAGACAAATAGGTCAGACTTGTCCCTTCCGAGTACCGTGTCGTGTCCGTGTTGCGTCCGGCGCGTCGCCGGTGCCGTCGGAGTGTTAGCGATGGCCTGTGTCCGGTATAGGTGCGGCAGCGTCGGGTCAGTCTCTGTGGCGGAGATGGAGGCTGTTGAATAAAGGTGAGTAGACACCGTCTCGTCAACATGTCCTGCATGGTACATCTTCTAAATCGGAAGATTACTTCTGTGTAGCAGACTTTGCATTTCTGGATTTACCTTTGTGAGTTGATGAGATTTTCCGATAGGTACCAATATATATACTTGGGATAGGAATGGGGAAATCTCAGTTACTGTTGCAACAAATCTAATAAAAATTATTATTACCACCTTAATTTTTTTAATTGTTTTTATCATTTGAAAAATCTTTGAGCGTGGTATACAAGTAATAGGTTCCGTCCCTCTCCAACCGAACAATGTGTTACTATCTGGCGTCATCCACAAAACACAAGTAAATACGGAACCCTAAAAGCTAAGTAGAAAGTCATAATCCTCAATCTACGATTTTCATCAGGCGTGATCGAAATCAAGAGAAGGTTGGAGTCGCGCACCGAGGATTCCATACTATCATATAAAAAAGTAGTGTGCTGTTTAGAGACACCGTTTTATTTTTCCTTATGTTCTATCACACAGAATAATTTCAGATTTTTCTTTATGCAAACTTCGGAGATAAGGGGGGAACGGTATTTTTTTTACATTTTTCATCAAAAGTCGAAAACTAGGATGCCTAAAAAAATACCCTCATATGATACCCCACATAACTTCACAGAATTTTTAAGACCCCCTTTCAGTCCCTGTTGCAAAAAATATATATACATTTTTATTTCTTTCTTATTTGCAAAATAGTTGGGCAAACGTCATCTAAAACTGTTCCAAAATCCAAGTTGATAGCATTAGGAGTTCTTGAGATTGTGACCAGACGGACAGACAGACTGAGTCTCACCTTATGGGTTCCTTTTTACCATTTTGGTACGGAACCATAAAAAAGAACTGTATTTTTGAAATTGCTCACCATCAGATCTCTCAAGGTTTCCGTCCTAGTTACGTTGGTGCAACATACCTGGGGAGGTCACAAAACTCATGCATATCATAATCATCATCAATTCAGCCAAAACGAACGCACGAATCCACGGTCCATAGTGAACCGTGAATTCGTGCCTTCGTGCATTATGCTGAGCGTTTAACCGTTTCGCGCGGTAGCGACGCACATTTCCAACTATTTTATGTACTGTTTTTTGTTTTGTGTGTTTTGTTTTTTCATGTGTATTTTGTTTGCGTCACTTTCACGTGAATAAACAGTTTTTCTTTCTTACTTTCTTTATTTCACTGCTAGACATCGGCCTCTCCCAAGCGTCGCCACAACCACCGTTAGACGGTCCCGTGCTTCTCACATTCAGCGGATTCGTCAAAACTCACGCTTGTAACAGCCTATCAAACCTTCGCCTTATCTACGGCGTATTTTACAAGCTTTTATTTAGTTGCACCTATCCCGATGTTTGTCTGTAATCGAATCTGGCAAGTTAAGTTTGAACCACTTCCTGGTATCCGATTGAGCTGAAACTTTACATACATATGTAAAGATGACAATGCAATATTATTATGACATGGAGCTGATCTAAAGATGGAGCCAGAAGGTGGCCATGGGAACTCAGTAATAAAACGATGCAACGCTATCGAGTTTGGGCTCGTTTCATTTGTCTTGACAAGGACTTTGGTCCTAGATGATATCCAGACTAATAAAAGCTTGTAACATTTTTTTAAATAATACACTTGTTTTTATATAATTTGCGTCAGCCTGTCATCATCTGCCTTGCCTTTTCCCAACTATGTTGGGGTCGATTTCCAGTCTAACCGGATGCAATTGATTTAAGCATGGCGCCTCAAAGCGGTCAATATAGTTCCTAAATATCATGAATAAGGATATATTATTTTGGCAACCTGAAAGTATGCTTGTATGCCGTCTACTGGGACAGGTTATCACAAAGAGGCAATGGCTCTTTCTTCAAAACGCCCTTCCATGCAGACCCTGCATTGTTAGACTCACATAAAATCGAGCGAAGCGTCTCTGCTTCAAGTCCGGTAAAGCTTTCGTCTGGCAGTTTGTTACTACTCCTCTACAGCTCGTATTTTATAACCGATGTGGACAAAATTTGGTAATACAGGTTTTACGACTTTATAGATTTTTTTGTTGTCGGGGATTTTTAATTGGTGAGGAATTTCTTACAAAATGGGGGCTACTAGATATCTCCGCCTTATGAGACCCGATTTCGATAGTTGTTTTTTTTAATTTTATTTGAAAGGTTAAGCGTACTTTAAGCTGGTCTCATAAAAAAATTGGTGAAGATCTGATGAGGATATTCGGCATGATGAGCAGAATAGCTCCTCAAAATGCAGTTTTAGATTTCTCCAGTGGGATCGGCCCTTTAAATACTAGGTAGGGATTGATGGGACCATCACAAAACTAGAGAATTCTGAAAATAATTATCAGAATTCTCTAAAACGAGGCATTAAAACCAATATTTATGTTAGTTTTACACTAAGGACACTAGTAGCATTTTATAACCTACAGCCGCAGCCCCTTTTTAACCGACTTCCAAAAGGAGGAGGTTATCAATTCGTCTGTATGTTTTTTTTTTTTTTTTTTTTGTATGTTTGTTACGCGATTACTCAAAGACGGACGAACCGATTTGGAAAATTCTTTTTTTGTTTGAAAGGTGGTGGTTCCGAGGTGGTCCCATATAAATTTTATTAACTTTGCTCGAGGAGTTTTTGAGTTAGCTTCAATAATGCGTATATTTCCCACTTATTTTATATGGATGTTGTGATGGTGTTTTAATAATTTCCTATCACTGTTATTTACATGGCTATATCTACAATTATTGTGCTCAATTATGTATTCGAATTTGTGTGGGGTAGGTTCCACAACTAAAAAGTGAAAAATAACTTTAATTTCGGAAGTCGGTGGCAAAAAACGAAAATACAAAACCAAAGACACCGACTTCCGAAATTAAAGTTATTTTTCACTTTGTAGTGTTTTGTTTTAGAAGTCGGTTTTATTTTTTGCTAAAAAGTTTTTATTTTCTGTTTTTTTTTCGTTGGATAGGTATATTAATTATAGGATTTTAAACTGATATGGTTATTTTCACTACTAAAGTTAGTAGACCTCGCGAACAATGACATAGTAACAATATACGATGTTTTTTGTTCACGAGGTCTACTGTTCGCAGAACTACTAGTATTATACCTACGTACGTAATGTTTGGACTTTAAAGAGACCATAATCTCTGAGTTCTTCTCAGGGCCCAGTCAGCTAGGAAATGCCGGCGCCATCTATGTAGTTTTAAAGTATTGACGTGTAAAAGTGTCTTAAAAGATCTGCTTACAGAAATAAACACTTCATATCTTACATGTAGAATATATTTATTAACATAGCTACTCTGAGGTTTTGTTTCCCCTGTGGATAGCCCGAAGGACCAATAACATACAAAACGCCAAGTGTCAATGCTACGATCCTATACTCATTTAGTGTCGTCCTGCACATCTCATTAGGCGCATCGTTCCCGGCGTTACTCAACAGGAGGTACCTACTTAAACAACGTATAAAATTAGGTAAATCATAACGGTGTCAGACAGAGCACTAGTAAGTATTTCAATTACGGTTTCTTACTCTTCGCTTCCTCTCTTTCGCAAAACATTAACAAACACAAAAAAAAAATTGCGCACTGGTTGCTCCCGTCACCTTCGACCACGTCGATGTAACGAGCCTTCTGAAGGATATTGTCTTTCTGAAGGCCTGCCTCGCGGATGTATTAACGAAATTAGATGCAATCCCAGAACACCGTCGCTGATTTGCGCAAAGAAGTTAGCGAGTTGCGCAACAGTGTGGCGGTAATTAGGTCACCTGTCGATGCGTCAAACGTAAACACCTGTCGCGGAGCCGGCCTCGATATATGGTCGTCGATTTCCGCGTCAACAGTTTCGTCGCCAGCGCATCGCAGCCCCGTGCCACCGCGGCTCCTCCACCCAATTAATTTATATTTGTTTGCTAATTTTTGGTGGATTATATTAGCTATCTGGTCATGTCTGTGTTTGTCATAAGTTTGGACGGGATATATTATTACTAGTCTAATCTTGCTTTACACGCACCCGTGATGTATTGAATGGTTTCGGAAGAATTATTGCATCGCCTACATCTGTCTATTCTTTGTGGAACTCGCATTATGTGTTTCTGGTAATTGCGAGTTTCTATTACTTGGTCCTGAATAGCTATCATGAACCCTTCTGTCTCAGGGAACATTTCTCCACGCCTTAACCATTCGTTCGACGCTAACTTGTCGACGTTAGGTTGATTAAGATCGTGTCGATGTCGCTCATGCAGTGACTTTTGGGTCCATTCTGCGATTTTAGTCTGTTGTTCATTACTCTGGCTTGTCTTCTCAACCATGTTTAAAAGGGTAAGTTTTATATCATTAAACGCTATTACTTTATTTGTCACCTCTGACCTAGACTAGAGTCAATAGCAAACCCATCTCAAATAAAAAAAAATAATTACTTTTAGCATTAAAGTATGTTCTTAAAATAGTTATTTGCTTGTTATGTAGGTTAGTGATATCTATTATTCTACTGTCACCTTTGTTACTTGGCAGTGTGAGCCTCTGAACACATGACCTAGGATGGTGCCTTCTGTGTTTAGTGGTATTTATAATCCGTTGCAAATATGAGTTCGGTCTTGTTCCAATTTATGATACCAAATGAATAGGTAAGAACAGGTATGGCATAAGGGTTTATGGCTATTTCGAGCGTTTATTTGTGTATGACATATTATTTATAACCTGTGTTTAAATTGTTTAGTGAGTGTAGCTTTAATTTCCTTCTGAAGAATCTGTTTAGTCTGTATGTAGCCTAAATATTTGTACATCCCATTTTCGTCTTTTGATTCTATGGTGTGAACTGTCTGCATGTGGTATGTGTAAGTGTTTCCCGCTCTGATTGAGCTAATTTAACATTTGTCAATCCCAAACTCCATAGCAATAATATTTAAAAATTGTTCAGTAGCATTAGCTAGTTCATATAAGTCTCTCTCTAATCTGGTGATGATGCGTATAATTTATTATCATTATAAACTATTCCTGTATAAATTGCGAAGACAATATTGGCTAAAGAACCAAAGTAATGTCAATTCATTCTGTATGAAATTTTTAACGTGGGCTCTGTTTCGATTTCAGAAATGTACTAACAACATTGCCTACCCTCTTTTGGGGATTACACATGTTGACAGTTGATACAAATTAAAAATGAAGCCTATGAACTTGACGCTTATAAGAGGGATTGGTTCATATTGGCTCGGGATCGAGTTGAATGCAAAAAGGAAAGGGAGGTCATTGCCCTGTAGTGGGACAATACGGGCTGATTATTATTATTATTACCTATGTTTTTTTAATGTCTTTGACATACTCGTAGCTCGGGTCTCGGTCCTTTGAAAGGCGTACGAGGGGTCGAAGCCAACTTGCAAAGGTCTCTTAGAAAATTTTAAATGGCATGAGGCACCCACCAACAATTATCCCTGTTTGCACTATGCAAGTGCACCCAAGGACAACCCCCGGTTGGTGCAGGACTATTGCAGAACGTGGAAACAAAACATATTGGGCTATGGGTTTGGGTGGCTATAGTGGATTGGTTATCTAGAACTATGGAAGGACTATGTGCCCTGCCTGTCATTAATGTTATGTAATACACTGATAAAATACATAGCTAAAAGGGGCAACGCATTCTGAGGTGCTTGAGGAGTGGAGAGGTATACCACGGCTTGGATAATCTTGGAAGTATGGTCAAGATTCCTACCAGCATCTTATTGGAATACTTCCTTCCTCCGAACACGTTTGCTCTTGCGAATATCCAAACCAGCCGGCTATTATGGGCAAGAAAGAGGTGGAAGCACTGTTTCTCGACAGTGTACACCCCGGCCGGTCGGTATAAGCAAGTTATGTTTGAGTAATAAGACTTCTCCCGGAAGATAGGGTCCGTGGAGTCGCTACTGCCTAACAGCTCACCACATGCTACCCTGCGAGTTTATAACTCTCTTAGTCTGACTCCTCGCCTACTTGTTTCGGCAAAGTAATTTCTACCGGAGAGAGAGAGAGATCATTTATTTGTCCGAAACATCAGTATGTACACACAGACCATGCAAGATGTTAAGTACATTGCAGAAAGGATCACAGTCATGTTTTACCTTAACGGCGTATACATATGTATTATAATAACATTTGAATTTGGAAAAAACTTGGAATAAACTGGAACAGACCTAGAGTTCGGGGCACGCAAGCCCCACCACGACGTCAACGTAGATATACGGCAGGTTCTTATTATATTCTTCTTTGACACGTGCACAAAACTTTCCTAACAATCCATTATATAATAAACGCACCCATTACTCCAGCAAGACGCATTCAAGACCCATTATAATAAATTGCAAACTGAATTCAGGCCTTGCAGCCTTGCGTACGAGTTGACGAAGCGCATTGTGCGTAGTCGATACAGCTGTGGCTGCTATCCGGCCTTATTGTGCCACATTTGAGGGCCAATTATCTTGAGATATTGCTACTGAGTCAGTTCATTTGTTACCTTACCTCAGCTTCGCCTTGAGTGGTAGATACAGTGGAGTCAACGTCTTGCTAACTCGGCGAGGTAAACGAATCAAACATTGTATGGCTGTTTTGCTTTGTCGCGTGGGTATCCTTTCTGAAGACTTCCTGAAGACCAAAGAAAAGATGGAAGGAATCTGTGAATGAATATATGAAAGAAAATGAAATGAATGATAGAGTGACGACTAACTGAAAAAAAAAAAACGATTTGCGCCGAAGCCAAGTAAGTAACATGGAACTAAGCCAGGAAAATTATGATGATAATGATCCTATCTTCAACATTGAGTAAAGCAATAGATAATATATAAGCATACTAGGGAAGCTGTAGGTAATATAAGCATACTAGGGAAGCTATAGTTGGGTCAGGAGTCAATCAGGAGGGAATCTGGGGAGGAGGCAATCATTGTGAAGAGATTCTTCTCTCTGGACCCACAACCACCATTAGTTCTGCTATCTTACCACCTCCCTTTTTGGAGCACAAGAGCACTGTTTTCTATCTTCAATCTGGGGAAAATTGTGAGAGAGTAATCTTTATGCTCGGTTCCTATAAATAAAAACGAATCATTTTGCTTGTCAATGGTAGCATTTTGTATCGCCAAACTGGGCATATAAATAGATCCCTATAAGCTAATTTTACCTGTGATAGCTACTTCCATATTGGAGGATCTATTATGCAAAGCTATGAATGAGATCTTTGCTTTATTATTAGTAAAGGTGTAAGTCTTAATTTTAACCAAAATCGATCCGAAAATTATAGGAATCGGCCATTAGAAAAAAAAATTAAAATAAAGTGGTATAAAAGTTAAGCTGATTTGACAAGGCTCCAAGCAAAACATTCACAAAACAAAAATATTACCAAAACATGCACTTGGTGTGTGCAACAAATAATTTAAACATGTTATTAGCTTGCCAGTAACTGTGTTTTCGCCAGTAATGTGGCTGGCTTGGCACACTCCCTGGAAACTGAATGAATGGCATATGAATGGCACGCGAGGTAGCCGTTGCAAATCGGCGGCGTGTTTACCTAAATAGTTACAGGAATGTCGAAAAAATTTAGCACGTATACGTAGGTACTCTATCATTTTAAATTGACTCATGAAGTAGTTAGGTGTTTTGAGTCAGACACTTAACAGTAACTTGTTTTACAAGTGTCAGTGATTGTTGGTGGTTTGTTAAGATTTTAAGGCCTTTTTTTCTATTGCTAGCTTTAGGAGATCTCGTGACAGATTAAATTGTCTCCTGCAGAAACCAAGAAGATCGATTGTAATGCTGAATATGTATTCTATGCTTATAATCACCAGACCTTATCATACGAGCATAAATTTATACAGTTTGACATATTTTCCAAACTAAAGCTGTCAAACCGCCATATATGCTTCATATACAAGTTATCTGTTGCAACTTACGTAAGCAAATGCGCTGGGCGCTTTCAGAAAGGAACAAGCAACAAACGGGCAAAAAGTTTCGTGGATATAGATGCTTTAATGTACTATACTACACAAATGTATGTAATTAAGAAAACCATAATTTGAGGCATAATCAACCTATGTACTGTAGAAGACCTGACTCCAACTATGTGGAAGTCTACTGCTGCGACACAGGCCTCCTCTCTTCGAGAGGAAGTGGGCTGTACAGTTAGCTAGCTTTACAGTAAAAAACATGGCTAGCATTGCATTTTCTGAACTCCTAACCACCTACATTTTTATCTACACTGTGCCAAAAAACACATAAATAAACATACAAATAACACCACTTATACGTAAGCAAGTAAGTAAATAAATCACTAAAATAAAAATACACCTGAAAACGAAGAATTTTAAAATCCACTCAGTAAAGATAACGTTGTAGGGTTTTTATTTATAAACGCAAATGTATTCCTTGTTACATCAGCATGTATTACCATAGATGCATAAATCTAACGCGCGGTAGACACTCGCAGTTGGGGCCGACTGTACATGTATGTGCTGGCATAATATTCACATAAATTACACGGGAATTAATTATTGCTTCAGACTGTGCTACGTGTGGGGTGAGGAAGATTAGGCTTGTTTATGATGTTATGTTCATCTCTTTTCAAGTGTTCCCAACTTAGTAAAATCCTTGAGCCTTCCAATGTAAGCCTTCGTATGGATTTCGTTCGATTCGCGATCGTAAACTACGTATACCAGCCGCCCTGGCGTCTGTTCTGTAAAAAACTCTTCGCGAAAACTTAGGTGAAATGAGCTTGAGGTGAGTTGCCGTTACAGACTACATAGAGATACTACGTATGTATATTGTCATCCATCTGATGCTAGGGATTTTTTTTTTAAATTATTGCTGACTGGGTCTTGACCTCGATCACGCCAAATAGAAAGCGATGAATGAGATCATAGATGGAACGAGTGTGCCCAGAAGATGCCAGTTCACTCTTGCTTTGAATGATGACTTTGGGTTATTATGTAGAGGAGGAGAAGAGGAGTTCGTGGTTAAGTAATAAGAGGAGCTCGTGGCTAAGTAATAAGAGGAGCTCGTGGCTAAGTAATAAGAGGAGCTCGTGGCTAAGTAATAAGAGGAGCTCGTGGCTAAGTAATAAGAGGAGCTCGTGGCTAAGTAATAAAAGGAGCTCGTGGCTAAGTAATAAGAGGAGCTCGTGGCTAAGTAATAAGAGGAGCTCGTGGTTAAGTAATAAGAGGAGCTCGTGGCTAAGTAATAAGAGGAGCTAGTGGCTAAGTAATAAGAGGAGCTCGTGGCTAAGTAATAAGAGGGGCTCGTGGCTAAGTAATAAGAGGAGCTCGTGGTTAAGTAATAAGAGGAGCTCGTGGCTAAATAATAAGAGGAGCTCGTGGCTAAGTAATAAGAGGAGCTCGTGGCTAAGTAATAAGAGGAGCTCGTGGCTAAGTAATAAGAGGAGTTCGTGGCTAAGTAATAAGAGAAGCTCGTGGCTAAATAATAAGAGGAGCTCGTAGCTAAGTAATAACAGGAGCTCGTGGCTAAGTACTAAGAGGAGTTCATGGCCAAGTAATAAGAGGAGCTCGTGGCTAAGTAATAAGAGGAGTTCGTGGCTAAGTAATAAGAGGCGCTCGTGGCTAAGTAATAAGAAGAGCTCGTAGCTAAGTAATAAGAGGAGCTCGTGGCTAAGTAATACAAGGAGCTCGTGGCTAAGTAATAAGAGGAGCTCGGGGCTAAGTATTAAGAGCAGTTCGTGGCTAAGTAATAAGAGGAGCTCGCGGCTAAGTAATAACAGGCGCACGGGTCGATCCATCAGGTTAAGCTACGCTTGCCGGGGTTGGTCCGTGGATTGGTGAGCATCTTTTCATTCCGAGACTCCTCCGTGCCTCGGAAAGCACGTTAAGCCGTTGGTCCCGGCTGTCATTCGTGGATCTTTGACAGTCATTACGGGTCGGAAGTCCGAAAGTCTGACAACCAGTCTTACCATAGGGTATCGTATTACCCAGTAACTGGGTTGTGGAGGTCAGACAGGCAGTCGCTCCATGTAAAATACTGGTATTCAGCTGCATTCGGTTAGACTGGAAGCCGACCCCAACATAGAAAAAAAAGACTAGACAGATTGATTGATAAGAAGAAATGCTTTCAAAGCTTTTTGTATTTTTACATTTGACTTTCAACAGGTTTGAGATAAGCTTTGCTTATGTCAGTCCCACACGCTTTTGATATTTCCATCGTTTTTATATCAAATAGAATGACACTTTGTCTAGACGCTCAGCTCATAATCTGCCTAGCCTTTTCCAACTTCCTATCTGCCCTCCACAATCCACGATACCCCTTGGTAAGTAACCTTGTGACAACCAAGGTTACTTACCAGGGGTAGACTGAACACCACTTTGAAAGGCCTCACCGGAGGACGTAATAAGGGAGAAATTTTCTACCTAACAAATCTGCATTCAAAGATTTTCGAAAAATAGTTCCTCGTCATTTTAATAAATAAATGAAGTCAAAGATGGACTCAACCCAACCCACAAAAAGTTATTTTTGAGTTATCGAGGTTTTAAGAATGTGTATTGAATATTGTAACATAATATATGGGCAAATATACTAATATCTTTGTAGTATCACGGATATTTCTTTCTGAGTGAAAGAACCAACCGTTAGGACTTTTTTGGTATTATTTATAACTCATTTTTGACCACAGTGTGGATGGAGTCCTTTCTGCTAAACTACGTCCAATTTTTAATTAGGTACTAACATAAGTAATCTGATGGACCTTTGAGTAAAAGTGAAAGTATCTTGTCCCATTGAATTTATAAGTTAGAATTTCATGATTTTCCTTTCATTTAATTTATCATGTTTGTTAGAAAGATTTGATCCTTATGATTAACCCTATCGAATGATGCCATAAAACTACAGGGTGTTACTTTTCGGATTTTAGCCCGTTCGATTCCTGAGTGTGGCAAACGAATTTTCGCAAATCTTTGAAAGCAGATTTGTTTCTTTTTAAAAATAAAGGAATATTTCGTTTGAGTAAAATCTCCAGTATGTAGTGTAGTTTCCCCCCAGGTGAGGTTAAAAAAATCCAGTCTGTATATAATCTATTTGAAAGGACAAAGAGAAATCTTTCACAGTGTAAAGGCGGAGACTGACTTGTATGGTTTGTTTGTAATGTGACATTGGAGGCGAGCGTGGTTACAAAACGGCGATACACAAGACGCGGCGAACGCTCGCATCGAGCAGATGGTTCAAGCGCGCTGCAGTTCTTGTTAAAAAACGGCATTACTCTAAACGTGGCGATCGCTTGTTTCGAGCACTTGAATCAAGCGTGCAGGGCTGCCAGATTGTTTTGAGAGATGAATGATGAGGAGAATTTAGGAGATTTTTATTTCATAGTTTCAAAGCGCATCCGAAGGATGCAACACATTATCCGAACGCACTTGTTAAAACAGTACGCTCGTTTGTTAAGGGGGTAGCCCGCGAAATACAAATTTTCTTACGTTTTTGCAATTTACAAGTCGGTATTAGATTGTACGTTGAGTAAAATATAATTTGCGGCCGTAACAAGTATCTATTTACATAATTAGAATCATTAAAATGATCAATACAACTCTATAAGACCAGATAATCCTAATGAATGACTATAATTTCATAAAATCTTGACATTTCAGGATTATACTAACTTAAGGAGTTGTCTTCCTGATTCTGATGATTATAATTCTGTAAATACATATATTATTAATTGTTACGGCCGCAAATCATACTTTAATTAACATACAACGTAATACTGACTTGCAAATTGCAAAAAACTTAAAAAAAGAAATTGAATTTCGCGGGCTACCCTGACGCTTCCTCCTTAAGCTACGGTTTCCTAGGCAAGCGGTCGTAACGGTCGTCATGAAAATCTGTCATTTTAAAACCCCGCCCCCAAAGATTTAAATCGCCAGATTTACCCTCACCATACTTAGACACGCAAAAAAGTGTCCATACTGAGAGTGTGCTCACACGTTTATTAAATAGCATTTCCATGACAGTCAAGTTAGGTCACTACGTTATTGTGTCAGAGGTGTCAACGAAACAGATTTCCGACTATTTTATAATGCGGTAGGGCGAATCTAACGATTTAAATATTTGCCACCGCCATCTTTTCCATGACAGCCGTCACTGCGGCTGTTAAGTGCGGTGACCGCTTTTCTAGGAAACCGTAGCTTTAGTTCGTATCTCTTATTAGTGTGTGGTTTGGTTCCTTCTACTTCCACATATTCTACATAATCTGCATATTGTTCATTCGTTTCATTCACTCATGATTTTATTGCTTCACAGAATTAGTTGAGATCAATGAGTATAACTAATAAATAGGGAGAAGAGTGCCCTCTTGCTGTATTTTTATGAAAACATGGCGCAGTGGCGCCATCTACAATTTGTTTCCGAACTAACCAGTCTTTAGCTAGCTAGAGATAGACTTTGTTAGTAACTTTTTTATACACCATGCCTACAATATGTTGTAACACATATTGTATTGTAGGCATGGGCGTATGAAAAAGTTACATTAGTTAGTGCAACAAAACCATTTTAAGCGGAACTGGCATAATATAATATGTTTTACAGAGGACAGGATCTGCTTTTACTAGTTTTGTTACCATAAAAAAACAGTTATCTGGTTTCCATAGTACAAGCTCTGCTTAGTTTGGGATCAGATGACCGTGTGTAAAATGTCCCAGTATATTATTATTATTATTATTGATATGCGGTTCACTTATACATGTAGGCTAGTCTTTCATAAAAATTACGTGAAATGAAACAAGTTAAATTGTGCTAAACGCAAGTCAAATTGTACAGACGCCAGCAGGTCAAGCTACCCGAAACTGTCAGATTTTCCCAATCAACCTTGAACCTAATGCCTTAGCAATAAAGTCGAAAATCTATTAAAGAAATCTGACAGATTGTAGTAGCTTGATGTGCTGGCGTCTGTACATATTTAATTTACATAATTATGTTCTATGTTACTGGGTTTGGGTTCTACACTGAGTCCTTCAAGTGGTCCATTGTATCTACGAGTACGTGAGGCACGGCGGCCGTCGGTGGTTATTATTATTGGCCCGAGGGATTCTGTTCTAATCTGGGTGACGCCGGTGCATTCAAAGAGCACATCCGCAACGGTTTCCTCAGCCTCCATGCAAGCCCTGCTCAGAGGACTGTCCGTTATGCCTATTGCAAGGAAGGAATTAAAAGGAACACTTAAAGCATTGAATCTAACAACTGTTGCTGACAAATCTTATGGAAATTAGACACCACCGGGAGCACAGCCAAATCATAAGCCAAAAAACATAACTTAGGCATTCTCAAAAGATATATTTAACAACACAAATAACATTCTTCCGCGTTCTAAGAGTAATAGTGGGAGTTATAAATGATAAATAATTTTTATTTCTGTAAGTAGGTTTGTACAAACACTTTTACAAGTCAATCATGTTTTTTTTTAAAACTAGATGAGGTCGGTGTTTCCAATCTGACTACTCTAAGAAGAAAGGCCGAAACAAACTCAGAGGTCACAGTCTCTTATAAAGTCCAGACATAATCTTGGTCACTACATGTGAAGACCATGTAGATTGGTGTCAGAAATGGTCTTTTGAGGAAAGAACCACACAGATTGAGAGGACCTGTCCAGTCAGTGCACGCATTTGTCAGTAATCGCGCAGCTCAACTCAGAACTTAAGGAGCTCAACGATTCGACGAACAATACCAAAAGAAAGGACATTGGGGTAGGCCGCATAAATTACTCAAACTGCCAGACCATGATTAAAAATAACTGAGAAAAAAAATAAAAGAAACAAAAAAAGCAATCACCTACATAGTCTTCACATTCACAATAAATTAAAATAATATAATGCTTTACAAAGTAAACATTCATGTCAACATGCAGTATGCAAAAAAAAAAATTAAAAAAAAAATTTGGAGCAGTTCAATCCCATGCCTTTTTGTCCTCAATATAATCTTTAACGGTATAAAAAGCTTTCTGACACAAATTGCGTTTAATGAATGATTTGAATTTATTAAGGCTCAGATCTTGAACGTGGCTTGGAAGTTTATTATAAAAGCGTATACATTGACACCTGAATGAGCCTGAATGAGGTGGTGGTCTAGCTAATAGTAGCTAGACCACCACCTCATAAAGCAGTATTATTTTAATCTTATTTAAGTGTGGGAAAGTGATAGAGCTAGACGTTCTGTATAGCTCCATCTCGTTCTCACACTGAAGTAATATTAAAATAATGCTGCTTCAAGAGATGGTGGTTTGAAGTTTGTAACTTTAATAGCAGATAAAAAAAGGTCAGTACTTATGTACCTATATAATATCTAATTTATTTTAATGTTTAAAATATTAAAATATGCTCAATTTTATTAGTAAAATGTAAAATAAATATGGTTACGCTAATTATGTCAAAAATGTAGAGGCTATACGTACTAACTGAACCTAAAGTATTAGGAGCAACATGTAGATGGATGCACCATCTTTTGATCTAAGCCAAATATACGGTTCTGCCCTCCCCCTCCCCCCGGTTGAGATTTAATTGACATCCAGTGTAGGTATTGTTACTATGAATTATCAAAAATAACTACTATATTTTCCGTTTCATTTAATTTTAAACAATACTTGGCAAATAGCCAAGTATTGTTTAATAATAAAATAAATAATAACAACTAACAACAACATAACTTCAAGCAGTCACAAAAAAAAATATAAATATTTATATTTCATTGGAACATTAATTCTAGCTTAAAACTGTTTAGAAAGAAAAAAAAACTAGTCACATACAATGATCTTGTGTTACAACTTCAAAATAAGTATTATTAAAGACCTAATTCAGTGGGTTCTTCATATTTTTTTTAAATTTGACAATGTAATATTTCTGACCTAGATACCTCTCCTACATTGGCACATACAAAGTTGATACTCCTGACCTACACTGACTTGCGTTCGCAATGTTCGCACCGAGCGGCTCGGCTCGCTGCACTGACTAGACTGACTTGTAACCTTTGTTTGCTACGCGTTTCAAAGGAATTCACGAAACAGCCGACGGTCGAGCGGAGGTTCCGGCACGGCGGCGCTCGCATTGAGCGGCTCGGCTCGCTGCACTGACTAGTGTAACGTGTTACAAAAACTCTATACATTATAATGAAACGTTACAAGTCAGTCCCCGCCTTAAGAATTTCAGTTTTCACAAAAAAAAAAGGTTTGCCTTCCACAGCAACTTTTAAATCACTGATGGACCGCAGAATTTGCATTTGTGTCTTGTAACCTCCTAACATTGTTATTTTTAACCATAGATCAGTAGACTCGTATACCTAGTAAGGGCCAGTTGTTCAGCCATTGGTTGAGTTAACTATGGATAAAAAACCGGTCCTTATTCCATATTCTAACATGTATAAAATCAATGACTCATCAGTCAAGCAGCTTCTTTGTCTCTCCATGTAAATCAGTATTTTACTTTTCTGAAAAATAACTATCAGACATAACGTATTTTATTTTATAAATATATTTTATGATAATATATTACCAATTCTGAATACTGAATAAATATTTATTTTTATTTATTATTATAGGAAAGCCTTTTGTACAAAGTTCGTTACTCAAAATAAATCAGCCTTGGTCCTTTCACAGATATTTACCTCTGATTTGCATTATTGTCAAAATCACTGTGATATTTATTATCCTTAAAATAAGGTTGTTCTTGGTTTGCTGCTACTGACAAGGCTGTCCAAATCACAGTGATCTTTATTCTCGTTACAATAAGGTGGCTGTTGGGTTGCTGCTGTCAGAAGTAACATAACTGTAAAATGACTGATCACAAGTTCTACTTCTTATGCTTTTGTTTTTCCTACAATTCCAACTACTAATATTGGCCATCAATTTCGAACATTTCATCTATTTAAGGGAGAAGCATTAGGGTAGTCCGCGAAATTAAATAGATAATATGCTGGGACATTTTCACACACGGTCATCTGATCCCAAACTAAGCAGAGCTGGTGCTATTGAAACCAGATAACTGATATACTACATACACTACTTTTTTTTTGTAAATACATACTTATATAGATAATTACATCCAGACTCAGGACAAACAGACATGTTCATGCACACAAATGTTTGTCCTGGATGGGAATCGAACCCACGACCTGCGATAATCCCACGACATGATAGGCGCTATCTTAACCAACCACGCCAGCTGGCCTGTCAAATTAAAATTTTCTTACGGTTTTTGCAATTTGCAAGTCAGTGTTACGTTGTATGTTAAATAAAGTATGATTTGCGGGCGTAACAAATATGTATTTACAGAATTATAATCATTAGGATCAGTAATACAACTTCTTAAGTTAGTATAATCCTCAAATATCTAGATTTCATGAAATAGTCATTCATTACGATTACTTGGACCTAAGAGTTCTATTGATGATTTTAATAATTATAATTCTGTAAATATATACTTGTTAGGGTCTCAAATCATATTTTGATCAACGTACAATCTAATACTGACTTGAACAGTGCAAAAAACTTAAGAAAAATTGAATTTTATAGTTTCAATAGCTTTATTCATGTGACAGTGACAAACAGGATGACATAACTTTTCAATCGTCAGATAACTTTTATTTACAGAATAAATATGGCGGTTTGACAGCTTTTGTATAGAAAATATGTCAAATTGTCATATTTATTCTTCGGATAAAAGTTATCTGACTATTGAAAACTCAGCCCTAAGTCGAAGCAAAAAGGCCATATATTTATTACACGTGTGGCAATTGCATGGTAGTAAGTGTAATGTTTTTTTTTTATTAATTTAATTTATTTCTTACTAGCTTTAGCCCACGGCTTCACCCGCGTGGAGGTCGGAAAGTATCCCACGGGAACGTACTACCGGGATCAAAAGTATCCTATGTCCTAATCCAGATCATAGACAATTTTCATCCAAATCCGTTCAGCGGTTTTAACGTGAAAGCCTAACAAACAAACAAACTCACTTTCGCATTTATAGTACCTATAATGAAAAACCGGTCTATCGACACTCTAGACTCACAAAATGTATCAGGTAATTAAATTAAGAAAAAATCTTAACACACTACTAAAGTTTCTATAATAATATAATTCAATCATGATTCTAAAGACACGTGGCGCCATCTTTTATCATAAGAACATTATTGTTGTTTTCCTCGGGAACAGTAATTTTATTCGGGATGAAAGTACCTTAGTTCCGTTTCTGTATACGTGAAAACGCAATATGCAAAATTTCAGGATGATCGGTTCAGTGGTTTAGGCGTGAAAAAGTAACAAACAAACTTACTTTCGCATTTATAATATTAGTTAGGATTAGGATGCATATTATATATATAAAAATATTAGCATTCTGCACTCCTTCTCCATTAAAAACTTTAACTGTGCTAAATTTCATACTTCTCGTACCTCTAATATGAAAAATGAAAAAAAAAAGAAAAAAAAAAAAGAAAAATGGTTTATTATTACTACAAGTAAATATCCTAACAACTAGTGATCGGAGCCTCCTTTTAAGCAAATAAGCCTGTGTTAGGAGACTCCGCTCTTCCAATATCAATACGTACAATTTACTTACTTATTATTTATTACTTATTACTTATTTACTTGTTTTATTTTTGATTCTATACATTCGAAATAATAAGTACTAAGTAATATAAAGAAATGTGAATTAAAACTAAACATAAAACATAGAAAAATAAATACAAACGCAGCCCATTTGGAGGCATGCATGACATATTGGTTCTTAAATTCACTGACACACAACGCAGAACCTAAACCGCTTGGTCTAGACGAATGAGTTTTTGCAAAATAGTTCCTTATACAACAAATGTGAGGACGAAAGACAAATTTTTGAAAATATTCATTTCTTATAGGGGTTAGGTAGTTGATGACAGTTTGTATGGAAGATCATAATGTTGTCGATGGCATGTCCCATTCCGCACACAGCTGGTCTATTTAATAATAATATATTATGAAATTCACTGACAAACAAGGATAACGCATAGCGTAAACCGATGGGTCTAGAAGTATTTTTCGCAAGAATTCCATAAACAATAAAGTGAGCACTAGTTTACCAATAATTGTAGAGAAACGAGATTATTCGGCAGTCGCTACTTCTGCGCCATCATCTGGTTCTCGTTAACGTTCCGTTTACGGTGGGTGGACAAACAGCCTAAGGAAGGATTTTTAAAAAGGGGTTGAACAGGGGAATATGTGTATGGAAGTTCGTGATATTTGCCGACAGGAAATCCCATCGGGTACACGGCTTGTAGTGTACGTACATAATTTGTTTTCGCGGGACTCAATAGATGTCAGTGTACCCGTGACTCCGGCCCACTCGCAAATGGTTCCTAACAAGCACGTCTAGTTTGAGCTTGCCTGTTGCATGTTGGAAAATTAAATTTACGTGTGTGTTTGGTATTACTTATGACGAAGCGTTATTATTTTTATTTGGTGGCCCCGAAACTCCTACAACCGTATACAAACTTATGAATGGTAAATATTCTTAAATAGTACAGTGCTACTGACGTGCGGACTGCACGTCAGGGTGTAACAAAAGCAGGTTAAGTTGGGCAAGCATTCTTTTGAAACTCCGTACTACGTCAGGCTAAATTACGGTTAAAGTGTTACTTCTGACGTGCGGTCGACTGCACATTCTAGCTCTATAGCTTGCCATACTCGTATGACCCGCTAACCATACAGTCATTACTCTGTAAAAAAATGTCTAAAACTCGTCACATTGTAATTACTCTGTAAGAACTTACTTACAGAGGCGACATAGGTATACCGATGTCGCCATAACCATACGGTTCAGCCACGGCCGGGCGGCCCAGCCCTTTCAAAATCAATACACTACTTGTTTTCCAGTACAAACAGATTCAGAGGGGATGACGTGTTTCATTCGCATGCCTACAAAAATAGATGAGGCACTATATGCTGTATTGAATGCGAAGTTAGAGCCGATTTCTCGGTCGATTAGACTCGTGATAAGTAGCCGATGGTCCGGCAGAGTAAGGGGAAAATCACTGTGTCTGTTAGTAACGTCAATGCCAAACTGAATCGTGGCTAAGAGTATTTCTATCTATCTAAATAACAGCCACGCGTGCACGCAAAAGAAACCCCTTTTGTCAATTTTTTATCTAATTGTAAGAAAGCTAAAAATTATTGAAATACAGGTCTGTCTGACTGCAAAAGTAGATGTGCAGTTGTCGTGGATCAAAACCATTCGTCACAGCTCCCCTGTTAATTAATAGCGTCATCGTTTTGCGCTCTCTAAAAATATAGTTAATTTTGCCTTTGATTTATTTAATGTAGAATGAAGATATTTTATGTATATAAAATAAAATTTAAATTTCTTGAAAATTTTGTTGAGAAAAAATTTAAATAGGCTGGGATTATTTTTCAAAAATAATTTTAATAAAATTAGCTAAGTATTTGACCGTGTGGAGGTCGAAAATTATCCCACGAGAACGTACTACTGGAAAAGTATCCAGTATGTTCTAACCCTAGGTCATGGCCTATCCTTATGTACCTTTCATCCAAATCCGTTTAGCCCAAAGGTAATAATAACTTAAAATTAATAAGCATAGGTAGTCATTTTAATTTTGCCTGATTTTACTGGAAGCCGACCGCAACAAAGTTGGGAAAGACTCGGCAGATTGATATTTGAGGAAGTCATTTTAATTAAGCAATCGCCTGGTCTCGGAAAACACGTTGAGCCGTTGGTCCTGGCTGTCATTCGTGGATCTTGATGATCATTGACATTCGTTACGCGTCGTCAGAAGTCCGAAAGCCTGACAACCAAGGGGTATCATATGACCCAGTAACTGGGTTGTTGAGGTCAGACAGGTAGTTGCTCCATGTAAAATGAAGCATTCATACCATTAATTTGAAATACCCACTCTAGCCTTTGCCCACATAATACCTATATGTTAGCCAAGTGTAACCTCCAAGTTGACCGTAATAATGATGTCGATGATATTTAGTTTCTTGTAAAACGATAATCAATTGTCATCACTCGTGTCAATTTTAGGGTTCCGTAGTCAATAAGCAACTTTTATAGTTTCGCCATGTCCGTCTGTCCGTCCGTCCGCAGCTTAGCTCAGTGACTCTCAGTAGTAGAAAGCTATAATTTGGCATGGATAGGTACATATTAGTCACAAAAGTTATGAGACACTTGGTTTAGGTTTTATATTTTTTATTATTATTACTATACAAAAAGCTTAGTCCATGATGTAATCACCAAGCATCTAAGACTTCTTGCCAATGATCAGGCAAAGTTTGGATGCCTTTCGCCCAGAACTCTGATGGCTGTGCCTCGAAAAAGTTGTTCAACTCCGCCATCAGAGAAATCATTAAATTGTACCCTACAAATGTTGTTTCAGGGCTCTAAACAAATCTAATGGAGCGAGGTCTGGGGAATAAGGTGGGTGGGTGGGGTATCGTCTCCCAGCCCAAGTTCTCCAACTGTTGGCGATCGGCAGATGCGACATGAGGTCGAGCGTTATCGTGTAGTAAATCTACTTTGACTAGTCTTCGTCGTTTTTTCTTGATAGCAGCAGGTAGTTTGGTGAGCTGGGTTGAATATTTGTCAACGTTTATAGTTTCATTGTGTAATAGTTCATAGAACAGCATGTTTTGCGCGTCCTAGAAACAGCAAAGCAGAACTTTAAAGCGGTTCTTTTGACTCAGCTTCAGTTGAGTTGGTGGCGTTTCTCCTGGACGCAGCCAAAAAACACGACGTGTATCGTTCTCGTAATGAATCCATGATTCATCTCCAGTAACCAGATCAGACAAAAACTCTTTGCGTCGGGTCGCAGCAAAAGTGATTAGCGACACGGACTGCACGACTGGCGTCTGTAAGGATGTGCGGTACCCAACGAGCCAAAACTTTTCGATACCCAAGCTCATGCAGATGGTTTTCCACGGCGTGGTGACTGCAGTTAAGTGCTTCCGCTAATTCACGAGTGGTAGCATCCGGATTCGACTGCAGTTCACGGCATAAATCGTTATCATTCACTGCGGGTGGTCGTCCTGAGTGGCTGACTTTCAAGGATCCTGTCTCCTGATTTAAAACGGTCAAACCATCGCGACACGGTCGCATTGTTTGTACTTCCAACGCCCAATGCAGTGTTGATATCGTCAGCCGCAACCCGCGCACTGTGGCCTAACAAGTACTCGTATAAGTATAGTGTTCGAACTTGTCGCTCATCCATTTTTCTTCAAACTGACTAAACCGATCGCGAGGGCGGCTTTATATACCCTCACAGCACAAGTACCTAGAATGTTTTACAGAATACTATCGAAAACGATTATCTTGAAAAAGGAAATGTATAGAGTTTTGTGCCAACCCAATAAAATCATGAAAAAACATTTTTGTTAGGGTACCTCCTGTACACGTAAAGTGGGAATGTTTTTTGTTCTCGTTTATCCCATGATATTTATGGAGTATCGTTGGATAGGCCATTCAAAAATATTATGGGTCTCTGAAATCCACTTTTCGATTCATGGATCCATTTGCGTAAAATTGTAAAATTACGCTTTAAATTGCTCATTTTTGTTAGAGTCAACTATAACGAAAATAAAAGGAAAACTGTCACAGGTTATAGAAGTTTACGAGTAATAGTCGACCAATTTATAAAATATACTTGGTAAAGAAAAATAATTATACAATTCCATTGAAAATTACTTATTCAATTACAGTGTTTATTTTATTTTTGGGATAAATTCATCACAACTACGGAACCCTTCATTTTGCGTGGTCCAACACGCACTTGGTCGGTTTTTCAGAATCTTGTTGCGAATATTAGTGATTTCCCTTCATATTTTCATTCATTTGACAAAACCCTTGAACCAGCAAGACTAAAAACTCGGTTTTTCATATCCCAAACAATTTTGTTTAAATGTGTTTTTTCACAAACTGAACTAACTATGCAAATTGAGTCAATTTCGTGCACGGCTTCGAAAGATGTCACGAGCAGAACCAAGTCATGCAGATTTAATGTTTAGCTAGACGATGACTGACAAATTCGGGTCGCTAGTGTTTTGAAAGAAATGTTGAAGGAAAAATAGAAATGGGGGATCATGCATATTGGTTAAATCTTGTCATAAATTTAAAATAATAACAGAGGCGAAAACCCTGAGTATCAGTAACATATTCGAGTGTAGTGGCATTGAACTTATTCATCATAAAATTATTGTATTGTGCGTTTATCGACCACCTAAAAGTAGACATGACCAAATTGAGTTATTTTTTGCCAGACTAGAGGAATTGTTAAGCAAAATAAGTTTCACAAATAAAAAAGTTATAGTATGTGGCGACTTCAACATAAACAGGGTAAAAAATAATAAAATATCTCAACAATTTGAACATTTATAAGCTAATTATAATTTGAATTTAATTATAAGTCAACCGACCAGGTTAAGTAGCATGACATGCATTGATAATATAGCTCATAATATTAGAGGAGCAAAATCTACAGTTTTGGAACTTGCTCTTTCTGATCATACAGCACAGTTGTTGACTTGCCCCGTAAAAAAAAGCTACACCATAACACACTGGTTTAGATCTAAACGAGATTACTGTGAAGATAATATTTGTAAATTTACACGTTGCATTAAGAGCCTTAGTTTTACGGAATGTTTTACCAATAATGATCCTGAATTATCTTACAATACTTTTTATGATCTGTTCAAATTATTTTATGATTTATGTTTTCCTATAAAACGAGTTAAAATATCAATTGCTAAGAGACCTAAATGGCTAAGTAAAGGAATAAGGATATGCTCAAAACGGAAACGTCATTTACTTTGGAAGTATCGGCTGTCATCAAATCCAAAAGATAAATTAAATTTTAAAGAATACGGGGTAAGACTAAGAACTATTATTAAAATGACTCAAAAATCCCAAAACAACTATTATATTAATTCAGCTACTAACAAAAGTAAAGCAATATGGAATATTATAAATGATAGCAAGACAGTAACACCTAAAGAAGAAATAAACGAAATAAAAGTAAAAGACAAATTAGTAACCAAACCGACAGATATAGCTCAGGCTTTTAACAACTATTTTATTGACGATATAAAACCAACAACCAATGACTGCGGTACAGCTCTTAAAACCCTGACATATAATAATCCAAATTCTATTTTCATGAACCCAACTAATCCGCAAGATGTTGACCAAATTATAAAAATGCTTAAAAATACGAACAGTACAGGTTACGATGACATAAACGTAAAAATAATCAAAAGAGTATCGCATCTCGTTGCTCCAGTACTCAGCCACATAATAAACCTGTCTCTTGAACATGGGGTGTTTCCTTCAAAATTAAAATTAACACTCGTAACTCCCGTATTCAAAAAATATGACAGAAAAGAGATGAAATTTTACAGGCCAATTGCATTAATACCAGTTATTGCAAAAATTTTTGAAAAGGTAATCTATAATAACTTATACAATTACTTTGAAGATAATCAAATATTTGCAAATGAGCAATTCGGGTTTCGTAAGGGTAGATCTACAACTACTGCTCTTTTTAAATTTTTAAAACAAGTAATGACAGGACTTGATACAAAGCAACAAATAACAGCGATCTTTATGGACATGACAAAGGCGTTTGATCATGTGGATCATCAAATACTTCTTAATAAATTAGAAAAATATGGGGTAAGAGGAGTTGCATTAAATCTTTTAAAATCATATTTAGCAAACAGATTACAAGTAACGCAAATAACTAGAGTAACAAATGGCACAAAGTATGAACAAATATATAAGTCGAATACCAGAATTGTGCAGCAGGGAGTGCCCCAAGGAAGTATACTAGGACCACTTTTGTTCATAATTTACATAAACGATTTACCCAAATCCATAAAACAGGAACTAATACTCTTTGCTGATGATAGCACAGCTATTTTTACTAAGGACCAACAAGGTGATTATGAAACAAATGTTAACAAATCTCTTAACGATATCATAAGCTGGCTAAATATAAACAAACTAAAAATAAATATAGGAAAGACAAGCTACATGACATTCAAAAATAAAAACTCAAAAACGACAAAAATTGACATTAAATATAAAGACGAAACATTGAAAGAAGTTAATAACACAAAATTTTTAGGCATTCACATTGACTCTGGGCTGAACTGGAAAATGCAAATCGATCATGTCTGCAAAAAATTGCATCAGTCCTCTTATGCACTTCACATGCTAAGAAAGGTTGTACACGAAAGTGCACTACTAAGCGCTTACCACGCATATGTGGGTTCTTTACTCAAATATGGGATTCTTTTCTGGCGTAATTCACCCAACAGAGAATTTGCGTTTAAAGCCCAAAAAAGATGTATTCGAAGTATATGTGGACTTAAACAAACTGATACATGTAGAGCAGTGTTTACTAGGTTGAAAATGTTAACTCTCCCGGCATTATATATTTATGAGGCTGCAGTGATGATAAAACGCGATATTAGTAATTATGAAACGTTAAGAAGCGCACGACATAAAAATGAATTGAGTGTTATTAAATGTAGGACGGTTAAATTTAAAACGAGTATATTTGGGATAGGGATAAAAAATTATAACAGACTACCAAAATATATAAAAAGCATTGAAAACCTGAATATTTTTAAAGCTAAACTCAAAGAGTTCTTAATAAGTAAAGCATACTATTCGATCAATGACTTTTTAAATGACAAAAATATTGACGTAAAAACATTGACATAAAGTATGTGTAAATTTTAAATTTGACTATGTAGACTGTTTTAATGTGCTGATATCAATGAATGACAATGTATTTTTGACATGAGTAAATAATATTAATGAATTTATAGTCTAATTTTGGCATGTAATTTATGACATATATTGACATATTAATTAATGATAATATATTTTGGCATGAGTAATAATACTAATGAATGAATGTTAATGTATTTGACATGAGGGATAGTATTGATTAATTGCAATGTATTTTGAAATGAGTCTAATATTAATGATAATGTATTTTGACAGAAATTATGATTTAATGATAAAATAGATTTTGAACGATTATTAGATATTGTACGCCCTATGGGTATGTTACAGCGATCTGTATATTATTATGGTAAGAAATCCTTTTCCACCTGTGACAAACAATAAAGGAATTTGAATTTGTTGAAAGGATCATTAATGAAGAGGCTATTACAGACCTCGCACCATCCTCGCGCTACATTATTATACTACTCGTAACCTAATCCCGTGCCGACCTACGCGTAACTGCTACGAGTAACTGCTACGAGTAACTGCTGCGAGTAACTGCTACGAGTAACTGCTGCGAGTAACTGCTACGAGTAACTGCTACGAGTAACTGCTACGAGTAACTGCTGCGAGTAACTGCTACGAGTAACTGCTACGAGTAACTGCTACGAGTAACTGCTACGATTAACTGCTGCGAGTAACTGCTGCAAGTAACTGCTACGAGTAACTGCTACGAGTAACTGCTGCAGTAACTGCTGGTCTCAGCCTAAAGACGCCCACTGCTGGACATAGACCTCCCCAAGCACTGCCACTTCAATCGGTTCTGTGTTTCCTGCATCCAGCGGATTCTTACAGCCTCCACAAGGTCATCGGTCCACTTTGTGGGAGGCCTTCCAAGATAACGGGACTTGGCTTGAGGAAATTAGTTATTAAACGTGGTTCTTTGATTCCTTTGGGTCTCCTTCCAGAGACAAAGCTTAGAGTGAGAGTTTGTTTTACTAATCCTGGCACTAGAGGTTTTTAAATAAATATGGTTCACTACAGGGGGCTAAGTCTGCTAACGCTATTGTGTCGGAAAAGCCGACCATTGAAAACAAATTGTAGATTTTGATTTTGGTAATCTCCTAATTGAAAGGCGTCATTATGATTTTCAGATGGCGTGCCTCTGATACTTCATTGGAAAAATTGTTCGTATGGTAATCTCGTACATAATTACAAGTCATAATCTCCTATTGTTTGACTTTCTTTTGACCACTAACACGCCATTATGAATTTACCTACGAACTTTCAGAACAGTGGTAATGGCGTTACCTTAGTCAGCTTTCTCCTGCGCTTGTCCCAATTTATTTGAAATCGGCGCAACATATCCTTTTCTTCCATACTTCTCTATTAGTCATCATCTCGGTCCCTTTCTGGTTATGTCATCTTTCACACAGTCCATCCATTGTTTCTTTGGTCATCCCTTACTCGTCATCCAGAGTCATACTCAAAACTTTGCTAACGAAATTTCCCTCATTTGGCGTTGCCTTAGTATGGTTGTCATAATGATCAATCATTGAAAATGTCAGACTTGGACCCCAGGTCAACAGCCATTGCTCTCGATAACCAACTGATGCTGGTAGAGTTGACAGTAAAATATTCTTCTTCTTTATTTAGGTCTACAAATTATTTATTTTATTTTATTTTATTTTAAACACATACACTATCATTACAGGTTTACTTAATGCAATAGTGTAGTTACAACTTACAAGGTTAGACTTACATTGCTAAATTATATTATGAACCACAAAGAGTTATTGTACATAATGCGGCCCGTGTGAATTCACTCAGTGTACAGTTGAAGCAGTCAATCTGTTGTGACACCAAATTTTGTCTGGCCAGTATCCGGTCAGTACCGGCTACATCGATAGTTTTGGTATTTATTTGTCTCCTTCAGATCCTGGAAAGTGCAGGTGCTGGTGTTGGTACAGGAACAGAGGTGAGGCAGATTCTGTTAAGAGGCTCCACAATGGCACTGTGTTTTGTATGGGTGTGTGTAGATTATTTCTACAGCGGCCAACCTGGGCCCGCAATCGGGCCGAGTATTTTGTCACACGAAACTAAGCAGCTTTAGAATTTTGATCATGAGCTAGCATTAACTAAATAGTTTTCAAATAAATTATTTTCATTAGGGTGGTGGTGGCCTATTGCTAAAGGCGCCGATTTACCTACGAGTACGTGTCGTGAGTTCGAATCCCGATGACACTTTACTTTGTGTAATTTATTTCATCACCGCTGCTCTCAAAACTGTGAAGAAAAATATCGTTTGGAAACCAGCATGACTTAGAACCAAAAACTCGTATACATGAGACATCCACAAAGACTGGGTCCATGAAGACATGTGACATCCACCAACCCGGACTGGGTCCATGAAGACATGTGACATCCACCAACCCGGACTGAGTCCATGAAGACATGTGACATCCACCAACCCGGACTGGGTCCATGAAGACATGTGACATCCACCAACCCGGACTGAGTCCATGAAGACATGTGACATCCACCAACCCGGACTGGGTCCATGAAGACATGTGACATCCACCAACCCGGACTGGGTCCATGAAGACATGTGACATCCACCAACCCGGACTGGGTTCATGAAGACATGTGACATCCACCAACCCGGACTGGGTCCATGAAGACATGTGACATCCACCAACCGGGACTGAGTCCATGAAGACATGAGACATCCACCAACCCGGACTGGGTTCATGAAGACATGTGACATCCACCAACCCGGACTGGGTCCATGAAGACATGTGACATCCACCAATCGGGACTGAGTCCATGAAGACATGTGACATCCACCAACCGGGACTGAGTCCATGAAGACATGTGACATCCACCAATCCGGACTGGGTTCATGAAGACATGTGACATCCACCAACCCGGACTGGGTCCATGAAGACATGTGACATCCACCAACCCGGACTGGGTTCATGAAGACATGTGACATCCACCAACCCGGACTGGGTCCATGAAGACATGTGACATCCACCAACCGGGACTGGGTCCATGAAGACATGTGACATCCACCAACCCGGACTGGGTCCATGTGGCAGATTATGCCCTCTCACAGAGCCCTGTGTCACAGAGGAAACGTTATAGGCTGATTCTGTTATGCTGAATAATTTCTTGATGGCAACATTTTAGGTCCAAAATCAAGATTTATAACTAAAATACACTCGTGTATTTTATATAGATCAATTGTCTCTTATGAAGGCCACCACCTGTTTGGCCGACAAGCGGATGACACTTTTACGGGATATAATAAGGTAATGTATAGACTTCCTGCGGCTAAGTGGCGCGCGCGCCGGTCCTCGCGCCCACATGCGCGCGACAATTCTAAATGTTCATTTGACGGTTTGTGGGGTTAGGCGGAAGTGAGGATGGACTATTAGATTTAGATGATGTTCTTTTACCGAGTTTTTTTCAGGTAGATTTATACTATATCTATATCTATATATCTATTCAAATGTCTGTATCCAAACAGCATTGCTTTGTTATTTTCAGATGTATAGGTGCTGGGGGAATAACGCACATGCGACATTTTAGCTTGCTCTGCACTTAAAGTTAGCAAAGCATAGCTAAGGTCTACGTTTAATTTTCTGTCTTCCACTATGTCTGTGGCCACATAGAACCTGCAGGACGGACGCAAGCATAATTCCTAAAAAAAAACTACTAATCATGATACTAAAATAAATTAGAACAACTAACTAAAACGCGTTTAAACCATAATTTCACGACCGTGGTCAAATCGAGTGGTACATTTAAATTGATTGTAGGACATATTTCCTTGAAGCCGGATGCATTCAATTGGCATCAGCGGAGTGCGCAGGCGACGAACAGTTCGCGACCGACCGTTCTGTCACTCTCACCGCGGTATCGATAAACCGGAATCGAAATATCGATGTGTTGAACTGAGATCGTTAAACTATACGAAACGATTGCTGCACTGATAAAAAAAATGTTTTAGAGATTATCAAATAATTATGTTTATGATTTTATTCGTTGTGAACAATTTTATCTTTTGATGGACAGTGGTAAAACAATGTCTCTTCATGAAAGCATTCGTTTTGTGGGACAGTGAAAGAAAATAATCTCATCAGTTTATCCATCAAGTGTTAGTCTGAGGACTGAGTTTATCAGACGCGAGTGGTATCACTGCCATGTGATACCACAATACAGCTATCACGACGGAAAAAAACGTGAAAGATAAAAAGCGAGCGAAAAGGAAAAGAATATCCGATATGAGGTGAGAGCGGTGGGAGCCAAGCAAAACCGTGCGGTTAGCAACAAACGAAGTGAATTAGAATGTGTCTACCGGGGAGCTGAAAATGTCTCACGCTGCATATTACTAATTTGCGAATACCCTCTTTAGTATAATTACATAGTTTCATGTCATTAGCATCATTACGCATTTAATAATGAATCCGTAAACATCATCATGTCTGAGTCATCTACGACCCATCCCTAGGCTCTAAACTTTTCAGCCCCCCTGTTACTATAGGGCTTAAAAACTTAGCGTACCGGGGGCTGAAAAGTGTTGAGCCTAGGGATCGGCCGCGGATGACTGACTGTTTAGGGATTCATTATTAAAAGCGTAATGATGCTAATGAGATGAAACTCTGTGTTTATACTAAAGACGGTATTCGTAAATTAGTAATATGCAGCGCGAGACAATAACGACTCTTGAAGGCACTAAGGCTCAAAACTTTTCAGCCCCTCTGGTGGACTTGGAACTTTTTCGAATAGAATTCTTCTTGAACTAAATAAGTTTTTAGGGGGAAAATACACATGCCAGTAGCTGGAACAAAACTATGCAAGTAGGTATGGCATGCCATTATGAAATTGACCAATCAGAAGTTGTTATGGCACACGGCATGCCAGCTACAGGCATGTGTACTATCGCCCTTATCTCCAGTATGACAGTTATTAAAATCATCAACATAATATATATAAAAATACATCCTGTTTAGATATTAACTTGATCGATGATTCCATTCTTCTTCGTTGTTGGGTCCAATATGTAGCCACGCTTATAGCAGCATCACTGACGTTTAGAAGATCCTCTAAAGTGCAGGTGTACGGACACTTGGAACACTCCATCAACGGGGTCATGTCACAAACATTGGTTGTCGGAGAGGTCTCTAATAATGATTCTATTGGTTTCGCATAGGTCCTTTTCAGGTGGTGAATTGCACAAAGACCAGGTGAGAAGTTGAGGCAATTTCATCATCGTCATGGGAGTAACCCCCTGTGCCTAAATTGTACAGATGCCAGCACATCCAGCTACCTCAAACTATCAAATTTTCCCAATCTACTTTGAAGTAGAAAATCTATTAAAGAAATATGACCGATTGTAGTAGCTTGATGTGCTGGCGTCTGTACGTACAGCGGCCCTCCTGGCCTCATAGTTGTTTTAGAGAAGGCAAGAAGCTCTTCTGCAAGCTTGACACTGACACAGCTGGAAGATGATGTCTAAGAAGTCACAGTATTTTGTATCGCACTAGAGCTGACGTCTAGTACTGGATTGGTCAACTTGAGGAATCTGTTGCGTCTCTTCAGACTGCCCATAGTCTTTCCGATGTTGTACAGAGGGTGTCTGACTCCTGTTTAAGTTATTCAGTAGCAATTGCAACTCTCTTCCGGCTGTTCCTGCAAGCCTATATACTGCTAGTTTAGATTGCTGCAGCTGCAAAGAGCTCTTTACGTGCAGAGGGCTGGCCTTTTTTTTCGGATAATGAATCCGCATTATCTTGCCATCCGATATTGAGTCGTGGCTGTCAGCCAATAGGCGCACACAGCACTCGTTGACAGTGATATGGATACGTTTTGATAAAGGAGATAAAAAAACAATCAGTTAGTTAGGTACATTCCGTTGGGAACAAATCTGTAGCGCCATACTCTGCGCTGTTATACGAGTTTGAAAAATACTGTTTTCATTATGTATTAGTTAAAATAATAATAGTAAGAAAATAAAAGAAAAACAGAAATAAATGGAGAAAAACGTATCCTTTCGGAAAATAGCTAGGTATTGCATTTAGCTCAAAAATGTAGAACGGTGAAAAATCTACCAAAATAAACCTAGTCTTACTATTCTTGTAAAGGTTTCGAAAAGTAGTCCATAAGAATAAAAGCTTTTTCCAAAAAATTCAACCGACTTCCAAAAAAAACCCCACAAAGTGAAAAATAACTTTAATTTCGGAAGTCGGTGTCTTTGGATCTGTACTTATTTTACTTTTTTTGCTACCGACTTGCAAACATTTTCACTGGTCATCGTCGACATAAGAAAAGAGTGCTTTTCCCATGGGCATGTTCAGTCCCGGTAGTACGTTCCCGTGGGATATTTTCCGACATCTATGCGGGCAAAGCCGCGGGCTAAAGCTAGTATACACATACCCGCCAGAGCATAATACCAGATTCGCAAACACCAGATTCGAAATATACATATATACAAATATTACTCATTTCCAACCAGCACTCGGCCCGCGTGGTGGATTACGCCCCACTCCCTCATACTGAGAGGAGGTCGGGTCCCAACAGTGGGAACATTTTAGGCTGATTATGCTATGGCCATGCTCATTTGATAATATAGGATTACATGAACTGTATGAAAAGTGGTCGTGCAGTTCGCCTCTCGTGTGCAAGGTCTCTTAGCTGAATGACAAGCCATCAATCATGTAGTCATTATTTAATCTGTCTAAATAGGTGCTCAGATTAAATAATCACTACATTGCTTCCTATATGACCATAACAAGTCACTTCGGGTTGTTGCTCATAATAATTTTTTGGTTGGACATTCACGTGGAGGTTCATAATGGAAAAACGTTTGGGTGTATTAGGTCCTCCTCTTACCTCTGCTTAGTCTCTCAGAGATTCAGCGAGATGCGTAACGCTTTTTTTTTACTTAGCCGATACTGTCCTAGTCCTGGGCAAAGGCCTCCCCCAAATCCATCCAGGAACTCTTTTCTTGCGCCACCTTGAACCAGCCCTCATGGTACGCGCTCAGGTCTTTCTGGGCCGGCCTCTATACTATTATTTCTACGAGTATATTATATGTTAGTTGTGCAATTATGTTCTATGACATTCGGCAATATAGTTTTGCTTTCTATCAGTTTTTTTTTTTTTGTAATCGGTTTAGTACTTTCAGAGCTTACCTTTTACAAATATTTACAATGTTACTTACCTCTTTATAATATGATTTTAGATTTTTTGTTAGAAGTGCTTCTTATTCACTAAAAGACCCAAAACATTCTATATCGAAGTTTCTTTGTCCCCAGGGTTGATCTTCGCAACCTAAAGTGTGCGTCCGCACTCCGCGCTGGCCTCAAAGCTGCAATGTACGAAAGCAGCTGCTCCTACGCAGGAGCCTTAGAATTAAAAAGAAGCGCATTAAAGGAGGAACCATGGCCTGCAGCAGAATGGCCTCCGTACCGACTCCACCAGTCCACTTTCGAGCAACTGAAGCAGAGTGTGGAGAAGGCCAAAGCGGCGTTACAGGACAGGTCAGGTCTTCTGGGGTCTGCGACAGCCTTCGGTGATTTCTATGGAGGGCAGCTGGGGCAGGACGCCACCAGCTCCACGCTAGGTTTCGGAAGGACGGCGAGGACCGATGACTCAATGCTCGGGGCTATGGATAAAAGTAAAAGTATTGGTAAGTAATTTCTGTTATTTCGTTTTATATCGAATTCCGGTAGTATATTCATCGATAATGCAAATGATGTTGACGCGGCTTATATTCTTAAACAATTATATCTCTATTATTGTAGATATAATACAATTGTCTGTATACGGTAACCACATGTGTGTGCATATACCTAGCCAAAGGAAATTATAGGCGCCCTTCATGTCGCCACAATATTATGTCCCATAATAAACACTACGTCAAGATGATAAAACTCAATACCAAAACGTAAACTTTAACACCAACCATGTTACATTCATATCAGAATTTAAGGTCCATTGTCATATGCCTTAACCTCGCGATGATAACGCGGCGGTAGACAGACACGGCTGAATATCGATTGATCGCAGCGACAGCGTAAACTCGCTCTTATGATAACAAAGCACGATCACATTTCGCGTGTAAACTAAACCCTTTTAGATTACTTTGATGTAGGTAGAAGAGGCTTGGTGGGGAGGCATCTTCAGATAACAATCAAGGGAGAGGGGCGTACGGGATTTCATCCCCATGGTTGCTATAGAGACGCGCCCGCCCCTTAACGCCCCGCGATCATCGCGCGCTCGGGCAAATAGTGGCGAAAATACATTTTTATTATCCCACCGTTCATTATTTTGGATGTTAGCCGACGCTTTTTTTCTCTTAACGAGGGCAGAATGATAATAAATTCCGTTGCATTTTTCGTGCATTGTCGTTTGTTAAGAATTTCTGGCGCTATCGAAAATGTTGTTTATTTTTTCATAAATAAATGAAAAAATAAAGGTTTCGCTTTGGGTTTTGATGGTGTTAAATTGTCCATAGTTAAACAAAAAGGATCCAACCCACATAAGGTGTAATGTGGGTTGGATCTATTTCGTTTAACTATGGACAATTCTATACTCAACTGAACTAGGTGGGTAGTCTATACTTCAACAGTAGCGGTGTAGGTACGATGTATGTTGTATGATCACACTTTCTTTCGATCGACGTTGCTCGAGTTAACACGTTAAAACTTTAAATAAATAATCTATTGTCCACTTATCAGTTATATATAATATAATATCACTAAAATATGGCTTTTCAATACTCTATTATTAAATAATTTATTTGTGTTTCTTTTTGTGAGCATAATTATTATCCAAACCACAAATATTATAATGTCCAAACTATAAAAGTGTGTTCTCGCTGCAGTTACACTCCTTCAATTGTGTGAAAATTCCTTCAATAAAGAAACATTGGATCTACAAGACCACGTTCAAGACAAACATATTCCAATTGTTACAAAATCCTTTGTCCCCGGTAGAGGTCGTCATAAAAGCACAGTGACAAAGGAACTGCTCTCGAAAAAGACAATAAAGTTTCTGCCATTTAAAAAAAGTACCACAATTCATAAAAAAATGTAAATTCGAAGCGAGCGGCCATTGTCTTGGCTTCGCTGCCGAGAGGAGATCGGGTCTTTCCGCTTTCGTTAACTAGATGGAAACTCTTGCGTTTCGGGGGACGATTTTTCGTAGGATTTTTTAATTTGAATGCCGTTGGAGTTGGAGTTCGTAAAGTTTGCTCACTATAATTCGGGTGTGTCTGTTTGTTTGGCTACGAAATATGACTTGTTTATGTCTTTAAGCAAATGTTGATATATATATTTTTTCTGTAGGTATATTAATTAGATAGTGATCTCAATCATGATACTTACAATTATCAAGTTTCTGCAGAGTCTACAATGTGGTTCCAATGCTTTACCTACTGGCCACGCAAAACAGTAAAATGAGTCAAACTCAAAACAAAGAGTCTCGTTAACAAAACCCAACAAAATATTTACAAAACAAATTACTTTTTGATCACACTGAAGACAAAGTTGCCATGTTAAACGGCTTGCAACGACATCCATTACCCGACGGCTTTGATAAACACACGAGCCGAGCCAACAATACTAAGCAATGGCCGAGTATTTACATAATATTCAAATAAGTGCAAAAATCCACGCGCCACCACCGCTTAATCTTAGTCATTAAGAGAAATGTATTAAAAGTGACCCCCCAACGATCGCGTAAAGAGTTGTTAACACGAAAATGATTGCAGAACGCCCCAAATACCAGTTGCTAGTATTTTACATGGCTATCGTGGCCCGGGATCAGTTTGGTACAAATGTCATCAATTATGAGGCCACACTTTAGATCGTATCGCGATAAAATATATATCAATAAATCATGCTCCAACTGCTCTGATATGAGTTTATTGATTTTTTAAATGTATATTGCCAAAGGGCTAGGGTTGTTGTTTCTCGATTTATATTCATTACGAACGGGGGTCGGTGTGAGTGGAATGTAGATTATGGACACAGTATTAGTTGAATCAGAGCATTTAGGAACTCCTTTGTTTTGTAGGTAGGAAAGAATCGAGCGTTCCTACGGGCCTAAAGTCGGACTTTTGTTAGCTGCAGTAAAATGACACTTCTTACTGTCATTTCGTTCTCTTCTATCGAAATGACACTAAGAACTCTCATTTTACTGCAGCTAATTAAAAGTCCGACCAGAGTGCGTTTCATCAAATAGTTCCTATGCCGTAATGTTGGCTCCACTGTTGTAGGACGAACACGTCAAACGAGATACGCTACCGTTGATAAAGCATGGACATGATAGGTCCAGTAGGTCCATAACTCCATGTGTTAAAATTTAAGACAGTGGAGCCAACATTACGGCATAGGAACTATTTGATGAAACGCACTCTAATAGACAAAGTGACATTCTATCGGAGGGGCAATTCGATTTTTAAATAACACATTTTGCGTTCTAATCTGTTAAAAGTATAATAGGGATGATGCCTGGGTAAAAAAAAAGAAATTCTATTTAGCCCGTCCGTCAGATAATAAAAAAATATTAGATCCTACGTATTTTTTGCTTTATCATATTAATAAAAAATGACTTAGATAACTCGCATTAAAGTTCGGGAGTGGGGGCTTGCTACGTCACTTCTACGTATAAGATCTACGAAGACGTGACGTCATGCCACATTTTAAGTGAATGTATCGCCGTAATCTTTTGATTACGTAGAAAAAGAAAAAATACGTGTCCAATATATTTTAATAATCTACATGACGGACAAAAAACATTTTTTAGTCATCATCCCTATTACAAGCTTTTATTTTTCCTATACCTTTGACAAGTTTTTGACACTGTCGCTGAGATAAGATTGCGATTGCCTCGTTGGTATGTGGTCGCAAGCGCTACTACTGAGCATGAGGTCTTGGGTTCGATTCCCAGATCGAGCAAAGTGTCATTGGGTTTTTGTATCTGGAATTTCTGAGTAGCAGCCCGGAGTATTTATTTGTGGCCGGTTGGGACTTCAACATAACTGGCGATATGTGGGGGTAGGTACGCCTCTGCCCAACCCTTCGAGGAAAGAAGGCGTGATGTTTATAAATTGCGACTAGATTTGGAACGTGTTATATTGCGGGATATGGAACGTGTTATATTGCGGGATATGGAACGTGTTATATTGCGGGATATGGAACGTGTTATATTGCGGGATATGGAACGTGTTATATTGCGGGATATGGAACGTGTTATATTGCGGGATATGGAACGTGTTATATTGCGGGATATGGAACGTGTTATATTGCGGGATATGGAACGTGTTATATTGCGGGATATGGAACGTGTTATATTGCGGGATATGGAACGTGTTATATTGCGGGATATGGAACGTGTTATATTGCGGGATATGGAACGTGTTATATTGCGGGATATGGAACGTGTTATATTGCGGGATATGGAACGTGTTATATTGCGGGATATGGAACGTGTTATATTGCGGGATATGGAACGTGTTATATTGCGGGATGTGGCCTTCTGATAACGTGATGGAAAACTGTAAAATAAGCTATCGACAAAATTTATGGCAATCCTGTTGAAAGTCGTTGTAGAAACACGAAACGCTATGAAAGTGATTGCCCTCTGGTTTTGCATTCTCCTAGAAACTACAGCAAAAAAAACTTCAGTCATTAGTTCTAGATAACATTAAGACGCTACCGAGCGCACAGTGGCGCCCTCATCTTTATTATACCCATCGATATATATATAGCTCTATGATTATACCGTTGTCTAGGCTCCAGAGCACTCTCTCGAGCCGTGACTCGCAGGGTTATTATACCGTTGTCAAGGCTGCAGATCACTATCTAGAGCCATAGCTCCAGAGAGTCATAACTCGCAGGATTATTATACCGTGGTCAAGGCTCCAGATCACTCTCTGGAGCTATGACTCGCAGGATTATTATACCGTTGTCAAGGTTCCAGATCACTCTCTGGAGCTATGACTCGCAGGATTATTATACCGTTGTCAAGGCTCCAGATCACTCTCTGGAGCTATGACTCGCAGGATTATTATACCGTTGTCAAGGCTCCAGATCACTCTCTGGAGCTATGACTCGCAGGATTATTATACCGTTGTCAAGGCTCCAGATCACTCTCTGGAGCTATGACTCGCAGGATTATTATACCGTTGTCAAGGCTCCAGATCACTCTCTGGAGCTATGACTCGCAGGATTATTATACCGTTGTCAAGGCTCCAGATCACTCTCTGGAGCTATGACTCGCAGGATTATTATACCGTTGTCAAGGCTCCAGATCACTCTCTGGAGCTATGACTCGCAGGATTATTATACCGTTGTCAAGGCTCCAGATCACTCTCTGAAGTTATGACTCGCAGGATTATTATACCGTTGTCAAGGCTCCAGATCACTCTCTGGAGCTATGACTCGCAGGATTATTATACCATTATCAAGGCTCCAGATCACTCTCTGGAGCTATGACTCGCAGGATTATTATACCATTGTCAAGGCTCCAGATCACTCTCTGAAGTTATGACTCGCAGTATTATTATACCGTTGTCAAGGCTCTAGAGCACTCTCTGGAGCCTTTACCCCACAGAATATGGTGTCGTATCTGGTAGCACTTCTTACAGTATCTAGCTTTATCCATTCAGGACCCGTTAATGCATGCCTATACCTAACTAAAAGCTTTATTGAGTATTGTTAGCGATGTGTTAAATAACGATAAAAAGAACTACATAGGGAGCTAGAGACCAGCAGAAGGCCTAGACCAGTAGCAATCGATATCAAAGCGTTTTCAATTTAAAAACACAAAAAGTGCGATGACTTGCAACAGGATGGACATAGGGTTTTCGGTACCTACCTGTTTATATTTAATTCAGCTTTATTAGAGCTTACATAGCTTTATTTGAGCCTCCTATCCAAGCACAAGTTACCATGGCCTTGGAAACTTGGAAAACCTTAAAAGTAGACTTCAAACCCAGGTAGGCCGCAGCAAGGACAACCACCACAAGTCGGATGGCTCAGATCTTCAGAGTGTAAGAATGCGGCGTCTCTCCACAGACAAAAGCTCACCTCCCATCTTGCATCGCATGCCCCCGGTCATCTACATACATGAGTACTTAATGGCTGCGTCAGCGAACGGTATTCGCGTTGCTGAATTTTGGGACAAACAAATTAACAAACAAAAAAAATCGGCCAAGGGCGTGTCGGACCACGAACAATGAAGGGTTCCGTATTTGGGATGAATTTATCCCAAGAACAAACTTGACTTTGTATAGTTGAAAAGCATGTTTTCCCTTACATCGATATATGTCACGGTCAATTCTCCAACAACAAAATTAAGTTTGTTATCACAAAAACAAAATATGTGCTAAAACTACAAATTAACAACTTTCTGATTTTTCCTTTACTTGTGCTGTGAGACCTTGATTCTTGCCAAATTTCATGATTCTAGGTCAACGGGAAGTACCCTATAGATTTTGATTCCCTTGTGAAATCGCAAAATATGCGAAAACATGCGACATAAACGGTGATATCTTTTGATCGCGTTGACTTACAAGTTTGATTTTTTCACAGCTGAAAGAGACTATAGATTGCAACTCAATTCAATACATTTTTGACTTTTCCACCATTGTTATCTCTACTAGAACTTTACTTTGTCTAGGGTGCATACAATCATTATCTACTGTGTTTGTCGTTACCTACTAGCGACCTAAACCTGCTGTACGGTTACGACTTGACAAAACATCGAGATTTGGTTATTATAAGTCTATAAGATAAATATTAAAAGAAAGAAAAGAAATAAAAAAAAAAATCTGCACAAGCAAACCGCACATTACAAAAAAAAAAAAAAAAACAAGACATAAAGCATAGACTCAAGCAGGTCAAGCTACCCGAAACTGTCAAATTTTCCCAATCAACCTTGAACCTAATGCTTTAGCGATAAATTTGAAAATCAATTAAAAAAAATTGACAGATTGTTGTAGCTTGATGTGCTGGCGTCTGTACACACATGCAAAACAGGCAAAAACCTTGTATTCAAGCAATAACGCATCGCTCGTAATAGCTCGTAAAGCCTTCCGGAATAAATTCTCCAAATGATTTTGGATACCGCAACCGGGGGCTCGTGGCTAAGTAATAACAGCTACACGGGTCTATCGATCGGGTTAAGCTACGCTTGCCGTGGTCGGCCATCTTTACATACCGAGATTCCCGCGTGCCTCCGAAAGCACGTTAAGCCGTTGTTCCTAGATCCAAATCTTTGACAGTCGTTACAGGTCGTCAGAAGCCCGAAAGTCAGACAACTAGTCTCACCAAGGGGTGTCGTATTACCTAGTAACTGGGTTATGGAGGACAGATAGGCAGTCGCATATAAAAATACTAGTATTCAGCTGCATCCGGTTAGACTGCAAGCCGACCCCAACATAGTTGGGAAAAGACTAGACAGATGATGATTTTGAAAACCGCATAGGTATAACACGTTGCCGCATAGTTTAGGAGAACAACGCGGTAACACAGACAGACACGAGAAGCGACTTTAATTTATAATATGTAAGTAAGTATAGATTTTTAGTATCGTTTATCTAAAATAACTGCTCCACCATTCACTGAAAATTTAATAACAAAAATATACACACACGGCATGCAGTCAGGCACTACAGATAATCTACAAAGTAGAGTATCGTCAAACGGTGTAATGAGTGTGAAAAGTGACTCATCACGGGGCGCCCTGCTGTCTACACCAGCTTTATTATGTTTAATAGTCCCTCGGCCCCAACGGTTTGCCTTTTAATTAGTAAGCCTTATTGTATTATTATAATCTGACTCATGGATGTTCGTTGAAATGAAACTGATAATAATTATATGGGTTGTTTCGATTTTTGTGTGCGTTTTGGTTTAATTACAACAATATGGTTTTAAAATCATTTATCCTAATTCTGATTAGAAGAAGGAGGTTTTGTGCATATTTCGCAAAATTTGCAGTTTGGCATTCGACACAGGCTGTAATTGTAATACCTACTTAACTGAAAACCTCTTAAGGGGTCATTGTACTCATCATTATGAACAATTTTTCCAAACAGGAAATCGTGAAAAAAATGGCTCCAAAATAAAAATAAAAATATAGAAAAGCTAATTTTTATTCTAGCGATTTCAGGGTTGGTCCCATAACCAAGTGATGGTACCTACCCCTTAAGATGTTTTTTATTTATTTCAATTATACGTTTTAAAGTCCTACTTACTATATTATATTCTTTCTCCAAGTACCTATAGAAATATTAATGCTATAACGAATACTTATTTGTTTCCAATAAATTGTTTAATTTAATATTAAAACAAGACTAACTAATAGACACATCAAAATTCTAATTCACAGTTTCAAATTGTATAATCATTCTGTAAAGCCACTAACCCTCTCGAGCCACCCAAACACTTCACATAAAGCCAATAAGCCAAATTCCCAGTCCCATGGGGTGATCCCAAGTAGTACCAAACAAACAATTATTGCACAATCAATGGCCATTCGCGCGCGAATATTATAAATCAGCGATAATGGCTCGCGTTACGGACAGTGACATCGCTTTTAGTTCGCCGCTCGTGACAATAGATGGCGCACGGCCGACGCGCGCCCGCGCATCTCGTAAACACGCCGCGGGCTCGAAACCAGCGGGAAGCAAAGCTGTTACGTGCTTTTTATTACAATAAATTATAATTTTGTGACAAAAAGCTAATTTAAAAAAAATATTAAATAGGATTTTCTTTCACAAAACAGAGCTCGAATAAAGCTTTTAGGTACTTACACCGTTGTACCTACACACTAATTTATGTTTTGGGATGGCTCACTGTCTTGTTTCTGTCATTAGCTTCTAATCCACTGTTGAGGAATATTCACCTAAGTACTTCCATAATGAATAACTCTTTAGGTACCCATAAGCTCGTGCCTAAGTAATAAAAGCCGCACGGGTCGAACCATCAGGTTAAGCTACGCTTGCTGGGGTTGGGTTGGTCTGTGGATGGGTGACCATCTTTTCATACCGAGATTCCTCCGCACCTCGGAAAGCACGTTAAGCCATTGGTCCCGGCTGTCATTCGTGGATCTTTGACAGTCGTTACGGGTCGTCAGAAGCCCGAAAGTCTGACAACCAGTCTTACCAAGGGGTATCGTATTACCCAGTAACGGGTTGTAGAGGTCAGATAGGCAGTCGCTCCATGTGAAATACTGGTATTCAGCTGCATCCCGTTAGACTGGAAGCCGACCCCAACATAGTTGGGAAAGGCTAGGCAGATTGATTTGAATAAGAAAACAAAAACCGAAAAGAAAAGAGAACTCGCTGGTATCAACTCGCCCGCTGTTTTCCTAGCCCCGTCAATGTTGCTTACCATTTCATGGGAACCATGGTCGAGACAATGCGAGCTTAATTGTGCGACAGATACCAGTAATGATGATACCACCCCAATTTTTTTTTTGGATTTATGGATATGCCGTGACCACGCAACCTCACCCCAGCGTTATTTTCAACAAATAAATTGTTCAAAACATATTGTGTTCGGCAATTTGATACGTTTGACTTTTAGCGTGGGAGAGCAGAGATTTTTTTTTTTGTATTTTATGTGTTTATCAGGTTCGTTGCAAACCTTGTGCTGTTTTTTTTTTATTGAATTGTTCATGTTTATAACGGATTGCAAGAATTTTTATGAAAAGTCAATGTTGGTCTGTCCCCAGCTACCTACCTACATTTTTTTAACTATAGTAGTCACTTCCCTTGACTAGGCTGAGCCCTATTAAAGATAATATAACTAATCTAACTACAGTACTTTAGTATTATATATGAACAACGAGTACCTAATTTTTACCTACTCCTGAAACATGCAACTCTAGAAATTTTGTAGGTATTATATCCCGGGTTTACCCCTTTTTAGGGTTCCGTACCTTAAAAGTAAAACGGAACCCTTATAGGATCACTGTCTGTCTGTCCGTCTGTCACAGCCAATTTGCTCCGAATCGAATGGACCGATTACATTGAAATTTGGTACACGTATGTATTTCTGTGACCCAAACACGGACGTGTAACGTAAATAAATGAATTTTTAATATGGGGTCAATTTTCGGGGCAAATAATTAAAAAAAAAAGTTTTGCAAACTGTACCGTGTCACATCTATGGTCTTAAAACAACATGGTAAATCTCTCAATATTGTGCATACAAACTCACATTTGCAGTTGGAATGTATGGGAGAACATATTATATTTTTCAACTACAATGTTGAGTTTGTTCTGGGGATTCCTCCCAAAACCCTTCATTGTGCGTAGTCCGACACGCACTTGGCTGGTTTTTAATTTATAATCCCCTAATTAGTCGAATAATTAAATTGTTTTTTTTTTAATTTAGTAGTAAGACTACATCGATTTTAAATAACAATACTTAAATGAAAAAAAAAAAATTAAGTAAAATAAACAGGTACCTAATAAATATTTTTCACGAATTTATTTTTCTCTATTGGCAACGCTTCATTTATAATTTTTCAGTCCCAAATAGAAACCCTTTTATTTTTTGTAAGATCCCTTATTGTTTGGTAATTGTTATGTAATTTTGGACGCAACAGGTTCAGACAAGCTGTCTGGTGGGATCAGTAAAGGCTACTCCACATCTACCCTGTCCGACTCGCTACGGGCTACAAAATGTTCAGGTATGTGCCTTTTAACGCTCTCCGAGAACAGCCGGTCTATTCTGCAAAAATCTTATCGTGAGAACTAAGGTGAAGTGATCAATAGTGTCAAGCGTCAGGTGAAATGCTCACTTCAAGTTTACTTCACCTAAGTTTCCGCGATGAGACGTTTACAGAATAAATCGGCTTCTCTTTGTTAGGTTGCCAGCCCGTGAGAAGAGAGATGATGATGAGATACTCGTATGTAAGCTGCGTAGCGGTAAATGGGTGTCATTATAAATAACCAATGCGATCGTTTCATTGATATAGTGTAGTTTGGCTTAGCTGTGGTGGAAAAGTTTTCAACTTAGCTTAGTTTTTAGGGTTCCGTACCTCAAGAGGTGTCACTCGTGTGTCAGTCTGTTTGTCCGTCTGTTATATCCTATTTGCTCCGAATCTAATGGACCGATTAAGTTGAAATTTGGTACACATATAGACACCTATGTATTTCTGTGACCCAAAGACGGATGTGTAACTTAAATAATTGAATTTAGAATATAGGGGCCAGTTTTGGGGCGCAAAAAAGAAAATAAAAATAAAATTGCAAACTGTACCGTGTGACATATTACATGAAAGGGCTCTTACTGTGAGAATCTCAATTTTTTTATAATTTTAAAATAAATTGCTTTCAAGTTATTTAAGAAAATAGACGAAAATTGACCATTCCTCCTTATCTCTGAAACTACTGAGCCAAAAATTTTGAAAAAAAAAAAACAGTTTAGTTATATACCTATAGATTACCTTTACCATCGCTTAGTTAGCTCGCATATCTCTGATGGAAAGGCAGCCTAGGCTCAGTGTAGTCCAAAAAGGAAAGTATATCTCAGAGTTTTTTTTTTTAACATTGACTTGCCTTTATCAAAATCGTAAAGGTCTGATAGACCAGCGAGCTTATGGTGGTCTTGTTGACTTACAAAAATCCCGATAAAGACCACTGTTGCCACAAGACACCATAAAAAGAAGAATAGTGTGAGCTGAAAAGTAAAGTTCGCTCGTCGCTTTTGCAGCGCGCCCTGCAAATTACCTAAAGCTGCGTGTACGCTAGGCTAGCGGAGCATGAACAAAGCATTAATTCACGTAGCATAATTGGACTGATGGACGCACACGCCTGGCTATGCGAATTCGTGTTCAGCTTGGGCTCTACTCGAGCCCAGCTAATGAAGAACAACTTTGTTGTTTGGACCGCTCGTGTGTCAAGATGAACTGCGAGACTCAGGCTCATTTTCACCACAAATCACTAAACGCGTTTAGCGCTAAACGAATTTAAAACATCGCTCCGTTTCTTTCAATCGTTTGAAGATAACAGAGACAGAATTACGTTTTACCTGTGTTTATCGTTAAACGCGTGTTCACCACGCCACAGGTGTTTCACCAAATGAGCCTAAAAGCGCGGTTATCTTTAACGCGGCTTTGTCTTGTAGGTGGAGTGAACACGAGCCAGAGGGATCGTTGTGATTGTCATATTTTCGTCTAGGTTCGTTCAGATTTATGCTGTATATTTTTCCCTACTGCGCTCTTTTTTGGTCTGCACGGAGCCATATGTTTCGTAATTACAAAATAATAGTATTTTAGATACATATTCAAATAATTTAATAACTGATTTCGTAAAAAAAAATCTATCTAGCTTTGCTCACAATTTTAACCCCACGCATGCTACGTGAGTGTTTTTTGACTTTTAATAAATCCCGGTCTATGTGGAATTAATCGTATCTGGCTAGCCAGTGAGTCATAACCCTGCTATTTGACGAAGCTAGGTCTAAGCTTGTGGATAGTGTTTATGCAGGATTTAGTTCTAAAATAACTACTCAAAATTTATAACAAAATCTTGTTTTAACAAAAGGTAGTTCGCGCGTTTGAGAGTAGTGGTTAAAAATTATCTTATACTAGCTTTTGCCCGCGGCTTCTCCCGCGTGGGTGTCGGATAACTGTACGTGTAAACCTTCCTCATGAATCACTCTATCTATTGAAGAAAACCGCATTAAAATCCGTTCAGTAGTTTTTGAGATCATCGCGAACATACAGACAGAGACAGTCGCGGCGGGGGATATAATGTAGTGACAACCTGTACGACATGTGACAAGAGAACAAACCCTTCAAAAATTCCATACAATTTAACTGATGACAGTAGCAATATCAGACGAGGCGTAAGTTCAAAGGATGGCCACAGAGGACGCTGGAGAGTTGCAATTAAAAGTTACCGCTTTACCATCAAAGCGGTACTCATTACGCTCGGTAAAGCGGTAAAATGATTGTGGTGAGGGCGATAGCTTTATCTGCATTGGTAATGAGCAAAGTTAACTGCTCTGTTGCAGTAAATGCTCTCAGGATTGAGTGGAAACTGATTGAAAAACAGTTAAAGCCCAGAATTGGCACCCATTTTTTGCCAAACAATTACCTTAGGATTATACGAGTTACGAGTTATTATTAATTATTTGTTAATGTTAATTTTTTTTTTTTAATATGGTACTTAGTTCTTTATGTACAGACGCCAGCAGGTTAAGCTACCCGAAACTGTCAAATTTTCCCAATTAACATTGAACCTAATGCTTTAGCGATAAAGTTGAAAATCTATTAAAGAAATTTGACAGATTGTAGTAGCTTGATGTGCTGGCGTCTGTACCTACTTACATCTTGTAACGGTCAGTAATGTTATTCATTTTCACGTTTATTTTAAACAAACATTGATATTAACAACGTTATTTGCAAAAGTAATACAAAGACCCCATTTGTTGATAGCTCATTTTTACAACAATACTCTTGAATCACGGAGTGCTTGCATTAGTTTGCAGACTCGAAAAATGGCTTAAATAAGTAACATTAAAATTACGAGTACTCTAAATACAATGCGTACTAGTGCTGTGACTAACCCGCCACGTGCCGGTGCATGTTACGCTCTTAATTAAGACCTCTCGCCGTCCTTTCGACCGCTTTGTATGACGTGATTCGATACCGTTTCGGATATATCCGCACATTTCATTGATACTCGCTTGTCGATGAAAATCGATAAGGCTTGTGTTCATTTGCTGTTATTGTTTTATACGGAGTCTGGACGTTTCAACGGACAGCATGATAGTTTGTTCGCGAGTAAAGCCTAGTTTATTTTCATTTTCTCTAGTGCTGTGATGGCTGTCAAATTGAGAAAATGATTATGAAAGCATGTATTTTTCTTTTTTTTTGAGATGGGTTTGCTCTTAACTCTAGTCTAGGTCAGAAGTGACAGAGACAAAGTCGACGATGAAGTGAGCTTACCCAAAACAAGGCTTTTGCTCTCACTTTGAAAAGATTAGGGTTGTATACGCTCGGAAACACAGACGCAGGTAGTGAGTTCTACTGCATTGTTGTGCGCATTATAAAAGACAAAGCGCTTAGTGCGAATTGGTGGATTAGCAACCAGGTAGGGATGGTAGCTGGCAGTGCGTCTAGATGTGCGATGGTAGAAGGGGGCTGGTGAAATGAGGTCGTGGAGTTCTTGGGCACACTCACCGAAGTACAATCTATAGAAGACTGACAAGTAGGCAACCTTGCGGCGATGAGCCAAGCTGTAGAACATGTATGTACGAGTATATACTATACATCTATATAATTCTTCTGTATGTGTGTTTGTCACCTACCTCCTCCTAAACGGCTTAACCGATTTGGATGAAATTTTGTGTGTATATTTCAATGGGTTCCTGGATGGTTTGAAAATACAATTTGACCCAGTAGGTGGCGCTGCGGTATGAAGTTCGCGGGGCCCGCTATTATATGTATAAATTTTGTAATACTTTCTTTCGTTTGGTATTTTTTTAATGTTGCTGATTTTAATGCTTTTACTTGATTTTCCCACCATACCATCAATCAGAAATAGTTGCTATTCCAACAAAAAAAATAACGTAGGTGACCACGGAACAGAAAAAAACAGTACGTAACTCAAGAAAAAAGCGGTCCATTCGACTAAGATTTCTGAAACGTTTTGAGTACTAAATTAAGGGGTCTGACAGACCCCACTAAGCATATCGAATATACACGCGTGCGGGTTATCCCTGCGAACGTCGGATCGTCGATTAGAAAATCTGCGGTGACAACCGTGCATTGCATGGTTTTTTTTCTCATGCGGTACAAAAGACCTCGTAGCGATATTATAGGGTTGAGTTAATACTGCAATTGAGATATTCATTACTTGAACTATCATCTATTATTTTGTTTATTTTCGGAACTATTTTTGTTATAAATTATGCGCACCGGGTTTCTATGTATTTTTTGCTAATTGATAGTACTTATACCCCTAGTACTAGTAGAGAGTTACTAGCATTTAATTACTAAATCGTACTAAGTAACGGGTTTGTAAATACGAGTAGTAGTTGTAGCTAAATGCCAATGGCCTTGAGTGGCAACCTTGCGTGATCTGTGCTGAGCTCACGCAACGCGTCATACGTCCACCTAGTAATTAATAGAACTCGCTCATCTAGGAGCGCTGTCCCAAATAAGACGCATTATCAATTCAATAAAAAACAAATAGTATTTTAATAAAACACCTATCTACTTATACGAAAAGATAAATAATTAAAATTATCTTTAAAATGGTGAAGGTTTCATAAAAATACGCTTGATAGTTTTGCGTGATTCTCAGTCTTTTATCCGCGTTATAAAAATAATCTAAAATATTCACAGATGAAGTTATTAAAAAATTGTACTAATTTATCATATATAGTATAATAATAATAATAATAATAATAATAATAATAATAATGTTTATTTCCAGTAAAATGTTCACAAAGGTTACAAGTACAGTTATATGCTTCAAAATAAAAGTGCATTGAGAATTATCACCTGGCACCCAAACTAGGTTTATAGCCTGTGACTTGGGGACCAGTGATTCCATAAGGGTAGATACATGATCATAAATATTTTATTAAAACTGTTTTCACCAGTAACATGGTTAACAAAGCGATATAATTATTATTCATGTGAAGAAAGGATGGAAAGTAAAAAATAATAAAAAATAATTAATAATAAAACTGTTTGTGAGTGTTTGAGTTGGTCGTGGTAGGTGTAGTTGGTATGTTGTGTATGTGTAAATAATGTGAAAGTGTGGTTTGTGTATGGTGTGAAAGTGTCCTGGTAGGAGTAGTAATGGTGTATGTGAGAGTAAGTATGAAAGTGGGGGCAGTGTATGAGAGTTTGTGTGTGAAAATACTTGAATAAGAGGGGATTTGTCTTAGGTATGTGGGAGGAGAAGTTTTTCGGTCTCGTCATATGATTTCTCAATTAGCCATTCTTTAACTGTGATTTTGCATTGGTGATAATTTAAACTGTGGATATGGAGAAATTTATTGATTTTATTATATAGAATATAGCTAAGGTAGGTGAATTGGTGTTGTGCGAAGGTGGTTTTGTGTCTAACTGGTGGAAGAGCAATGTCTGCGCGTCGTTTAGAACTTGCTGTGAACGGCAGCCGATGTTTCCTTAATACACTTTGTAGCACATATAGGCCTCTTACTGTCAGAACCCTGCTTTCCCTAAAAAGTTCCAAAGTAGGGTATCTATAGGGCTTGCTGAATATAACTTTGAGAACTGCTCTCTGAGCTCTCTCTAATTTCAGAAAGTATGTTTTGCAAGCACCACCCCAAGCCGGCAAACAATATAGGAGAAGAGACTGACAGAGTGAATAATAGACCATCATAAGTGTTTCCGAGTCAGCTGAACAACGGAGTTTCTTAAAGATGGAAATGAGTTTACGCGTTCGGATGACTAGATTATCAATATGACTATACCAGTTTAGGTGATTGTCAATTTGCACGCCCAAGTATTTTATACAAGATGTGGCTGCCAGAGTGGGACAGGTACAGCAGGAGTTTGGAGAACAACTATGTACTTTAACAATAGGGGTTATGTTTGGCTGAGTCTTGTTACTTATAGAAAAAGAAACAAGCTTCGTTTTTTCTGCATTCAGTGTCAATAAATTATTGTTAAACCAGTTCATGACAATGTCCAACACCATCTGAGCATATTTTTCTGTTTCACTCCAATCATTCCCATGAACCAGTAAGGCTGTATCATCGGCGTATGTAAATATGAAGCAGTTAGTTAATGGAAGTGAACACAGATCATTAATGTAGATGAGGAATAAGGTTGGACCTAGAATACTGCCTTGTGGGACGCCGTATTCTATTCCAGCTTTATCGCTCATTACCTCACCCAATTGAACATGTTGGAAACGATTCTCCAGATAACTTGAAAAAATGTCAAGTGCAGGACCACGAATTCCCATGCGTTCCAGTTTCAACAGAAGTATGGGCGCAGAGACAGTGTCAAAAGCTTTCGAGATGTCTAGAAATAAACCAATACACCGCTGCTTTTTATCTATGAGGTGAGTCACTTTTTCAGAGAGTGCAATAACTGCATCCTCTGTTGCAATTCCGGCTCTGAAGCCATATTGGTTTTCGGAGAGAAGTTTATGAGCATTAATGTATTTAAGCAAACGGTTGTTCAGTATCTTCTCCAGAATCTTTGAAATGGTTGGTAGAATAGATATAGGTCTATAATTCTTGACACTGCCTCTGTCCCCTCCCTTATGAATAGGGTGGACTAGAGCTGTTTTAAAACTGTCTGGGAAAACACCGGTAGATATTGCAAGATTGCAGATATGTGTGATGTAGGGGATTAAAATATTGCGCGTTAACTTCAATAAATGTCCAGAAATACCGTCAATTCCAGCTACAGAACTTGATTTCAAGTTGATTATAATTCGCTCTACTTCCGAATCGTCGGTTTCCAGGACACACATTGAGTTACAAGTTGAAGCTAAACTTGATGGGTGAACTGGCATATTCAGACACTGCCGTATATTTGTAGCTAGGTCTTTGCCTACATTAACAAAGTAATTATTGACTCTGTTTGCTGATGCAAGTTTGTCAGGTTCGAGTTGCTGCAGTTCTTTCAAAGGTGAGGGTGTGGATTTTGAGTGCGTTATGGATTTAATTAAATCCCATGTTGCTTTGGAGTTGTTTTTTCGTTTCATGAATTCAGTTTTCTCGTAATTTATTTTCAATTTCCGGAGTAAAGAATTACAGTAGTTGCGATAGCGAGAATACGTTAGTTTGAGGATGGGGTTGTCTGATTGTGTTTTTAAAGTAAGATGCATTTTATCCCTGTTTCTAATACAGCGAAGTAAGCCAGGGGTGATCCAGGGCTTGATGTTACGGTTCTTTCGTGAGACTTTGGAGAGGCGAGTGTGTTTGTCAATAATTTTAGTCAATAAAGTTGTTAAGGTGTCCGCTGCTTCATTAGCATCATTAGAAAAAAGGATTGGGGAGAAATCAGTAATCTCAATATCTTTTTGGATGTTTGAAATATCAACAACTTTGGCAGTGTAGTTAAGCTTGGGCTTAGGGACATCTAGGTTGACACTCAGGAATACGGGTAAATGATCTGTAATAGGTGAGTCTATGACAATGGATGTTCCTGGTTGTATGGTTTTTAAAAGAATGTGATCTAAACAGTTATTTACTCGTGTAGGATATAAGTGCGCCGGTAATAAACCATGGGAGGCAGTGAAAGTGAGGTATTCGAACGAATGTCTATCATTGTTGTTTGGCTTGATATCAATGTTGATATCACCGACTAAGGCAACGTGATGGAATTTTGTTAGGGGTTTTAAAATGGAATCCAAGCTGTTTAAAAAATTATCAACGTGAATGAAGGAGGGTGATCTATATAGGGCTAAGATGCCAACATTATTGTCAATTTTGCAAAGCAGACAGTTTGCATCAGTTATGTCAGGTTCAGAGACGGTGCAGTGCAGTGAAGACTTAATATACATAACCACTCCATCATTCTGGTTCTTTGTATTTTTTGTGAAGTGGACATTGTAACCATTCATGTTGGGAATTATAGCAGATTTTAGCCAGCACTCGGTCAATATAATGATATCACAATCAATTCTAAGAAGATGTAAGAACGCTATAAAATTATCAAAGTTCTTATTTAAACTGCGAATGTTGAGTTGCAGTATGGATAAGTTTCTTTGTGTCTTTGGTATTTTAGATATACATTCACCTAACGGTAGTTTATAAGATTTTGATACTTGGTAGGCATCTAATTCTAATTCAAGGGCATTAATGTGGTTAGCCATTGAAAGTAAATAATATGTTCCAAAATAATGTGGTGCACACATTTAAGCATGGAAAAATGAGGCAAACTGTAACTGCATCAGGTATATTTGCCGTGTAGAGGCGTTCATTGTCAACCGAAATAGTGAAGTAAATATTCTCCATTATAAAAATTGTGATGTAGGAGTGGATACAAAAAGTTTGGAATGATATTGTCAGCGAGAATAAGTGTGTGAGGGACGAGAGTGTGAGTGTCCAGAGGTTCATGGATGGCGAGTGAGTGTATTGAGGATTAAATGTATGTGAAGAATGATTGTAGTGGTCGGTAATTCTTAATTCATAAGCAAAACAAACGGTGTTAATAATCTTAAACATGCGGGGAATACAACTTATAATAAGGTAGAAGTTAGTTATTATGAAACCAGTATAAAATAATAATAATGAATGGCAGTTTACTAGTCATTGTTTGGTTTCTGCTAGATCCCGTAGCGTCTGCTCGGATTTGACCAGTATTGGTTTGACTCCCTCTTCCTTCCGCAACAGTATGTTACCATTGGCCGTCCAACAAAATTTATACTCCTTAAGCTTTGCAAACTCGCGTGCAGCAAAAAATAGTTTTCTTGAGCTGGCTGGGAGGTACTCACTGACATATATCGGACGGTGGTCGCCAAGACCTCCTATATTTGTAGTACTGAGTCGAGACTCCTTCGGTTGCTTGTTGTTGTAGCTGCGCACCGAACTTAGCAACACGTTCTTAGTCTCCATAGTGGTAAATTCGGCAACAACCGGCCTGACGGTACCTGGTTTGCCAGGCAGTCGGTAAACGTCGCGGATATCGTTGTCTTTAAGAGGCACGTTGACGGCAGCACTCACACGAGTAACAATCGCAGATAGATCTTTAGCACACTCATTTTCTTTGAGTGGTATGTTGCGAATCTCGACGCAAGAAGAGCGTGATAATTGTTGCAAATCTTCGATTTTCATCTCTAAATTTTGTATGCAATCCCTATACATCTGTTTATCTTTTTGTAATAAATCAATTTGTTTTATCAGATCGTCGTATTGATTATTGATGAAACTCACCGTCTTCTCGATTTCAATGTTAGCTTTTTGAATGGCTAAGTTTTGCGATTTCAGCTCAGCTACCTCCGAGGATAGTTTAGCGAGGGATGAGCTTTGTTCTTGTGAAAACTTTAAGAAATTAGCTTGTTCCTCCGCCTTCCATGTATTGAGCATATCTAAAATTTCCTGCTTGAAGTCTTGCAGTTCACTACCAGGCGAAAAAGCTGGACATGGCCGATTATATCGCGAGGTGATATTAACACTATCACAAGGGCTGTTACTGCAAACAGCCTGAGGAATGTCAGAATCAGACATTGACTGGACCATGCTACTAGCAGACGCAGGAGTAGCTGGGGGAGTCCGATTTAAGCGAGGCATTACGAAGCACCAACCAACACTCAACCTTAGCCCACAGGAAAATAAGAAGCAAGGCGTAATCTCAGGGACTCCCGTAGCAGCGCAGCGCGTAGTCGATGCGCAGGTTCGTAGGCGCGTAGCAGTCACGCGCACGTCGTAGCACTCACGATGACGTCAGCTCGTAGCACTGATCACACACTGCGACCGCAATTTAGCAGCTCGATGACTAGTACGGTTGGTTCGGGACGCCCGCGCGCGACCGCCAATGCACCAGTCGCCGGTTCAAATCCAACGAGTCCGGGAGCAAATCAAAGGGCCGCAATTTTAGGTGATACGACAACAATCTATTTGTTTCACTCTATGACCGCCCAATAGGCGGAGTCTGTCCATAAAAACACTTAAGGTGTAAAAGGGAATTAAAATTTTAAACAACACCCAATCAGATTAGGGCACACAAAGTCAGTAGGTTACTGGGGAACACAGTCACTGTACACGTCCGCACGGCGTTGCGCCTCGCGATGGAATCCAATAAGGTGTATCTATTCATACACGAAATCTCTAAAGGGGTCATTGTACTCATCATTATGAACAACTTTTTCTATGGGACCAAACCAGTACATTTATGTTCGCACAATTCGTCAAAATGTACTGAACAGCTGATTTTTCTTTGCGATTTCATGTTTGGTCCCATAGTAAAAGTTGTTCGTAATGATGAATAGAATGACCCCTTAAGAGATTTTGTTTATGAATAGATCACACCTTATATATTCCAAATCATGAACACTACTCGTTTAGACGTGATCTTCGGTTTAAAATCATTGAAAGTCGGTTACCGTCGCTTTTGCCTACCGATTGCTGGAGTTTTGACGATCGACAGTGGGATCGTGTGATTAAAGCAAATCGACAAATTACAAACGTAAGCAATAGACGACTGACATAATATTTTGTCGTAAGTCGTAAGTCATTTATTCAATCAAACAATCTGTCTAGCCTTTTCCCAACTATTTTGGGGTCGGCGTCCAGTCTAACCGGATGCAGCTGAATAATCTGACCTCCACAATCCAGTTATTGCTAATACGATACCCCTTGGTAAGACTGGTTGTCAGACTTTCGGGCTTCTGTTGACCCGTAACGACTGTCACAGAACCTCGAATGAAAAGAAAAGAAAAGAAAGAAAGAAAACATGTGTTATTCGGCACGTGACACACGTGACATACGTGCACACAACAACCAAATAGAAAAAAAATAATAACAATAAAATTTAAAAAAAGCAAAGAATAAAACAATAACTTAACTCTATACAATAAAAAGCTTAAAACTAGACAGAAAAAAGTGACAATAATGACAGCCGGGACCAACGGCTTAACGTACTTTCCGAGGCACGGAGGAGTCTCGGTATGAAAAGATGGTCACCCATCCACAGACCAACCTTGGCAACCGTAGCTTAACCTGATGGATTGACCCGTACGGCTGTTATTACATAGCCACGAGCGCCTCATTTATTCATGAACAATAAATTGTATCTGAAATTACACGGTATAAAAAAAGAAAATTAAATTATATGTGTATAAAGAAAAAACGTTAAATATTACAACAATGCATAAATACGACATATACAATATACGAGATATGTCTGTTAGAATTTGACAGATTTTCGTCACAATCATACTTATGTATAATTATGGTCGTTATAAATCGAGCAAATCTTTAGGCACGTTTAAACGCCAGATAATTCAAAAACTCAATTAGCTAAAATGTGTGTGACCATCCTTTTAACTTAAACCTTAACAGTAGGGAAATAAATATTGGATACCAGTGTTTGTTTATTTTAAAAATGGATCATTTTTAATAAACTAGTTAATAATATCAAGAAACAATTAATAACCGCCCAAAATAAACAAACACTTTGGCATCCAATATTTATTTACTTACATCGCAAAGATAAATAAATCGGGATCACCCCTGCACAATACCAGTCTATTTCCCAGTCAATCATTGTGCCGTTCAGTTCCGGCGGCGCGCCGTAAATGTGTGGGTGGAGTGATGCGCTGGCGTCACTAATTTCTGGATTATCCTTATTCCATAATATATATGTAACTCCGTGAGAAACTAAATGGGGCTCAAAATAATAAGGAGGTTACAAATTACAATAGAAAAGGTTGGAATAATAATGTTGACTTTTGTTTTAGAACAAAATGAAAATGAGGTACACAAATAGTAGGTCTCACGTGATAGTTCTTTTTAGTGCCGGTTTTTTGATCCCTAGTTAACTCAACCAATGGTTAAACATAGTAACTAATTGTTGAATTTTGGCTGAATTTGAAAGGCTAAACATGAATTTATTCATGTTAGCTCATTCATATTAAAAAAAAAATAGTAACTAATGGTATAACTCATTCATGTTTAGCCTTTCATATTTAGCCAAAATTTAACCATTAGTTACTATGTTTACCTCAACCAATGGTTAAACATGGTTGAATATTTGCTAAATGTGATTGCCAAAATGCCATTAGTTACTATTTTTTAACATGAATGAGTTAACACGAATACATTCATGTAAACTCATTCATGTTTAGCCTTTCACATTTAGCCAAAATTTAACCATTAGTTACTATGTTTACCTCAACCAATGGTTAAACATGGTTGAATATTTGCTAAACGTGATTGCCAAAATGCCATTAGTTACTATTTTTTAACATGAATGAGTTAACACGAATACATTCATGTAAACTCATTCATGTTTAGCCTTTCACATTTAGCCAAAATTCAACCATTAGTTACTATGTTTAACCATTGGTTGAGTTAATTACGGATCAAAAAACCGGCCCAAAGTAACTTCTCTCTATTTATCATTCTTCTACCCTTTATCCTTACATACTTCTCTAATCGTCATCAGTTCTCTAGTAAGTTCTATCTCTCTATTCATGTTAAATTACTCTCAATTTTTAAAAATCAAAACTATGATTTGTTTTAAATATAATAAACAGAAAGAGATAACAGTATCGCCACGTATCGCCATTACAACACGAAGAATAAATCTAAATATTCAAACAATATTATATACAAAACATTGAGATTACAAAACTACGTTTACACTGATCCCTTAAAATCGCTCCCTCTACCTACTTTATTGCCTGGTGCAGAGTTAACAAAATAAATGGCTTAAATTTCTACACCAGTAATGAATACAGCGAGGGTTGCAGAATAAATCATTGTTACGTTGCATTTTGGGGATGCTTCTGGCTCCAAGATAAGGGAAGCAGCGGGCTGTGGGTGATGGGGTAAGACAGAGAAAACAGCGGAACTGGAGAATGAATTATATGCAAACATTATCTATGTCTATACTGAGTGTTAGGTTAAACGAGGGATTTACTTTAAGGGGTCATTGTACTCATCATTATGAACTACAATTACTATGAATACAAAATTAGCTATATAAATCTCATCAATATAAAGCTCTTCTTTGAAGCATATCCCATGCGTGCTCAATGGGATTCAAGTCTGGCGATTGAGCAGGCCATAATATTGGCTGCGGCAAGTGTGTTTGCAACGCGTCTGGCAGTGTGTGGACGTGTATTTTTGTGCATAAGCAAAAATGAATCACCAAATTGGGTCCGCAAAGGAATGACAACATCTGATGCAATCGTTTCTGCGTAAATCTGTGCATTGTTGCAATCCGTCAATATGGCTTTCGCCGGGGACGGTCAACTGGCGATCTTCTTGTGTATGTCACGCACTGCTTTGGCGAAGCCATCGAGAAACACGGCGAAGCACTGGCGGTATCGCTTGACATCTCGAAGGCCTTTGACAGGGTCTGGCACGCTGCTCTGCTCAGCAAGCTTCCTGCTTATGGCATCCCAGCTGATTTTTGTAGCTGGATATCAGATTTCCTTAGTGAACGGTCGATTAGAGTAGTTGTTGATGGCTGCTCTTCTGACCTTATGGCTATTGATGCCGGAGTTCCTCAGGGGTCTGTTCTCTCTGCAACTCTTTTCCTGCTGCACATCAATGACCTGCTTCGGCCTGGTATTGTTGGGTACGCAGATGACAGTACAGTTTCAGAGAGATACTTGTCCAGCGCAAAAACCAGCGGGGCTGAAGTTCGTTCCTTGAGAGAGGCCATGGTAGAGCGGACAGATTTGACCTTAAGCTTTGTCTCCCAGTGGGGTGATGATAATCTGGTCTCTTTTAACGCCACCAAAACGCAGGCGTGTCTTTTTACCGCTAAAAAGAGTGGTTTCGCCCTAACTCCTACTTTTCGAGGTACATCTGTTCCTGTAACTGATCGACTTGAGCTCCTAGGCATGGAGTTGACATCTGGTCTCAACTTCGGCGCCACCATCGAGTACAAGGCCCAAACTGCGGCCAAGAAACTGGGCATCCTAAATAGGGTGAAGCGATACTTTACGCCTGGACAGCTTTTAACCCTTTACAAAGCGCAAGTCCGATCCTGCATGGAGTATTGCAGTCACCTTTGGGATGGATCAGCTAAGTACCAACTAGCCGCGCTTGACTCGGTGGAACGCAGAGCTAAGAGGCTCATTGGCGACGTAAAACTGGTGGATGCCAAGCTTCATTGCTTGGCTCATCGCCGCAAGGTTGCCTGCTTGTCGGTCTTCTACAGATTGTACTTCGGAGAGTGTGCCCGAGAACTCCACGACCTCATTCCACCGGCCCCCTTCTACCACCGGACATCTAGACGCACTGTCAGTTACCATCCCTACCTGGTTGCTATTCCACCAATTCGCACTAAGCGCTTCCAAATGTCTTTTATAATGCGCACAGCAAAAGAGTGGAACTCACTACCTGCGTCTGTGTTTCCGAACGTATACAACCCTAATCTCTTCAAAGTGAGAGTGAACAGGCTTCTTCTGGGTAAGCTCACTCCATCGTCGACTTTGTCTCTGTCACCTCTGACCTAGACTAGAGTCAAGAGCAAACCCATCACAAATAAAAAAAAAAAAAAAAAATTGAGATTGCGTCTGATCCGAATCAATTCGGTTCTTCCGCCGATCCAAATACCCACCCATGTCACCACTGTATGCATGGACGTCCTGGCATGGTTTTAAACCTTCTTGGTATCCAGAGGTCGTCCAATACCTCTGGTCTTCCAAAATCTGGCCTCATACCAAACCGAGATTCGTCTGAAAAACACAAAAACGCCACCCTTCTTCTGTCCAATTTCTATGCTCACGAGTCCATTGTAAACGGGCTCTGCGATTGCGAGACTCAATAGGTGGTACACGTAGTGGCCTTCGGGAATGGAGATTGACTTCATGCAAGCGATTTCTTATGGTTTGATCGCTTATTAACATCCCTGAAGAGCTATGAAGCCTCGTAACCGACATCATCGCGGTCACTGTACTATTTCGTCCAGCAGTGATTTATATGTAACGATCTTGTTTGCGTGTCGCGATGCGAGCTCGTCCTCCATGTCACTCTGCCACGCTGCCAGTGATGCGGTGACGTCTCCAAAGTCGACTTATAACACTCTACGTAGTGCCTAAAGCAATTGCCACAGCAAGTTGCTGATAACTAGCTTCCAACATTCCCACGGCTCTGATCCTTTCTTCTCGGCTCAAATGACGTCATATATCCATTCCTCACATTCTGTATTGATTACACTCAGAAGTATGGCAGACTGATTTGGCCTGAAACCCAGAAGATTTTCGACTTTGACCGAAAATCAAAAATAATTTAATAATTTAAATAAAATTACTAAAAAGTATCATAGGAGTTACAAAAAATATAATTGAAAAGACCTAATTTTTAGTAACTAATAAAACGAGCTTGATACCTACTTAGACACATTTTTTTTTAAATAGCACTACACATTTAAAAATATCTTTTATTTCGGAAACCGGTGTCTTTGAATCTGTACTTTAGTTTATTGCCACCGACTTCCGTAATTAAAGTTAAGTATTTTTATTTTATAGTGCTTTTTTCGAAGTCGCTTCTTTTTTTTGTAAAATTTAAATTAGATTTTTATTTTTCACTGTTTATTGGGGTAGTTTGTAATTTATCTGTTACATTAGCTTATGTCAACTGCTCAACACCTTTAACATAATATTGCTTTTCCCGATCCAGGGACGTTCATTGTTGAGGAGTTCTCTTAGTGAGAACCAGGAGAACAGCATATGCATTGTGGCGAGCATAAATTGCTTAGCAACCATATTTAAGTAATCGAATTACTATCCGTGAAATACTCATTACTGAGTAGTTCCGATGGCCATCTGTGGTCTTCATCATCAGTTCTACTTCACCAAATGGTGCTTTCCGAGAGTAAATGCACGAGTTACTGTAAAAAATACCCAAGTCGCTATAGGTGTGGCTAAAAAATTTGAGGCTTTCCCTCGATTTCCATGGGATCCCATCATTAGATTCTGACTTTATGACAATGGGACCATCTCGAAACATTACCTTTTCAAACAAAAAAAAATTCAATATCGGTCCACAACTGACGGAGAAATCGCTGGACGGTGGACATCCTACATAAAAAAAAATACATAAAGTCGAAGCTCCTCCTTTTTGGAAGTCGGTTAAAAAGGAGAGAATATCGTTAAAAATATTTGACCCTGCACGTCCACGGCACATTAGTGGTCAAACTGCACTCTATACTACATCATTATTTTTGCTACGACATAAAGCTATTGTCAATGTTGAATTTATTACCACTAATTTGCGGTTGACCGTACGAAAATCGAGTATTTAAAAGTACCTGCAATTATTTCCCATGAATCTAAACAGCCCCGTTGTCGCTTATCTCTCAGCCCACCCCCCAGCAACGCGTCACGCACCGGAAGTAGGTGACGAGCGGTAGCGCGTGCGCACACTATTCAAATGTTCAATGGAACGTACGGAGGCACACTTAAACATTTTTACTGTTACAGTCCATTGTTACACAACCCCTAAGGGTTGTTCGACTAAAAATGCCGCATCTTCTAAGGTCTGAAACTCATGTCATAATAATTAATTATTTACATTGATAGTATTAGTACATAATTATTACGTCTTCAATAATCTGGTTCAGGTAAAAACAGTTCGATAAATTAGCGGAATTTCAAATGTAATTACAGCGTGTTTTTGCAATCACGCTATAATTATATGAGGGAATTGATACGGCTTGGCTCAGTGGTTTAGGTAATAGCCTACATAGAAAGGTATGTGAAAAACATTTTTTTAATTATTATTTCCTTTATTTCACTTTCTATACATATATAAATTAATATTTTAAATATTAGAATAAAAAAAAATGAAAAAAATATAAAAATGTAGTCCACCGGTATCGGGAACAGGGTCCAAGCTACCGGTGGTCAGGACTCCAGAGAGAGGAACCTCCTAACAATTCGAGCCGTGACCAGAAGTACCGCTTTTGGAATCAAGCCCTTGATCCAGCTGACCAACGAGAGAGGTGTTGGCCGAGGCTCTTGGCAATTAAGAAATTGGCTGATACAACACAACGATCGCTGATTCCACACTCCTTTTGCTACGTTTACGTTCATACATCTGGTCGCCGGTTATATATATCAGTCCCGCCCGGTATTTGGTATCGGTCAGGGATAGTTATGGCGTTGAGCTTCCTGTACTCACCGCATACTGGCGAATCGCCGTTTTTCTTTGTGGCGACGACGTGAAGAGGGCTCTTCGATGGTCTGCATATCCCCATTTCTAACATGTATATATGCTCAATATCCTTTTTGACTCGTTGGTATTTATCAGTTGGTAATGGACGATATTTTGACCTTCCATGTTAATTTGTAATTATTCCGAACCTGACCCGAAAATCCTAACCCTAGGGTTAGGATTTTCGGGTCAGGTTCGGAAACCTCGTGGAACCTCGGGGTACCCCTGAGGTCGACCCTGCAGATAGCAATAGGAGCCCTGCGCAGTGGGGCTCCGTCGACCTGCTGTTAGTTTTATTGCTTGGTTGGTTTGTTGGTTAGTTTTATTGCTTTGTATTTTTAACTAGGCGTTTTTATCATATTAGTTTAATGTCTTTTGAGTGGTAGGTATATCAAACGATTTTATTTTCAATGTATGCTGAAATTAGTTATTTTAAAATTATATTAATCGTATATTATATTAACTGACCATTAAATCAAATAAAATTATAAATTTAGTTGTTATATCTTGTAAATATTACAAAGTTTTCCTAACTCAGGTAATATCATAGTTTCGGTAATATTATCTAACCCACTCTCGGCATCTCTGTCCAAAATTCTGGATTTTTTTCTGACACGCTTACCGAAGCTACCTCACCATTTGCGACCGGAGCGTGCTAGTGCGGCCACAGCTGCTCCCCAATGACTATATGCCTCTTGAAAAATCTATGGGGATTACCGCTTCTGGGAGGCCGGTAGAATCGTGGAGTGCAGTCACTTATTCGTTGAAGTCGTGCACGAAACTTTCGTGTCCGATGGTTGGGGTCACCAATTGTAGCGGTACGAGTAATTGTACTTATTTAGTATAAGTTGTGTGAAGGGAAAAAGAATAATGAAACTCACAGAATACCGAAAAAGACTGGATAATTAATTTTACAGATTGCAAATAAATAATTTGCACTGACCTGCACTATGTACGATTTATTTAGCTAACCTTATTATTATCTAAACGAGTCAGCACCTACACAAGTACCTACTACGCACTTGAACTCTGAAGAACATCACTGACATCACTGATGAAGAACATCACTATAATGAGTATCTCTAGGGCTCCTAGCGTTTTCACTCACATGATGCCTCGCAAATAACTTATGTTAGTCGCCTTTTATCCATCCTCTCAACATGACCAAACGATCTAAGCATACTTTCGTACTTACCTACTTTCGATCGTAGCAGGCGGCGTTCTGTAGTTTCTACCCGCCCCCATGGGAAGTAGGCGTGAGTTTACGCTTTATTAATTTATTTTACTTATTTGTTTAATGCACAAATCTTTGACAGTCGTTACGGGTCGTCAGAAGCCCGAAAGTCTGACAACCAGACAGTAACTGGGTTGTGGAGGTCAAATAGGCTGTCGCTCCATGTAAAATACTGGTATGCATCCGGTTAGAATGGAAGCCGACCCCAACTTAGTTGGGAAAAGGGTAGGCAGATTGATTTTGTACACAACCGTAGTTTCACGCTGGGCTTAAACTAGTGAGTAGGTACAGACGCCAGCAGGTCAACCTACCCGAAACTGTCAAATTTTCCCAATCAACCTTGAACCTAATGCTTTAGCGATAAAGTTGAAATCTATTAAAGAAATTCGACAGATTGTAGTAGCTTGATGTGCTGGCGTCTGTACATGAGCCTGTTAGGGCGCGGCAAGATAACTTAAAACTAATAATATAATATCGCACCTTGAAAACAAAAGTGGCGTTATACAAAAATTAAACTTTTTCTGTATGTCCATTTAAAGCTTTTTTGACGCAGCATTTTGGTCAATATCTTAGCAAATAACTGAAATAAAAGACTGCAATTTGACTATCTTACTCTAAGTTTTATATATACTGAAAATATGCCAGTAAATTATGGAGTTATTTAGAAAACATACGTTTTGATAATGCCACTTTTGTTATCAAGGTGCGATATATTGTAGTGAGTATCCATTATCTAATACCACGTTGATTAAGAACTTTCACAATTAAAATATTATATGAATTAAACTTATACATAAAATAGATATCTATCTTCTATACACATACACTACTACACATAGGTACATACGTATAAAAATCGCTGAAATGTATGGACGCGCGTAACTTCCGAACGACTGCACCAAATTGGATAATTATTTTTTTGTTGTTTGTAATTGTCAGGACAAGGTTTGTATGAAAGAAAATGTTTGAAAAGTTGCCGGGAAAATTGGAAAATTCGGGAAAACTAAAAGTGCATTTTCTATGGGAATTTTGAATGAATGATTAAAATTTTGACAGGACAACATTTGAGGGGTCAGCTAGTATATTATAATTAAACCACAGATGAATATTGAACTCTATTTTAACATTTTATCTTCCATAATTTCTTGGATACTGTATGTAGTAACATTTTTTAGCCTTTAACCTAGCTAGCACATACTCGTAGATGGTCACATATTTTTGGTGATAAGGAAAAGTGTACATCCTATTACAATAGCTTGTGGAGCAGTTGTGACCAGACCAGTTTGTGGTTGGTATATTCGAGCGCACGTTTTGTAACTCACACGTCTCGTCATCTAGGTGTTCTGTCTGTACCTACATACTGTTTCCTATCAGTGAGATACGGTTTTAACCAGTCAAGTGCGTCTCGCCTGATGCCAAGTCCATTTAATTTCGTTAATAGGATCGAGTGTGATACTTTGTCACAGGATTTAGTCATGTCAAGCAGGAGACCTATTGAGTCCTGACCTCTTGGTGACCTATTGTATATGTAAGTATTTTTTGTATGATATGTATATAAACATACTATTATATAAACTGGGTCGTCGATCGATTAGTCCGGAATCCAAATTGGTTGTTGTCGAGTAGTCGAGTACCTACGTCGTATTTTTCTAAGAATCTACACATAAGTTTGTAACAACTTTTTCAATGTATTTTTGAGAATGCTGGAAGAAGAGCTATTGCTCTGTATTGAAAGAAAGAAAATATGTTTTAAAAAATACACAACTCCAGATCCCTTAAGAAATTGACTATTATGGAGGATGTACCTGGTCATTTGTTTGCTAATTAACTCTATCACGATTGGGGTGCGATATACTGTTTTCCTAGTCGTGTTAGTTCATCAATATGTCCTTCTAGATTGACGTTAATATTATCATAAAAGATGTGTCGGATGCGCTCATAGAATTCGTCTTCTGTCTCCCAGTTGGATTCTTCAAGTCCATATAGAACTGGTTTCGTAGTGTTGTTGCTATTATTGTACTTAGATTTATAGTTGCAGTGGTTTTGTAAGTATTATATTTGACTGTTTGGGCGGTCGCATTCTTTACCTAAATTATTTATTTTCCCTGCTAGACTTTGTATATCGCTACTTAATTTGTGTTGTTCGGCGGTTACATTTATTGCTAAGTTTGTTTATTATTGCAGTGCTTAAATTCGAAATGAATTCTTTTATTTCTTCCTGTTTTGTTCTGTTTTAGTTCTGTTTTGATTAAAGAGACTATTTTCTTTTCGTTACTATTAAGTTTTTATCTAAAAGTTGGCTGAGTTGATCAAGTGTGAATGTATGTATGGCTTGCATTTGACCGCTATCTCACTCACCGGACGGTATAGTCGTAATTTCTTCAACAGCCTTTACAACGGGCATTATATTAAAATGCAGCTAATACTCTTTGGTCGAATACTATGTGTTTATACGTATGACAAAATCGTTATTTGTGGGTCACGTCAAATTTTGCTTTTCATGTTGAACAGAATGACAGGCGTGAAATATTTTTTTAGATTTTTATATCGATGATTATTTTATTAATGTTATTGCCCTAATGCACCAAAAATCATTTAGTATTCGAAATGTCAAATAAAGACCACTATAAACGATGGCTTGAACTTAAAAAGGAGTTCAAACAAGCATTAGCAGAGGATGTGCGCTTGCAAGAGTTGGCTATTGGCGGCATTGGTATCAAGCCTCAGGCGACTGCCGTTGAAGTAGTCAGTAGAGTTTATAGTAAATATTGTGAATTGTATAACAAATTGTGCGATTGCTATGACCAAATGGGGCAAGTACAAAGAAGACCATGCATAAAACAAATTATAGATAGTATCACTTGTCGTATTATTGAACTAAAACAAACACTAGAAGAAGTAGAAGTTTTCGAATTCACATATCCTGATAACGCGTGTCAACAATTGCTAATACAACCTCACGATATTGAAATACTTTGCCCATTTTTCTATCCATTCGAAATACGTGTAGCTGAAATGCAGTATATAATGGACCAAATATTTGCCGGCAATCGATTGGGAGACCCGCCACCTACAGAGGAAGAACAATTAGAAAAACTGAAAGAACAGGAAAGATTTAAAGAAGAGAGACAACTATTAAGTACGTATGGCGATGATGATAAATCAGTATATCTAACACCAGCTGAGGCAGAAGCTAAAAGGCTCTTGGATATACACAACGGTCATGCTTATACTATTCAGAGAATGGAAAGAGCACGATTTGTAAAAAAGGAGCTTACAGAAAAGGCTTTTAAAGATAAAACCTTATACTTAGAATTAGCTGGATTGAAAAAACCACAACAACCCTTTAAACTCAGGAGAGCAGCTGCCTTACTCATACAAAAAATTTGTAAACTCTTTATGGAGATAAAACGCAAAAAATTGCGAGAGACTAAACTGAAAGAAAAGATTGGTATGGTTATTTCTTCTTATCGACCGCCATCAGCAAAGGTTCAGTTAGAAAAGGTAAAAGAGGTCAGACGGCAATTTAGGCGTAAATATTATGAAGAATTTTTGAAACAGAAAATGAAAGAAAAATCACGCGTACTAAAACTAAGAGAAGGTGATATAATGGACGATATAACGGATGAAATTAGGCAGTGGTTTGAGGAATGGTTTGAAGGAGCTCGTCTGTTTGATGAATTTCCTTGGCCTGAAGAAGGTGGATCCATTTTAATTGTAAGAGGTGAAACATTCACAATCGAAGAATACATGGATTGGCGTACCGAAGAAGAAAAGAGGTTGAAAGCTGAAGGTGGAAATATAAAAAGTGCAGATCAGATAAAAGCTGAGAAAAAAGCGGCACGCGAAGAAGCAAAAAGGTTAGCTGCCGAAGCTAAAATAAAAGAAAAGAAAAGGCTTGATGAATACAAGAAGTCACGATTGAATGGTGACAGTGACCCCGGTATCTACATTTTAATTGGCAAACACCACGATAATTTAAAATTTAATTGGCTCGATTATGAAATTGCATGGAATGGCATAGATACACCCGCTCCGCACCTGGATGCAATAAAAGGTCATATCATGCAGCTTATTACAGAAGACGCATATAAGGACATACAACTAGATCTACGCCCAATCGCAGATGAAATTATGAGATTAGAACTAGAAATTTTGAAAAATGCTCTAAGGCGTGACTATGCAAGCATTGGAATGAAAGTACCAATTACCAAAAAAAAGAAAAAGCCTAAAAAGCATAAGCCTCCTAAAGTAGAAAAAATATCACCCGAAGTTATGTTCCAAAAGTTAGCTGATAACGGTATTGTAAAAAAATACCCTCGTGTGACACTCGATGATTACTGGGGTGACAGGAACTATGCTGCTGCTGATTGCAGAGCCGTACTTTGGACACCGACGTTTCCACCGGCATGCATAGGTGATTTAAAAGAGCAGGTTAGGATTCGATGTGTTTTGACTCTCGGATCTACCTGTCCAAACGCGCAAAGATCACAACTATTTGTTGGCCCTAAAGGCACCGGTAAGAAAACCTTAGCATACGCCATCGCTACAGAAACCAACTCCCTTCTGATTGATCTCTCACCTTTCAATGTATGTAATAAATTTATGGGCACAAGAAATCAAAAAAACATGTTTACATTCATAAATAAAATAAGTCGATTAATGCAACCGACAGTAATACTAGTCAATGATGCAGATAAATTATTTTACAAGAAGGTACCGAAAGAGGAAAAGATGTTTGATCCAACGCGATTATCAAAAGATTTCTTCAAAGAAATAATCAAACCACTTGGGACGGAAGATCGAATAATGGTCATTGGAACGGCGACAGAACCGTGGCTTTCAAAAACCGCTCCTATGTCTAAAGCGTTTCCATCAACTATTATGATTCCTAGTACTGATTACGGTAGCATTTCTTATACTCTGACACATATGCTGATGAAATTCCATGGTGTCGATCGTGAATTTGATGTCAAATCGACAGCCCAAACTTTAAGAGGTTACAGTATAAGTGCTATTAAAACTGCTGTTGAAAATTTGATGACTGTTAAACGGTTGGCTGAGCTTTATTACAAGCCTCTTCAACCTAAGGAAATAGTGTCTAGTATAATAAACGATGAAAGTGTCACATGTATGGGTCAATTAGAAAACGACATGTATAGAACATGGTATTTGTCTTACATGCCTTGGGGAAAGAAGTTGCTGGATTATATGCTTATGTTGGAGTCCCAGTATGTATTCAAACAGAAAGCTGACAAGAAAAAAAAATAAGAGGGGTAGAGTCGTCGGTAGATAATAATATATTTTTCGTCATCATTTAGGTAGTAGCGGTGCGAAAATAATATATTCGAGATATTTAAAACATGTTTTATTATTATTACGCATTTTTTAAATAATTCGCATGTTTTATTTTGTAGTTTCAAGTTCATTGGCCTAACCATTCGCCCATCCCCTTTTCAAAATATTTTAATCTTGATAATTAATTGCGATTAAATAAATTAAACAGGGATATAACCTAGTATGTATATTTTCTTAAATCCGTGATGGTCTTATGTAAATGTATATCTTTTAATCGTGGAATAAATTAATGACGAGACGAGATAATTATTAAAGCCATCAATACAACTCTTTAAGACCAGGTAATCTTGAAAGACTAGTTCATGAAATCTTGACCATTTAAGGACTTACTAACTTATGAAGTTGTATTACTGATTCTAATGATTATAATTCTGTAAATACAGGTCCTTCCCCGTAGTCAAACTATTTTGTCCAACTGATTTGACCACAAGGAAATTTGACTATGGATCTTTGTGGCGGAATGGTGTGTGTATGGGGAACGGCACCGAACAAATAATCTTGTTGCCGTTCTTATAGCTTTAAAAAAAATATATCTCAATATATTTAAAAAATAGCCGACATCTATTTCATCGTGTATTAACTCCACTTAGCATTTTTGAATGAATTCGTCTCTCTATATATATATTAATTCACTTCGCCGAGGAGACGGTTCTGCGGAGGAATTGCTTTCTTGTTTAATAATGTTTTGAGCGAACGAGAAACTGTTATTGGATTTGTCTCTTACCATTCTTTGTTCTACTTCTACCAATAGAACACCTAGGAAAAAATCCTCCCTCAAACTAGGCTTCCGAACACCAGTGGCTGTCGCTCGCCACCGCCGCATTTGCAGCAGCGGCAGTAATAGATGGCTCGCTTGCGCCGAGTCTTATACTATGTTAATTTCGTTCTTTTCCATTTTTGTTGGTACGACATCTGATATACTGCCGCCCATCGTGGAGGAAAACTGTACCATGTTTACGTTTCATATATTTCATATCCATTTTGATTATGAATAATTTGAAATTCAACAAAGGAAAACAACTATGAACGACGCGACGTTTGATATTTGACATTAATTTTAACTTTGACTGTACATACTTAAACTGCATGCATACAGCGTGCTAAAAAAATGCAAGATCAATCAAGTTTGACCGCGGGGACAATTATTTCTTGTGGTCAAATCAGTTGGACAAAATAGTTGACTACGGGGAAGGACCCGTAAATACATATTTGTTACGGTCGCGAATTATACTTTAATCAAAATACAACTTAATACTGACTTGCAAAAACGTAAGAAAATTTGAATTTTGCGGGCTACCCTGGCGCTTCCTCCTTGTATGGAAAAATGGTTGAAATTATTCAAAATCCGTTGATAATGCTATCTAGCGTTGGAAAAATTATTACCTTTCTAAAAAGTATTCTGTGTCACCCCATCTACCCTTCTTTAGACACAATAGCCCGAATGACTTATGGCGCAGGGGTTTCGTCTGTGCTTTGTAACCCCTCTGTATCGTTAGTTTGTTATGGCTAAGGTAGAGGGCGCTTCAGGGCGCTTCACCCTCTCGTGAAGCAACTGCCGTTGTTAGTAAAGTGTGCGTTTCTCGTGAGATGGCGTTTTTCAAGTGTTAGTGCACAGAAACCCGTGACATTCTAAGGACAATTTTATTTCAATCGTCTTCCCGATGGGAAATTACGGCTTAAATAAAATTGACGAAAATAATGAACTTCCATACAAATTTTCATCTCACTTTTATTCCTATTAACCCTTCTAGGGTATGAATTTTCAATAATCCTTCCTTAGTGGTTAATGGTTATTTTCGTTATGTATAGTTAGTGGTGGGTGTTAGTTGACACCATTTAGAGCATTTTGAGCCTTACGTGTCTAAGACGAAGTATGCTTTTCTTTTAACTGCAAACTTTTAGTTTTTTTTTTCTTAAATAAATCAATTTCTATGTTTTCAAGATTTTTCAATGTTTAAACGTTTTCTGCAACCACAAGTGTCCAGATTTAACATACCAACGTTAAGTGTTAGGAATAGGGTTATTAAAACAAACAAAAAAACTAAAAATAGCATTTAAAAATAAAAAAAAACCTACTTCTTCTAAAACATGTCAACCTGCCTAGCCTTATCCCAACTTTATTGAGGTTGGCTTCCAGTCTAACCGGATGCAGCTGAATACCATTACTTTACAATTTACATAGAGTGACTGCTTATCTGACCTCCGCAACCCGGTAACTGGGTAATACGATACCCTTCAATAACTGACTGACTGGTTGTCAGACTTTCGGGCTTCTGAAGACCCGTAATGAATGTCAAAGATCCACTAATGACAGCCGGGACCAACGGCTTAACGTGCTTTCCGAGTCACGGAGGAGTCTCGGTACTTAAAGATGGTCACCCTTCCACGGACCAACCCCGACAAGCGTAGCTTAACCTGATGGATCAACCCGTGCGGCTGTTATTACTTAGCCACGAGCTCTTTCTTCTAAGACATGTAGGTATGTTTCAAAATGCTGTCAATTATCACCCCCTTAAAGCTTTGCACCCAAACACTCTGTACGTCTTGTGAACATTTTCATGCTTTTTGACCCAGAGGTTAGGTTGTGCGAGGTCTGTCAGTGAATTTCAGATTTTTATTACTTATGTAGATTATAACTCAAAAAGAAAACAGCTTTGGAGGTAACGCTAAAAGAAAACATAGTAAATTGTGACGTACCTAGGTAGACGTTTTCAAAAATTCTAATCAATTCATATATCGGTCAACTGGACGTATTTTTGCAAGTAAGTAATTAAACAAATAACGCTGAAAAAAAATTAAAATCGTAAATTGTCAGAGTATAATCCGTCATAGTGGCGGATAATAACGGGTATTTCTAAAAGTGGGTCGTAGGTGGGTGTTCGTCCGATAATACCCGGGTTTACACTGAACCGGGTACCGCTAGCTTCACCTCGCCGGATGTCGCTGTCTCCGTTCTCCGCCGCCATTTCCGCGCACCGGGACGAGGAGACGCGAGGAAGGGCGAGGAGAGGCGAGGAGGTTCCGACTATGCCGCACTACAATGGACCCTTTATATCTTCCTACCGCTAATCTAGGAGCTGATAATATGATTAGGCTCTTTATATTCCCTTCATATGTTAATCGTTTGGGTGTTTGAGCACCCGCGGCTCGTTTTGTAAGGTTCTTTTTAAGGAACGGAATTGGTGTTTCTAATTACATAATATTATTTAAATTTCATTTCTTCCATAACAAAAAGCATTTTATAATAAAGATCTCTATGATCAGATTTTGCTGGAGATCACGAGCGTGTCGTGTGGTGTTCGTGTCTAGACAATCACTATTTGACGATTTATGAGGAGCAGTGTTTGGCAGATTTAGTGTGATTAATGATTGAATACATCAGTCATGATTGATGACTAACGATTGATTAGTTTAATCACTTGTTGGTGACTAATGATTGATTAGTTTTAATCTTAGTCAAGTAATCATGATTACTTATTTATGATTGGAATTTTCGACTACCCACAAAATAACACACTGACTTGGCATCTGACGAAAAAAAAATGTGTAAAAAAATTGGAATTGAGTACTTTATCCTTATTTATGAATTCTGCATACGAGTATACACATAAAGTCGTGTTCATAATCCTAAAATGATTGAGTAGAGCTTTATGTAACATCAGGTTATGTAACATCAGGTTATGTAACATCAGGTTATGTAACATCAGGTTATGTAACATCAGGTTATGTAACATCAGGTTATGTAACATCAGGTTATGTAACATCAGGTTATGTAACATCAGGTTATGTAACATCAGGTTATGTAACATCAGGTTATGTAACATCAGGTTATGTAACATCAGGTTATGTAACATCAGGTTATGTAACATCAGGTTATGTAACATCAGGTTATGTAACATCAGGTTATGTAACATCAGGTTATGTAACATCAGGTTATGTAACATCAGGTTATGTAACATCAGGTTATGTAACATCAGGTTATGTAACATCAGGTTATGTAACATCAGGTTATGTAACATCAGGTTATGTAACATCAGGTTATGTAACATCAGGTTATGAAGCTACATTTGGCAATACTTTAGGTTTATTCCGTATTCGTATGCCACCGACACAAAGGAGCACCGATCTTTAGCAATTCTAGGCCACTAATCTATTTTGAACATGTAAACATACAGATATTATGATCAACAAGTCAAGTCACAACTAAATTAGTCATGGCATATCATCACAGCAACGGTACTACTCGTATGATGTTACATTACATGTTACAGTACATAAGTGTATCAGAAGCATCAGTCATAAAGTCATGAATAAAACTAACGACTACGATAAAATGTTCAGTCATTATTAAATTAGTCACAACTGAATTAGTTGTTTGAATTAGCCATGATTGACTGAAAAAAAATAGTTGATTTGCCCAGCACTGATGAGGAGGGATCTACAATATAATAATAGTCGACAAGCTGTATTCAACTGCTCTCGCATACTCATAGGAAAGATTTATGCTTTTATTTTTTACTACGAGCAGCCTATTTTGTGTTCTAGTGCTGGGCAAAGGCCTCGCCTTGCCCCTTCCAAACCTTTCTGTGTTGTGCAATCACTGGCCATGTTGGCCCTGCAAACATGGCCAGATCGTCACACCATATTCGCCGCGGTCTACCTCAACTGCGATGTCCTCCCTGAGGCGTCCAGTGGGTGACGATCTCAGCCTGGCTGTTTTTTCTCCAACATCTGCTACTCGTACTTGAGTTATGGAGCGCTGGGTGGTGTTTCTATCGCGATCTGTCCCTACGCATGACAACTATAATATTATGCCACGCTCCATTGCCCGTTGGGAAATCTTGAGTTTCGACTTCTGTTGTTCAGGCAACATGTATATGTCGATGAGTTTTCTTCAAGCATATACATACAAATTAAAAAAAAAAGAGTTGCAGCTTTACAAGCGCACTAACGAACAGACTGACAGCGCGTGCGTTCTAAAATTAATATACTAAGGATGAGATACTTTTCTCGACACGCTAGTTCGGTCTGACTCAATTTGGATTGCCTGGACACGCTAAGAACAAGAAAGCTTTGACCATCTGGTACCTGCCCACATACATTGGCCACATACATTTTTTTTTGTGACAAAGTTTTAGGTTAAACAAAAATATTGTTTTTTTTTTACAAATGTATTTGATTTTTTTACTTATTCTATTTGGGCGGTTATTAGTTTAAAATAATAATGGTTAAGTTTTTTTTTTCATTCCGTCGCTTGTATTAATTACGACACCAAGACTTTAAGTGGTGGTGTTTAGGAACGGAGGTGAATGACGATTTGCGTGATGTTTTGTTAGATTTCTTTGTTTTCGACAGGTATATGCATATATTGAATAATGCGCCTTCAAGTTCATCCCATGAGAGCTATTTAGCAAATCAGTCTCATTGTTAAATTGTTTCCAGAAAAAACATATCCCACCGGAAAGTGTTTTTCGCCAAAACGGAGAAACACGCAACTATGCCTTTCCACGACACATACTTGTGCCAATAGTGGTTAGGACCAATGATGCAGAAACGGCACCGGCTGTAAGGTGGTACAACAATTCAAATGGAAAAAATATATACTGGATGACTTTTTTACCGTCTTGAACAAAATAGGTGAACGGAGTAGAAGCCTATGGCATACGTAGTTTTTTTTATATTTTAATAATAATATCTAAATTCAAATCATACGGACTACGGACCCTGCGTAGTGCGTATGATTTTAATTTCGATATTTTATAACGATCTAGTGATCTAATCGACTTGCACTGTGACTCACTATACAGCTTAAAAGTGAAGACTTTGAAAAACCTAGATAAGGAATAATTTACCTTTTTGTTTTTTATTTTTTTTCTTCTTTATTCTCTGTTTCAGGATCTAAATTATATATAACAATTTGGGTACTAGTGGTTTGATATAAATTAGGGTAGTTTTCTTTTAATTTTTTTTCTCCATCGTACGTACAACTTTCGTATTGCATGCTGAGTTTACCTATAAGTGATTGTACACTATTGTTTATTTGTTTTTGCTTGTTTTTTATGCCCATAACTGGTGTAAACAATCGTTGGTAGACCAATAAATAAATAAATAAATCTACTTATAAAGTTTTTTCAAAATTTGTGTTTTTATTGTTTTAGTTTACTTCAAATGTACTGTTTATTGATAGAGCGTCTTATGTCTACTGTGTCCTATTTTTTTCAAGACGGTAAATAGACGAAAAATATCATTCCTTATATATACTTCTATGGGAAAATAAGAAAGATGATTCAACACAGACGATAAACAAAATAATATTCATAATACGTACAGCTGCTAACAAAATTAAATCTGTAAGTCATAATAATGAACGCCGAACTAAAAACAATTTGGAGCTTGATCGGAAATGCCTTTGATGAAAGTTATTGCCCTGCAACGCGACGTTCAGTCCAAGTTGGACTAACTGAAGGCAACACGTCGCTCTGTAAACTAATTTAACTTTTCGCAGCTCCAACTTTTTCAATGGAGCCAGTGCGTCTGTGAGCTACCGGACCATTATGCTCTTTTTACACCCCCAGGCTTATCCCCTTTATATGTATTTGCACATTGAAATATAGGTATTCGGCTAATTGGAAAGCGCGTCGAGCTGCCAGGTTTTTTCAAGAAAGGTGACCTCGTTATTCGATGAGAACCGTATGTGAATAATTTAGTCTCTGATTTGATTTACTTAAGGAATACCTACGCCAGTATCTACATAAAGTCTGTGTCAGAAAAGTGTAACTTAAAGACATCAGGGTTGTTCACTAATTGGGAAGTTCGCATATATATCTAGTAATATTGTAAAAACTGAGACTCCGTCGCTACTACTCGTACCTTTCATTAAGTAATATAAATTCACATGGAGATAATGAGCAGGCACTAATCAACCTAGTAGTAGTTTAGTTATTACCACTATCCGTTGTTCATTAGAAGGTTGCCAATCCTCCACGGATATCCAGTAGAAAACGACGCCACGCTACCCAATTAGCCGTATCATTGAGACATAGAATGGTTGATGGGATCCGATCACCAGGTACAGTTATGGAAACGACTATGTATGGGATGTCTCGGATACAATAGCTAATAGGGATGTCCGTCCAAGAATCAAACACAACTACGTATACTGAGGACATATGAAGTGAACATATTAAGGAAGTGTTGCAATCAGGATTAAAAATTTGAAGACCATAATGCAGTAATTAGAAATTGTGCTTTTTCCAAAAATGGCGTATGAGAATCAAGTAAATTCCTCTATGAACTGGTGATGATAGAGTTGAACATAGACTCGGCTTCTATTTTAACCAGCCGAGGTTTAGATAATCATGTCAGTATATTTTAAAATGCTGTCAGGCCGGTAAACAAAATAGATAGGAACTAGGCATAAGGTATGTTTTACTTACTGTCCAAAACAACTTAAATGTCTATGAGGCTAAGCAAAATAGCTCAGAGACTAGACGTGACAATGTCCCCGATATGAATCGATTTGCACAATATGTACCTATACCTACATAAGCACATTGCACACCTCCTTGCACATTGCACAAAACCATATACTCCAACAAACTATTATATGCAACGGCGATATCGATTGCTTCTAACTGAATGGCCGTACCAGAACATATTCAAGAATCAGATTGATATTACTGAAAGCCTGCCAGCGATGCCAACCGCTTGATAAGTCACTACCACTCTCAGGAAATAATTGATTGACCTTGATTGTACAATATGTTCGTTGTGTGGATACACTTTAATTGGAATCGGTTGCTTGATGATGGATTAAATTAGTACAATGTTGAATGAAAGCACAGTGGCACACTTCCCGATGCGAAACGCGACTTATGCATCCCATGAAAATTATGCGACGTAATTTCGGTCATAAGTAATTAAAGAAACAGCGCCCAGAGTTGAAAATCCAACATTGCATTAATATTTGCTTGACAGTCTATTGCTATCTGTTTTGCTGTTGCCAATTCATCTTTATTCTACTTTATCTTTTCATCTTCGTAACTGAATTATATGTGAAATTTTATATGCTTAGATTAAACAAATCTCTCGCTTCAGTCTTTCATTGTCAAAGCTTAATGTTAGGGTTTATTATGTCCGCTGGAGCTTCATTATCTATCAGGTTTCCTCATCGCTCATTGGACACATTATACAAGAGAACGCCTGCTTTGTTTGTCATGTTCAATTAAAATAGCGAATCATTCTTCAGAATACAAACGATAAGAATAATTATTATATTAATGGAATGTCCGTTATTTAAATAGTCACCATTTAGGTCCAATTGCGCCAAAAATGAACGGATCTTGCATGATACCGTCGCGCACATTTGCGGTGAACCACATTTGTACCGTATTACTAGAGTACTAAGGTCGAAAAGTGGTTCACCGCTAATATCCGCGATGGTACCTACTACAGTTCTACGTCTACCTATAATTCAATTTTTGAGATACTAAAGAAACATCCATGTAATATATTTATGACGCCATCACATTATCATAATGTCTGGGATCATAGATATATGAGTCTTCTTATCTATACCATTACTAATAATATAGCCGAAGAGTTTGTTATTTAGTTAGTTTGTTTGTTTGTGTGTTTGAACGCGCTTATCTCTGGAACTACCAGATGAATTTGAAAAATTATTTTAAAATTTGATAGCCCAAATCAAGAGGAAGGCTTTTGGCTATTTAACATCACGCTATGACCATTCGGTGCTGAATAAAAAGAAAAAAAAACTCAGTAAGAACGTTACCCAAAAACGAAGTAATAGCACGCGCAGGATGCGCCGCGGGAACAAGAAATTTCACGCGGACGAACTCGCGGGCAAAAGCTAGTATTTCATATAGGTTATATGACCACAGAAGAGCTCGTGGCTAAGTAATAACAGCCGCACGGGTCGATCCATCAGGTTAAGCTACGCTTGCCGGGGTTGGTCCGTAGATGGATGACCATCTTTACATACCGAGACTCCTCCGTGCCTCGGAAAGCACGTTAAGCCGTTGGTCCCGGCTGTCATTCGTCGATCTTTGACAGTCGTTACAGGTCGTCAGAAGCCCGAAAGTCTGACAATCAGTCTTACCAAGGGGTATCGTATTACACAGTAACTGGGTTGTGGAGGTCAGATAGGCAGTCGCTCCATGTGAAATACTGGTATTCAGCTGCATCCGGTTAGACTGGAAGCCGACCCCAACATAGTTGAGAAAAGGCAGGCAGATTGATTTGTTATATGACCCTACAGAATGATCCTAGTTACAAATGACAGTTATATCCCCCATATTAGTATATGAGGGATGCCATACTACTACTGAGAATAGTTAACCGTTTTAACCAAATGCGACTACTGTTACCTATTATTTGTATTTTATTAACTGGGAGTACCTACTGAATCCTGTAGTATGTATATATTATAACCTAGCTGCAGAGTTTGCTACACCTACTATAAAAACTCAGTCTTGAACTCACTTCAGTTACCTATGATATTCAGTGAAAATCTCACGTCTACCTTAAACTGTATATAGGTGACAGGTAATTAGTGACCGATACTTAAACACATGATTGTACTCATGATAACAAACAACTTTTACTATGGGACCAAACCTGAAATCGCGAAAAAATAATCAACTGTTCCCTACATTCATGTTCGCTCGTGAGGAGAGAGGAGCTCATGGCTAAGTAATAGCAGGATTAAGCTTCGCTTGCCGAGGTTGGTCTGTGGATGGGTGACCATCTTTTCATACCAAAACTCCTCCGTGGCTCGGAAAGCACGTTAAGCCGTTGGTCCCGGCTGTCATTCGAGGAACTTTGTCAGTCGTTACGGGTCATCAGAAACCCGAAAGTCTGACAACCAGTCTTACCAAGGGGTATCGTATATTACCCAGTAACTAGGTTGTGGAGGTCAGATAAGCAGTCGCTCCATGTAAAATACTGGAATTCAGCTGCACCTGGTTAGACAGGAAGCCGACTCCAACATAGTTGGGAAAAGGCTAGGCAGAACTCTCTCCCTACATTCCTGTTCGCATAACTCGTTAAAATGTAGGCAACTGTTTCTTTCGTGATTTCTGGTTTGGTCCCGTAGTAAAAATGGTTTGTTATCATGAGTAGGTAATTATGCGTTTATGTATCGAACCAGTCACACTATAGACATCATAAAAATTACAATTTTTTTTAATGAACAATACCTACGTGTAGCAAAGAGGTTGAAGTGTTGTTCATTTATCCTGCAGCCGTCGACACTCGACGGTAGAGCCATTGCACACGTCCGTAGTCGCGTGGACGGCTGCAGTAGTCCAGTCGTCTCTGCCGTTGACGCGTGCCGCTCGTGTACCTACCTATATGAGTGCTCACTGCTCAGCCATAAGCCCCAGCCATAAACATAGCTACCTATTCATCAAACCACAATTTGTTTTTTCCAGTATATAAAATATACACTTATTATAATCGCTCATTTAAAAGTAGGTAGTTTATTGGTTAATCGAAGTATTGTACCTAATTTATGAATCCCCAACATAATATTCTGAAGCAAAAAAATAATTAAAAGAATTTAAATGGACTTCAAAAAGAAACGAACTCAAAATTATGAAATAACTTTAATTTCGGAAGTCGGTGTCTTGGGATGTGTATTGTAGTTTTTTACCACCGACTTCCAAAATTAAAGTTATTTCATAATTATGAGTTCGTTTCTCTTTGAAGTCGATTTCATTATTTTTTATTTCGTAATTTTTAGTTTTTAGTAAAAACTGGAATATTTGTTTGTAATAAGTATTTAATAGTTTTATTATAAATATTGCACTAGAATTTGACCAAGGTTTTGAGATGTTTTCCCTTTGACACCACACCCGTAGCTCGTATCAATAAGCCAGGACGTCACACTTACACGTATTAGTCTATTATCTTGAAAAGTACTGAACCGATTTCGATGAAACTTTAACTGTGACCTAATTTGAAGTAAATGTAAGCCAACAAAAAAAGAATGGTCATGATCCGATTAATAGTTTCGGAGAAATGCGTGGACAAACATACATACATACAAACATACATCTATGAAATTTTGTATATTTGTTTGGAAGCCCTAACAGATCATCATATGTGAATATCTCGCCGTTCCAATACTATTACATACATACGTATCGGATTGATAACTCCTTTTTTTGAAATCGTTAAAAAGAAAACAACATCACGATGTTACTCGTATATCACACACAATACTCACATCGTGATGTGAGTATTGTGTGTGATATACGAGCAATGGTTATCGAATTATAGCGTCGGCTCCGTCTAATTCGGAGGTCGGGCTACCCCCCCCCCCCCACCGCCGTTTTCTCCCTATCCCCCTAACCCCCTCCAGCTCTAAGCTCATTTCCTGTGTGCCGGCTGGTTGTATTAATTTTTAATTAAGTACAGATAGAGCTCCTCGTCGCGTCGATCCGGTGATGTATAAACATAATTTTATTATGTACCATTGTAAAGGACCGTGCTCACTGCGTAACAACGGCTTCACGGATTTGTTTTGCGAACAATCGTTGCGCGAGCTTTACGCAACGAAGATTTCGTGAAGAACAGTACTCATCGCGAGCGTTCGCTTCGCGTTTTTGTTTCGCAATAACTCGTTGCGCGAACATTTTTTTAGCAAAGGTTGGGCAAAAGTACACCACATTTCGCGTTATTCTCAAGCCCTGGGGCGAGCCGCTTGCCGGATACAAAAGTACACCACATTTCGCGTTATTCTCAAGCCCTGGGGCGAGCCGCTTGCCGGATACAAAAGTACACCACATTTCGCGTTATTCTCAAGCCCTGGGGCGAGCCGCTTGCCGGATACAAAAGTACACCACATTTCGCGTTATTCTCAAGCCCTGGGGCGAGCCGCTTGCCGGATACAAAAGTACACCACATTTCGCGTTATTCTCAAGCCCTGGGGCGAGCCGCTTGCCGGATACAAAAGTACACCACATTTCGCGTTATTCTCAAGCCCTGGGGCGAGCCGCTTGCCGGATACAAAAGTACACCACATTTCGCGTTATTCTCAAGCCCTGGGGCGAGCCGCTTGCCGGATACAAAAGTACACCACATTTCGCGTTATTCTCAAGCCCTGGGGCGAGCCGCTTGCCGGATACAAAAGTACACCACATTTCGCGTTATTCTCAAGCCCTGGGGCGAGCCGCTTGCCGGATACAAAAGTACACCACATTTCGCGTTATTCTCAAGCCCTGGGGCGAGCCGCTTGCCGGATACAAAAGTACACCACATTTCGCGTTATTCTCAAGCCCTGGGGCGAGCCGCTTGCCGGATACAAAAGTACACCACATTTCGCGTTATTCTCAAGCCCTGGGGCGAGCCGCTTGCCGGATACAAAAGTACACCACATTTCGCGTTATTCTCAAGCCCTGGGGCGAGCCGCTTGCCGGATACAAAAGTACACCACATTTCGCGTTATTCTCAAGCCCTGGGGCGAGCCGCTTGCCGGATACAAAAGTACACCACATTTCGCGTTATTCTCAAGCCCTGGGGCGAGCCGCTTGCCGGATACAAAAGTACACCACATTTCGCGTTATTCTCAAGCCCTGGGGCGAGCCGCTTGCCGGATACAAAAGTACACCACATTTCGCGTTATTCTCAAGCCCTGGGGCGAGCCGCTTGCCGGATACAAAAGTACACCACATTTCGCGTTATTCTCAAGCCCTGGGGCGAGCCGCTTGCCGGATACAAAAGTACACCACATTTCGCGTTATTCTCAAGCCCTGGGGCGAGCCGCTTGCCGGATACAAAAGTACACCACATTTCGCGTTATTCTCAAGCCCTGGGGCGAGCCGCTTGCCGGATACAAAAGTACACCACATTTCGCGTTATTCTCAAGCCCTGGGGCGAGCCGCTTGCCGGATACAAAAGTACACCACATTTCGCGTTATTCTCAAGCCCTGGGGCGAGCCGCTTGCCGGATACAAAAGTACACCACATTTCGCGTTATTCTCAAGCCCTGGGGCGAGCCGCTTGCCGGATACAAAAGTACACCACATTTCGCGTTATTCTCAAGCCCTGGGGCGAGCCGCTTGCCGGATACAAAAGTACACCACATTTCGCGTTATTCTCAAGCCCTGGGGCGAGCCGCTTGCCGGATACAAAAGTACACCACATTTCGCGTTATTCTCAAGCCCTGGGGCGAGCCGCTTGCCGGATACAAAAGTACACCACATTTCGCGTTATTCTCAAGCCCTGGGGCGAGCCGCTTGCCGGATACAAAAGTACACCACATTTCGCGTTATTCTCAAGCCCTGGGGCGAGCCGCTTGCCGGATACAAAAGTACACCACATTTCGCGTTATTCTCAAGCCCTGGGGCGAGCCGCTTGCCGGATACAAAAGACTTCGGGCTGCTATTGAAAAATTCCAGGCGGAAGAACCCAATAATACTTTGCCCGAGCCGGGAATCGAACCCAGGACCCCACGCTCAGCAATAGCGCTTGCGACCCCTAGACCAACGAGCTAGTCATACGAACAGAATGAGTTGGTAACTGTCACTCCTGTCAGATTCGTGCAGGCTGTTGTATCGAATGTGTGCAACTATCTTTTGCCAGCGGCTTCGCCCGCGTGGATGTCGGAAATGATCCTACGGGAAACTACTACCGGGATAAAAAAAATTGCCTATGTGCTATTCCAGACTACGCTATAATCTATCTTGCCAAATTTCATCCAGATCCGATCAGCCTTTCTGGCATGATTGGGTAACAAACATCCATCCATCCAAACTTTCGCATTTATAATATTAGTAGGATAACAGGCGGTATTTATATTTTAGATTGCGGATTTATTTATATATACTTTACTAGTGTCCGCATGTTTCTTGTCCCATCGACCCACCCCGTCGCATCGCATCGCCGGCTATTACTTCATTTTCACTTAGCGTTCTTTCTGACTTTTTTATTTTGCTCGACTCCTAAAGGTTCTAGCGTGAGAAGTGGCCTATAGTCTTCCTTGAGAATTGGGCTATCAAATGCAAAAAGAATTTTTAAATCCGACTGGTAGTTCCAGAGATTAGCGCGTTCAAACAAACAAACAAATAAATTCATCAGCTTTATTATTAAAAGTAGTATAGATAAACATAGCAAAATATTTTATTTTTATTTTTTCATTTAAGATGGGTTTGCTCTTGACTCTATCTAGGTCGGAGGCGACAGAGACAGACAGACATGTAGGTAGGGATGGTAACTGGCAGTGCGTCTATATGTCCGATGGTAGAAGGGGGCCGGCGGAATGAGTTCGTGCAGTTTTTTGCTGTCAGTGGGAAAAGTGGCCAAAAGGCTGGCAGCGTTGCCACATTGGATTTTTCTGCGACCTAAAAATTGGCTAGTACTCTGGTCACGTAAAGAGACGACCAACCCCTTGGCAATATCTCGAAATACTCGATGAGCACTCGGACCTGACAGCCCTAGTGTTTCTACCCCAAAGGGCTCAACCATATAGCTCCCAATAAGGTGTTATATTTGCGCCGTTTGAGGTTTTCTGCACCTGCAGCAGCCGCTCCAGCACAGCCCACCGTGCTATGAAGATGGGATGGTGTAAGGGTGTCGACGCAGGTTGCACCCCACACCAAAGGCCTACCCAACCTCCAAGGCATTATGGTCATTCCGTCTGGCCTCTTCATATCGTCGCCAAGAGTGACCGTACTTTCTTGTATAGTATAGAAATATGTACTTAGGTTTAATAAGTCATCAAGAGCCTCGCGACAAAGAAGAAGACTAATGGGAAAGATAAATCCAATTCTTATAATTAAGGCGCTACCCCGAGCCAAACCTTGCGATAGCTCGTTATTCTGGGACTATTAACTCATGAATTAAGATAAATTAACTACATCTAAAAGCACATTATTTGTTGTTCTATATCCTATCATCACATGGCTCTTATTGGTTTTTTTACGAATTAATAGTATATTTATTATTGTGTAAAAAATTACTAAAATTATTGATGGCATGCATCTTTAACTATAGGTGACGTTAGTTTGAAGATTACACTAATGGATAGATAATTTAAAAATCTAAATAATTCACGTTTTATTTTATCTCAAAAATTCATTTATCAAGCAAGAGTATCGATACACGTTGCATCCCACACTAAAGGCCTACCCATCATCTATGGAAATAAAGACATGCCGTCCGGTCTCTTGCCACCGTCGCGTGCCAAGCCATTGGGTTCTAGTATAGCTGGAACGCCGACGGTGACAAGAGCTCGTCGGATGATGTCGTTAATGTTCGCGTGCCGCGCTAAACGACCCGCACTTCGGCTGCAACACAGGCCGTGGTGTCCGAGGCTGTTGACAACGTCGCCACAGTGAGAGCGATGAGGAGAACAACATGGAGCTCCTAGTCGTAGGGAAGCAGTGAGGCGGAAAGTAGTGTCGTCGAACAAAGTGCCTATGTTCTACGACGGTAGTGCATGAAGCCACAGACCCGACTCCCACTTACCCACAGCCAACAGGCGCGCTCTCTCCGCAGAAGAAGCAGACTTGTTAAGTAAATTATTCTGTACTACTCTCCAGAGCGGCTCATCCCACCGCCTCTGGGAAGCTGGATTATCGGGTATATCTGAGTTCAGCCAAGCGAGTCTGCAGGCATCCACAGCTTTAGTGAAGTACGGCACATCAACATCAATCAGTGTGGAGGTTAGGATTTCACTGATTAATTTCTCAGTGCTGTGGACAGAGGATATGAAAGCCGGTAAACTAATACTAGAAATTTTGCGGACACCGAGGCCTCCCATACGAATGGGAAGAGTAGCTTGTAGCCAAGCTCGGTCGTCCATGGCCACATTTAAAATCGAAGTTAATCAGCCAGATCATTTGGTCCATTTTGTCTAAAAGGTGAGTGCCCATAAATGGGAAGCGCGAAGGAAATATGATAATTTAGGGCCGACACAGCAGTAACGAATTAAGGTGATGGCTGAATGTATGTTAATTTGGAACAATCTTTCCGAAACGTCGTTCAAATTTTGTATTTTTTCTTCAATCAAAAAGAGAAAGTAATTCTCATAGATTGGAGACCGAAGGAGACGAAGTGAAATTTTTTCAAAAAATTTTATTTCTGGAGCCATTGCGTTAAATTTGGGAAGTGTCAGATGTCTGTCAGTACTGTCCGCTAAGTATAATTCACATTTCGAAAGATTGAGATTAATAATAATATCCTGGGACATTTTTACACAGGGTCATCTGATCCCAAACTAAGCAGAGCTTGTACTATGGAAACCAGATAACTGATATACTACATACACTACTTTTTTTTTTTTGTAAATACATACTTATATAGATAATTACACCCAGACTCAGGACAAACAGACATGTTCATGCACACAAATGTCTGTCCTGGATGGGAATCGAACCCACGACCAGTGACATGATAGGTGGTATCTTAACCAACCACGCCAACTGGCCCGTCAAGGAAAGAAGGCCAATGGAATGAAGTTATTTTTTTAGGAATTGTAGGTCATTTAAAACAGTTTCTACATAGCCTCCCAAGGTTCCATCATCAAGATACCAAACGTTAAATTTTGAATTTAGCTGTCAAATAATTGGGTGAATGGCTAAACTGAAAATCACTGGGCCGAGGGGGTCACCTTTTTGACACCCAACAGCAGATTCCAGAAAGTTGTCCCGATACAGTAATTTAGAAGGGTGTCTGTAACATTACCAAAGGAAACTATAAATTTGGGATATTTAATTTTTAGTTTCTGCCAGCAAGGTGTACCTTCAGGATGACCTCTCCTTTGACAGAATTTAGGTAGGTCGACAAAGCGTATACGGCAGCTTCACAGCCCGCTTTAGAGCCGTAACCTAGCTGCAGGAGCTGCAGATTTTCCGAAACAACCTCACCATAAAATTTACAACAAATCTTGGCTGCCATACGACGGTAAGTAGTTTCATTATCCATCTCTCTTGCGCAGGGCCATATATTTGCTCCGTACAGAACGTCGATGACGGCCTCGTTTATCTCGCCGGAGAGCATAAGGTTAATCAGAGTTGTAAGCTCCTTCAATAGCAACTCAACAGCTACCCCGGCGCCTGAACAGATAATAGAATCATTTAGGTGCTGAGGCCTCAGACCGTCGAGGCCGCCAGTGGACCCGCTCCGGAAGGAACAAACGGCTTTTACCAACTCTCGACCTGTAATGGTGAGGGAGTGATTATCTGGATCAGGGGGTCAGGCAAAAAAGCCATCCGCTGAGGCAGGGTGTTTGCTCTCAGCTGCGAGTGTTTCTTGAGAGAACGGTGCCAAAAGAATCCTGGCTACTCCGCTAATGTCACCTTCCCCTAACTTAGATTCTACCAGATGAGATATACCTCTTGAAGAGGTATGTGTCTGTAATTTAGAATCTAAAGTAACAGACGAAATATTACAGTTTTCTTTTATTTGTGCAGCTAATGTCTTGCTAATGGAAGGTGAGAAGCTGTTCCAAGCACTTTGCGAGTTCTCCCTTGCGGCAAGACGAATGCAACCGGCTAGGTATTATGCCACTAGAGGTCTAGCGCCGCGGGAGACTCGCTTCAAAACAGGAGCAGAGTTTTTGAATTTTGAAAGGGTTTTCCAAAATGGGTCAAAAGTGGATATAGCTGGTAGATGTTGGGACAGGGTCTGCGGTGAGTGCATTTTGTGGTCTGTGTACCTTTCCAATATGCTCAGACCCCACTTACCTTTAAAAAACCGTGCCTGGGTACACAGTGGACATCTCTCCAAGATGCTCAACGAGGTTGAAGGTTTACCACTATCATCCGCCACATCGCTGCTGCCACAGCATTTATTTATATTGATTTGGACCATGAATAATAACTATAACAAACTAAATGAGTAAAAAAAAAAATATATTGAAAAGTCTATTTGACCGTGACAGTAGAGCTGGCGGCCTAGGGCGCCGCGCCGACGATGTATTTCGGCGCAGCCTTGGCAACCGTTGCCGGGTGACAGGCACCTTGGCGTCGCGTCCTACTTCCAGGCGTCTTCGAAGGCTATTTATTTGTACTTTTAGCATATAATATATACAATATATATTACAAGGGACTTGCTGCCTTAGATTTGAACTTCAGAATATTTCATAATTAATGTAGAAAAAATTATTATATTGAAGTTCACAAATTATTCATATAATGTCTACTTTACATTGCCCTATATCCTTGTATCTTTCCAAAAAATGTGTGAATTCTATGATAAAAGGGCATGTAAAGAGAGCGGGACCGAGCGGGGCTAAGTGGCGGGATAGAGAAGGACCGAACGCTCAAAGTCGTTCCCTCGGAGAAGCGCCTTAAACAGATTATTTTGTCAACAGAATTGCTCGAGTAGCATAAGCCAAATATTTAAAAGTAGATCAACGTTTTACTAATGACCTAGGGCAAAAGATTCTTCTCATAATTATAGCCGTTAAGTAATGAAGGTTGATCACCACGCGCTCGTTCGACTTGCTTGAAAATTCCGAAATATTTTGCGATCTTATAACAAAATTTAAAATTTATTAAATATTTACGAATTTATTTTCTCATCGTCATCATCTGCCTAGCCTTTCCCCAACTATGTTGGATTCAGCTTCCAGTCTAACCAGATGCAGCTGAATTCCAGTATTTTAATGCTTATCTGACTTCCACAACCCAGTTACTGGAAATCACAATATAACAAAACAAAACTTATGTAAATAAACTTCCAGAAGACTTGCAAACGTTACAAAATGTCTCCTATGTACATAGGTATGTATGCATTAATGTACTCGTAGGTACCTGTTCAGTGTTATCATCGTTATAAAATAATATGTATCATTGTAGTAACTAACAGGGGCTGGTGGCTAAGTAAGAACAACCGCACTGCTCGATTGACCAGTTTAACCGAGTGACCGCTTGCTGCGGTTGGCCCGTGGATGGGTGACCATCTTTACATACCGAGACCCCTCGTGCCTCGGAAAGCACGTTAAGCCACTCGTCCCTGCTGTCAATCGTGGATCTTTGACAGTCGTTACGAGTCGAGATAGGCAGTCGCTCAGAGTAAAATACTGGTATTCAGCAGCATCCGGTTAAACTGGAAGCCGACCTCAACATAGTTGGGAAAAATGCTAGGAAAATGATGATGTCATTGTAGTTAGTAATTAACATTTTTACAATATAAAATTTAAATGAACGGCTCGCACCCAGGTAAACCCAGAGAGGTTAGCGTTGTGTGGCTACAGTTTGGTTTAACTGTAAATAGGCGAGTATAGTGTTTTAGAAATAAATAAATATAAACTAATGGAAGCCATCCAAATGTGAAAGGCTAAACATGAATGTACTCATGTGAGCTCATTCATATTAAAAAATAGTAACTAGGCATAACTTATTCATGTTTAGCCTATCACATTTAGCCAAAATTCAACCATATGTAAACATCATTTTGATTTTATTGCATCAGCAACATGACATTACGATTGGTGGACCCACGCGACGGTTCGTCCGCATCTTTCCATTTCCGTTCATTGCATAGCTTTCATTTGGATGCTTGAACATGTGAGTTTCAAAACAGGAAATTCAATTTGGTTCATTTTTTGTTTTACGTCAGCTTTGCGGCAAAAATCAGAACGTGCGGTTCTCCTTAATTTGTGGGTACCAATGGGGGAGAAAAGGTAGGAAACCTCGTAGTTACTTATTGTTTTAATATAATAACTCACTAAATATATACTTGTTTTAGTTCTTAGAGGAGTTCGTGGCTAAGTAATAGCAGCTGCATGGGTAGATCCATCAGGTTAAGCTACACTTGCCGGGGTTGGTCCGAGGATGGGTGACCATCTTTATATACCGAGACTCCTCCGTGCTTCGGAAAGCACGTTAAGTCGTTGGGCCGGCTGTCATTCGTGGATCTGACAGGCGTTACGGGTCGTCAGAAGCCCGAGTCTGACAACCAGTCTTACCAAGGGGCATCGTACGTATATTATCCAGTAACTGGGTTGTGGAGATAGGCAGTAGCTCCATCTAAAGTTATGGTATTCAGCTGCATCCGGTTTGACTGGAAGCCGACTCCAACATAGTTGGGAAAAGGCTAGGCAGAAAGAATAAGATTTTAGATCTTCTGATAAATATGGCAAAAATGGCGGTTTTTTTTTAATACCTTGCTTGAAATTTTATTACCTTATGCTCATGTGTTCTGACATAAGTACAGTTCTTCATCAAAATTATCTAGCAAAGTTAACCAAGGATTAAACTCATATTTTTTATCTAAGCACGACTTTTTCTGGGAAATAACCTCGAATACTTGCTTTGATAACATTATTTATTATCCATTCATGAAGACCATCAAAACCGTGCACCTTTTCATCGATCTATAAAAAAAAAACTCAGCTCAAAATAGTCTACTATCTGCGAAAATGTGGAACGCCAATATCAAAAACATGAAAATAAAAAAGTAGGCCTTAATCCACAATTTGAGTTTTACGCAGCCTAGCGAGGGCTGGCGGTGTCGCAGCCGGAAGTGCGCGGAGCGGCAACGCCGCACCGGCATCGATCATGGCTGTAGCAACACACAAGCTCGCACACACAGACACTCTACACACACAAGCACGCGTTCTCTCAGAGCCTTAGGTGTTTGGTTGTTGTTTAAATTATTATTTTTTACCCTCCTTTGATATATGGGGTGAAACAGATAGGAGATAAGATTTGAGCAAATATTAAGACGGTGTATGATTTGTGTTTACTTTTAGTTAGGAATGTTATGATTTTCATATTGTATGATGTCATTTTCGAAGATTTGTTTTAAAAGGCTTTATTTATAGGCAGGTAAGGGTTATGAGTTTCAAAGTTAATAGCGCCGATTCCCTTGTTCATAAACTAAACTAAATTTAGGTTCAGTGCATCTTTTTCTTTCTATTTCATTAAGAAAAGGACAGATGATAAATAATAGTCCTGTCAAATTAAGATACTCCCAATACAAGTTTAGACGTGATTAAAAAATCAGACAACTAAAAGTACGTCAATTTACGTCAGGCGCTGACTAAATTAATATCAGGTTGGTAGGAAACTCTTGCGACATAAACAACACTTTCTTTAAATACACATAATATTTTATTAAGATCTTATTAATTACTGATACACTCTCCTTCTTCATCTACAACTCTTGCCCAGAGTAAACTTTAAATCCCATCCATCCAAAAATCCTTTGGTTTTGAATCCAAAAACTCTTTTAGGGTATTTTGAAGGTCCGTTTGGTCATCAAACTGTTTATCGCTTAAATAATTTTTCAAAGCTCGAAACAAATGGTAATCAGACGGAGCTAAGTCTGGAGAGTAGGGTAAGACTTCCCAACCTAGCTCTGAAATAGATAGTTTAACTAATTTAGCTATGTGTGGCCGAGCGTTATCATGAAGAAGACGAACATGTAAACGTTTTCGTTTAATAATTGCAGACAGATTTCGTAGTTGTGACGAGTAGGTCTCTGCGTGTATTGTGGTGTTAGGCGGAAGAAGCTCGTAAAACAGCATGCCCTCAGAATCCCACCAACAACAGAATAAAACTCAGTATGAGTTGGTTTGGGAGTTGGTTTTGGTTTCTCGCCTTGAGGTAGCAACTGGCGCTTCCGTGTATGGTTGACATACAATACCCAGCTTTCATCTCCAGTAACTGTTTCGCTGAGAAAATCCTTTCTGTGTGGATGAAGCAACAATGATTTCTTAAAGTGTTCAAGGATGGTGGGATGAGTACAGCCGAGTTCATCTGCTACCTGTCGTGACGATGCATTGGGTTTCATTCGTAGAAGAGCTTACAGTTCTTCGTCGTTAACGTCTGTTGCCGGCCGGAGCTAGGTTTGTCTTCGAAGGTTATATCACCAGAACGGAAACGTTCAAACCAACGTGCTATTGTCGAATAATGAACCATATTACTGTTATACACACTGCACATATTAGTAGCAGCAGATCTTGCAGAACGTGCCTGTAGAAATTCGTAGAAGGCAATCGAAGTGCACACTCTGATCCATCTTTTCTAACACTGCCTGATCAAAACGAACGGGCGCTTTATATGTCCTTTGACATGGAAGCTTCACGAATATTCTAACCAAGGTCGAATGATCTCGAACTTATAAATAATATTTAATTGAACACTAAAGTGGTGTCGCAAGACTTTCTTACCAACCCAATATTTATCTTCTGTCCTTTTCTTAATGAAATAGAAAGAAAAAGATGAACTGAACTTAAATTTACTTTAATTTGTGAACAAGGGAATCGGCGCCAATGTCAGATCTCGTTAACTATTTTTAAACTACGATGAGTAAAATACTTTATGCGTATATAAATGCTGAGTGGACAAATATTTTACTGCTTTATCCGAATCTATAGGAGATACGGGGAATCTGTATTTTGATTTAGGAAACAATTTGGGCACTGTTTATTTTGTTGGTCAAGTTCGAGAAGTCCATAAAAAAGCGATCTTTTACAGAATTAAAAGCAAAACTCTTTTATTGACCTTTTTTTCTTTTTACATGACTAGTTGGGGAATATTGTTCAAACGATAATGAATGTTATTGTATCAGCCTGGATTAGTGGCCGGGTGATGGCATATTCTCGCTCCCTATTACATGGGACCTAAGCATAACTGGCGAGATGTGCCTCATCCTTCGGTGAATACGTGATGTTACGTCATGTAGGTACCTACTGACCTCAGTATTACAAGGCTTCCCGACAATTGCCCAGTTGATTTGTAAATACTACAATAGATTCTCGGCTTCTAAAATTTGGACCTACGTAAGTAGTTCAGTACATTAATAAAAATACAATTTTATAGATAACTAGCAGCTCCCCGCGGTTACACCCGCATAAGTCTCGGACCCGTAGGAATATAGGGACAAAAAGTATCCTATGTGTTAATCCAGGTTATAAAGTGTGTGCCAAATTTCATCGAAATCCGTTCAGAGTTTTTGCCTTTATCATATTCGTGTGATAGTATGAGGAATCGTCGGCTATTCTCTTTTGGGTAAGGAATTTGGATATGAAATGAGGACTGGATCCCCATATTTATTTTTTCAATCCTTTCATAATGATATTTCTCCACTAATGAAAATACATATGTAGGTACAGCTAGAAAAGCCAGCTAGCTCACAGTGCGGTGGATTGCTTGAGAGATAAGATAATTGATTGTACTTAGTCATTTATTACGTACATAAATATTAACTCTTTTTTCACAATGCTAATTTAACAAACCCAGAGTGAACGCAGGCAGGTACAGTCAACTTTCCAGCAGCTCATCCATTGATAACCCAAACGGCCATGTCAGGCACTGCCGGACTCTATTCAAGCTACATCTACTCACGTTCACGATAGCGTACTGTAAAAAGTTAAGATTTTGTTCACTCTGTATGTAAAAAATTACGTGCGAGGGCGTGATTCCATATCGAGACAGTTTCCCTGTATCTCTTACAGAATCAGATGTCTTCAGATCGTCCGAGTAAAAAAAAAAAACACTGCATATGAAGTTATACTGACTGGCTAACATAATACGAATAATGCAACGGAAAAGCTGTTGTTTGCGGTGTTTTGTTTCTGCACTGCGTTGCGTGAAACTGTGGCACGATGGCTGGTTTACACAGTGCGAGCTGCTGACTAGACAGTCGACAGCTGCTCGCACTGTGTACTCGCATGTCAGTAGCTCGGCTTGCCTTGGCTGATTACACAGTGCGAGCTGCTGACTAGACAGTCGACAGCTGCTCGCACTGTGTACTCGCATGTCAGTAGCTCGGCTTGCCTTGGCTGATTACACAGTGCGAGCTGCTGACTAGACAGTCGACAGCTGCTCGCACTGTGTACTCGCATGTCAGTAGCTCGGCTTGCCTTGGCTGATTACACAGTGCGAGCTGCTGACTAGACAGTCGACAGCTGCTCGCACTGTGTACTCGCATGTCAGTAGCTCGGCTTGCCTTGGCTCATTACACAGTGCGAGCTGCTGACTAGACAGTCGACAGCTGCTCGCACTGTGTACTCGCATGTCAGTAGCTCGGCTTGCCTTGGCTGATTACACAGTGCGAGCTGCTGACTAGACAGCTGTCAAAAGCTAGTTGAATTATATTTTTCATTCCTCAGTTACATGTGTGTAAGTGGAGTGCCACCCCTAATATTTTTTTCGTAATTGCACTACGCCATTGTTTAGCGGTGCACAGAATACCTTCTTTCCAATTTTTTATTGAAATACTGCCAATAATCTCCGATTAAAATGGTTTTGTGTCATCCGGACGGACGGACGGACAGAGGACATGGTAATATCATCAGGGTTCCGTTATTGCCATTTGACTATGGAACCTCAAAAATGGTATAAATCTGATCTGTCGTCATTACGTGTAGCGAGAACATAAATGAAACACTTTGAACAACTTTTACTATGGGCCCAAACCTAAAATCGCGATAAAAAAATCAGCAGTTCCTTACATTTTGACGAGTTATGCGAACATAAATGTATGGGACAGCTGATTTTTTTCGTGATTTTAGGTTATGGTATATTAAAAAAAAACACGTTGTATAATAATTGTTCATATCAATCAATGCTACTCATTTTACATCATGACGCGCTCTGCCAGCTCTCCATCCAAGGAACTTATATAGGCACTAACTGATCCTCTATTTCTATTATTTATTATTATTTCTAAATATGAAACAACTTATAAAATGTTAACTTATGGCGTCCACTCACAAAGTACTCGCGGCAGTCGGTGCCAAAGCCAACCGGACAAAACCTCTACAATACCTATTTACTCGACTTTAATATCTAATTTCTATTGACAATACAAAGTCGGTAGGTAGGTACAGAACAAGGCGTCAGTTATATCGCACAGTAGGGGGACAAAGGGTGATCTATGCTGAAGATAATGGCGTTCCGTATATAGCAACATCCATTAATGCCACTTGAATACAGAACCCCACTCAATTAGCTTCATAAGTTTACGGGGACAGAAAGAAGGTGAACAAAAGTGGGTAATTTAAAACTATGTTTGTAGGAGCGAATGCGTTTTTTCATTCAAGTACCTAATTATTGAACACGAGAGCTAGCCACTGGGGATATATTTTCTGACACTCTTATACTGGGCGACTTTTTTACCGAGGGTGAACGAAGTAGAAGCCTATGGCATACATAGTTTAAAAAAAATGAAATTCAAATCACACGCACTATGCACCCTGCGTAGTGCGTGTGATTGTGTGTGTGATAACATAAACAGTAATGCTGATAAAATATATGTACTGTCGTCTAAATATGTCGCATTTCTAGATTGGCTGTTGCGCTATACCTATAGGTAGTGTATGAATGTTTGGTATAAGGCAAACAAAGCAAATTTATAATAATTATAGGAAGTTTTACGTTATATCGAAAGACGTTATAAAGAGTTTACACTGTACATTCCGAAAACCAACTAAGGCCTTGTCCACACTTGTATCACTGTAGTCATTTAGTGTATCAGATCTCCGTTGTATCATAATCCCTAGTTTGGACGCAAAATGACTCACACGTTCGCGTAAAATTTTGCTTGTACAAGTGTGGACAAGACCTAACATAAAATAATACTAGCCATCTAATATGCTACGGTGTAGCACTGTAGCCTTTATTTTCGTAGCAATCTTGCTACGCTTCGTAGCAGGCGTAGCAAGCCATGTGTACACTACCGTTCTATTGTGACATTAGGCCTATATCTACTGCTGTCTAGACGCTTGAGTGATATTGGAATGGAAGCGAAAATGTCTACTTGATTTACAATTTCGAAAGGGACTTCTTCATTGCCCATCGCAGCCTAGTTTTGTACTTTATTAACAGCGCATTCTCATATAGAAAAATGGTATTTTTTTCTAAATACTCATGAATCATTTTCGTTATTATTTTGCTACTGGCCACGAAGTAAAAATAAAATTGAGCCGTCGCGGGACGCCTGGCAGATGTGAAACATCGAAACTATTTTATATAGATAAAATGCAATGCTTTGATAGAATATTAAAGGAAATAAATTCGGCATAATAAAACAATATGGCATAATCAAAAACAAAATATTTAGACGTTACGAAAATATTAAAATATTGTTTATGTAAAAAGTACATGTTAATTTAATACCAAAATAATTTCGTAACTGCAGCGCGTGGCGACGCGTCGCCACGCTAACAGGTCTGACCCGCCGCAGTAGATGTTTCACATCTAAAGTATGGTCAATATTTTCGATGAACACTCGCCATAGATAGAAAATAAAGGAAGCACATATGTGTATATAGTGACCTTATTGATGATGTTCTTCTGAAAGGTCAGATGCATTAGTACTCGCTACCGGATGATGTTCTTCTGAAAGGTCAGGTGCATAGTACCTACTAGCTACGTGCGTGCGTCTATGACCAAAAGGAGTATGTACGGATAAGAAGGTGGCGTTCTTTAGTTTCTGCCTACCCCCATGGGATAAAAAGGTGTGAGGAGTTTTTGTATATAAAATGAATTGGACCCAATTCCCTAAGAAAATTGTTATTATAAAGGTAATTCGTTGTGTTTTATCCTGTTCGGTGGCGACCGACCGCGGGCCGCGACCGTAACCCCGGCGGCATACATTATAATAAATCGACCACTCAGGCTCGACTATGTTATGGTGAGCCAACCGTCATGGCTACTGTATTGAGCTTACCCAGAGATAACGCGGCTTAGAGCTTTTTTGCCAGTTTATAAGAGAATGTAAAGATATTGTTTTGTATATTATTATTAAGTCAATATTTTTTCTATGACCTATGTGATTTTTGTCATAATTACAGTCTTCAAAGAACTGCCGTTCTATAAAAAGTGACTAGGATTCATTATTATTTTCGTTATTCACACTCGTATTTCAATAAATTATTTTTTTATTGTTGCCTTTGTCAAAGAAGATGTACTGTGATAACCAAAGCGGCGACCATGCTAAAATAAATGTTTATACGTAACAACACCATTGTGCCCAAATTCAAAACACAATATGCCTAAAACCCAGCCAATTATATGGACAATTATCGAGATAGGAAAAGGTAGGCAATTTACAAAAATAATACAAAAGCGGGCACAAAGGCGGCCATTGTTCAGAACCGAAATTGGAGCACGCGAATTAATAAAAAAAAATACAATATGCGACTGACAAACAAGCTGAATCGAGTGCCAACTTCGATAGGCAATAGGCTTTTATTAAAAACGTTCTATGCTCTTTGTAAAAAAGGATCGAACGGTTCAATTTTCTCCAAACTGTGTGACGGCGCGGGGCGTTGGTTGCCACAAAGCCTGATTATCGCCGCTCTGAACGTCATTATCTACCGCCCACCGTGTTTATTTTTCTCAGATAAAGATTAGCTGGAGTGTTTTGCTATTGGCGGGGTGGTGTGTCGAGGTGAGAGGGGGCGTGTGTAGGCGTGGTTGGGTGAGTCACCGCCCCCATGCGGGCCCCGGACTCATAGAGTGAGTAGCAGGCCGCGCTGTACGCACGAATATGTGGATCGCGTGAATCATGCTCGATATTAAAAGCTCCGCCGACTATCTGAGTCGGTCGGGCACTTTCACCAACTTCTCTATGTTATTTGCGGGTGAATATTTTATCTTGTATTCCTTTTTTATATTAAATAATATTTTCTTGTGTGTTGTGCAGTGACACGTGAAGTGTTGTGTGAATTTGTCAAGGTTTGGTCAAAAGGTCGTAAGTACAACGGAAAGTGTGAATGGTTGTAAAAGTTGGTCAGGATTTTGTACTGGCGTGGTCGTAAACGTTTTAAGTATTTTGTGTGCATACCAATAAGAATTGAGATTCTAATTAGAAAAGAATAATTTTCTTACCACAAATTACAGTTAATAGTCTACAGTTAAAGTTAGACCAAACGTAACTGAATCATTTAGTTTAAATCACCTTATTCTATAACATTAAGGGTTTCGTTTTTGCCATTTGGCTAAGGAACCCTAAAAATAGGTAGTTATTCAATTTAAAACTAAGGTGAGTAACGGTCCCTTGGAGCTGAAACATAAACATAGGCTCGGAATACAGGGCACGCCACAATTGCGGCGATAAGTCCCCTCTTTGCGGAGTGGTTGGAGAGGCGCCACGGCGTCCTCACCTTCCGCCTGACGCAGGTCCTTACCGGACATGGTTGCTTCGGGAGGTGCCTGTTCCGAATAAGGCGGGAGGACACGCCCGGGTGTTGTTTGGATCGCCCGGAGATCACGTTGGATCATACGGTGGAGATCTGCCAGGCTTAGGCAGAGCACCGCCGCGTCCTCGCGGAGGCGATCGGCGGCGGCGATCTCTCGCGTGCGCCCCTGGTTCAGGCCATGGTACGAAGCGAGAGTGCATGGGAAGCCGTCACCTCCTTCTGCAAAGCAGTAATGCTCGTGAAGGAGGAGGCGGAATGTGTGAGAGCGAAGCAATCTTTTCGCCCTCACGAACCTAGTCGCCGCAGGAGACGCGCTGGGCGTCGGGAATTGAGAGCTGATTACCGGCCACCGTCGGCGCGGGCTTGCGGAAGGCGAACAATGTGTACGAGTAGCTCGCCGTCCGGTAAGGACCAGGCCCGGGTCGACGGCGCGTTGTGTTCCACGCGCGCCTCAAAGAGATGTCAGCACTAGCTGAAGGGGTCCGCTAGGGCCGATGCCTGCCAGGGTTGCGGGTTATTTAAGAGTTACCGTGGCCCTGAAGGAACTCGGGTGGGTTCTAGTCAGTAGAAGTCTGACACGCCCTCCCGCTCCGCGCAAAGCGGGAGAAGTTATTTGATAAGTTCCCACCAAAAAAAAAACCGCTGGGAGTACAACATTGTTGTATAATGTATTTGCCTACCTGTACTACACATTTATTATTACATTTTATAAAACCGTAGGTCAAATAAAATTCAGCATACAACTCAATAAAGCTATGGTAAGCTCACTCCATCGTAGACTTTGTCTGTGTCACCTCTGACCGACTAAAGTCAAGAGAAAACCCATCTCAAATTAAAAAAAAAAAAATGTTGTTTAAAATATACATAAAACTGAAGCAGGTAGGTACTAAAAACACAACCATCTTGGCTCATCTTCGTTCTGCCAAAAAAATCCCTAATTCTCCAACTATTCCAAAATCAAATTAGCTTACAGACTAATATTAATGGCTAATAAACATCTAATTTTGTTTTAACAAAAAAAAAACAGGCAAAATAGGTATTGCTTTTTTACAGCCATTTAAAAAATGTAAAGGAGCCGCTTATCATAGATGCCTATTTAATTTTACTTTTTGTACCAGCTAATAAACCTGCATATAAAGGTCAGTACCCACCGCGAGCGTTCACTTCACGAATTTCTTTTGCAATCATTCTCGTAGCGCAGCAAAAACTCGCGCAGTTGCTACGTGATATCTCTGAAGCCTGAACTACACTACTCGTGAAGTTGGTCGAAGTTAAGCGAATACGAGGGTGTAGAAGGGCACTTCGGTTCACTTCGTGCAACCGTTTTAACCGCTTTTTAGTTACTTCGACCAGTAACTTCGTCGAAGCAACTTCGCGAGTAGTGTAGTGCAGGTTCGGCCTGAGTGCACGCTCGACTCGAGCGTCCGGCGGGGCGGGGCGTGCGACGTTCGTGTTAAACACATGCAAATACTCGCGAGTGTCCTGAGTGACGGCCGAACGCTCTACGCCGCATGCACGCAACGCTAAACGCCCCGCTAGACGCTATTTCACTCGGGTCGTACACTAAAGGCGGAGACTGACTTGCAACGTTTGTTTGAAAAGTATGGAGTTTTTGTAATGCGTTACATAATTACAGTAGTCAGTGCAGCGAACCGAACCGCTCGATGCGAGCGCCTGATCCTCCACTCAACTGTCGGCTCTATCGTGAATTCCTTTGAAACGCGTTACGTAGTCAGTGCAACGAACACGTCCGCTTGATGCACGCCACTCGATGCGAGAATTACGTGAAGAACACACTGCGTCCGCCCTTCTGAATAAAAATGGAGTACGAACATTCGCCACGTTTAGTTTATCGCCGTTTGTAACAAAAAATGGAGCGAGCTTGACCCATGTGATCGAAGCGAGCGTTCGCCGCGTCTTGTGTATCGCCATTTTATAACCAAGCTTGCCTCGAATGATACGTTACAAACAAACTGACTCAGTACCTATCCACCTTTAAAGCGGTAGGGTATCTCTCTGGTCGTAGTTCTGTTAGTTTGTGACCTATGAAAACCCTTTGATGTTACAGTTCAACCAAAAATCGAGTACATAAGATATCTATAAGCTAGCCGTACTGGGCCCGCTGGTAACACAAGCAATGTCCCGACTGCCTTGGTATCTGTTAATCGCAGGTGTTATTGCTGTTATCGCACTATATACCAAGATGTTGCATACCTTCTGTTATTTCTACAAATATTGATGTGAAGTATCTTCTGTGTTAATAAATACCTAGCAAAGGTAACAGAGTTAAGCTCGGAAAGCACGTTAAGCCATTGGTCCCGGCTATCATTCGTGGATCTTCCGGCTCTAAATGTGTTTGACAAAATGCCATTAGTTACTATATTTTAACATGAATGAGTTAACACGAATTCGTTCATGTTATCTAGTTCATGTTTAGCCGTTCTCATTTAGCCAAATTCAACCATTAGTTACTTTGTTTAACCATTGGTTGAGTTAACTACGGTTCAAAAAACCGGCCCTAAGCATGTTACTTACTGTCACTACGACAAAAATAATGGAAATTGACTACATTGAATGGCGGTAGGTAGGTACTGGCGTCCCTGGACGCTGCCGGCGGCTCCAGCACCGGCGCGGCGCTTACCTGCTCTATGCAGATGTAGCCCTCGAATACGTACTTCGTACACCGTAGACCTGGGATCACTAATTAGGATAACTGTGGGTCCGTTTTAAAAATAATATGGCGGTCGTGATCCGTTTGGTAGACAATTACTATCAAGTAAAATCTACTAAGAAATAAAATTAAAATAAACATTTTTAATACAGTTACTAAAATTATGTACTGTACTGAACAAAAATAACAAAGTAACTATTATTAATGTAATTTTTTTTACTTTGAACTACCTATCTGAAGTAAAGTAAAGCAAGCTAAAACTAAAAAAAAAGTATTTTAATGATTATAGATTAAGTTTTAGTCAGGAAAGCGATGGTCCAAAAAAAACCCAGGCCCGGCGCAAAAGTTTTGTATCTCAGATTTTAGAGAATATTTAAAAATAATATTTAAAACTATCACTATCTCTCTAAAGGGTGGCTAACATTCTTTTCTCTTTTGCTCGAAATGTTTTGTAGGCGTTCTTATTAAAAACTCATTTACCGACCAAAATATTTATTATGCTATAGTTCGTTAATTGTTTACAAACAAGCATACTGATACAAAACCTATAATAAGCATAGGTACAGGTTATTATTATAATCTAACTCTTTAGTCATAGTAGTATCGCTGCTTTGCATGAATACCCGCACAAAACACAACACAGCCAAATGCAAAATAGTCCTTATTTCACGGTCAGTAAGACTCACATTCATAACGGCATAGTCGGCAGTTTGTGCGGGTATTCATGCAAAGCAGCGGTATGTACAAACGCCAGCAGGTCAACCTACCCGAAACTGTCAGATTTTTCCAATCAACCTTGAACCTAATTCTTTAGCAATAAAGTCGAAAATCTATTAAAGAAATCTGACAGATTGTAGTAGCTTGATGTGCTGGCGTCTGTACATAACGTAAAGTCTTAACGGATGAAGCGTCGGTAACTTGACACGTACAGAATCCGCGCGGTATTTAATTTTCGTAACGTCATTTTCTTCGTCATTTTTTACTTTTTTTTTTCAAGTTTATTTTCTTTTCAGCCACCAATTATTATTACAGTCGCATGTCGTCAGGGTATTATAATAGATGTTCTGTGTCGCAGTCATCCGCCAGCGTTTGATGTATACTTTGCTGTGTATTACAATTTCATCTAATTGATTTTGATCAATTTAATACTTATATTACTTTGTTTACTCGTATGTATGCCTACCCCTGTGGTTTTGAGATAATCTTGAATGCGATTGCGATTACACAATAATTGCAAATAATTATACATATTTTGGTCCACACAAATGAGATTTTAATAGGAACGCCTACAAAACTTCTCGAGCAAAAAAAATAATGTTAGCCACCCGATACAGGGATAGTGATATTATGGAATATTAATTTTAAATATCCTCTAAAATTTGGAACACAAAACTTTTGCGCCGGGCCTGTGTATTTTTTGTATGGGGCTTGGGCCAGCTCCTTTCACTGTTTACTTAAGAGGATTGTGAAGCTGTAAATTTTCATACAAAAAGAGATAACGTTTTTCTCCCCGTAAACATAATCTAATTTTCATAATTTTTGGAAATGTTGTAGGTATAATGAAAAACTAGGTCCGTCGGTTTTTATTATAAAGATATATTATACACAATATAAGTTATTAGCATCTAAATATCTATATTTCTGACATAAAAACATCCTCGAGCATTTTTATATTTTTTATTAAATTAAATTGAATTACTAAAAACGAAAAACTTACAGACCTAAACTAAAGTATACTAAATGTAATGAGATCAAAGTTGTTTCATTTTGTAAAGGTTTAGGGGAGTAAAAACGTTATCGCCCGAAACAATATTTATGCAAATAATTGTATGAAATGTAGGTAATTGCCTCCAAAAATCGCGCCGCGTATCGGCACTTCACAATCCTCTTAAGGTCCGCACAAAATAAGCACGGATGCGAACCGCGGTCCACCATTTGGTGACTCCTGCCATAGACTAACATTCACAAAACTCGGTCTTCTAAGAAATAATAACCTGCGTCGCGTCTTTTTACAAAATTCAAACCTAGAATCTAGCTCCATTGTCATTGATGGTACAACATACATTCCCATTGGAAAAATGTAAAAGTTCTGGCAAGAATGTTCTAAAAAAACTGGGTATTTGAATTCGTTCGTAGCTTCAACGGAAATAGAGCCTCCCGCGTAGACAGCTGTCACTGGCCAACAAAGGATCCATGTTTTGTAAAAGGCTAGACGTTCGGAATAGACTCGTGCCTACTGATTTAAAATTTCAGTCCAGCTACACCTTACATGCCTTCAACATTTTAATTCAAAACATTATACTGAGCACTTTTATTAAATACAGTACTAGCGTCCCGGGCTTGCTTTAAATTCAAATTCGTTTATTTCAGCACCCTAATTGCGTAACACACTATCGATCGGAATCTGTTTCAGTGTGTTGGACAGACAAATTTTTCGAACATATGAAGCAATGGATTAGCAATTTGCTTCAGAATGGTTCGATTGATGTGCGTTACGCAAGTAGGGTGCAGGTCCCTGACCCATATTAAATAGAAAAACAATACACAATTTTGAAAAGTTTATAAGTATCACTATTATGAATTAAATAAGCAACAATTAGTTGATTGATTAATAATTTACACGTAAAAATATGAAAAACTAATAAATGTCAGTTCAAATAAATTAATGTAAAAAGTACAAAGCAAGATAATAATCAATTAAATAAGACAATGGATTAAATTAAGTTAATGAAGAGTCAGAAACAAAAAGAGAAGAGTAAGAAGCTTGCTTCGCACGGTTTTTACGAACAGAAAGAATGAGAAAGAAAGAATAAAGTTTATTTGGACACAGTTTGTGAAACACAAAATACAAAAAACAAAAAACAAAATTAAACAACTATAGTTTTTGTCTCACGGCTGCGCCAGAAAGGTTCTTTCCAGCATTAATGCCAGACAGATGCTGTCTGACGCTAGTTTTCTAATGAACCTTTAGGGACAAGTGACGGGGAGTATATACAGTTTCAACATACCTTATACATAATTTTTATATTTCTACTTAAATTACTATCACTATATATTATAAAATAAAGTCCCCCGCCGCGTCTGTCTGTCTGTCTATATGATCTCAAAAATTACTGAACGGATTTTAATGCGGTTTTTGACAATAGATAGGGTGATTCAAGAGGAAAGTTTATACGTATAGTTTTTTGACATCCATGCGGCCGAAGCCGCGGGCAAAAGCTAGTAAATAAATAAACTAGTAATCAAATATAGTATAGGCAGCAAAGGACGGAACATCACCGAGCGCGCGCAACCACCCACATACCCAATATAATCGAGTTGACAAAATATCGAGATTTCTTTATATGTACAGACCCACATCAAGCTACTACAATCTGTCAATTTTCTTTAATAGATTTTCAACTTTATCGCCAAAGCTCAAGTTTGATTGGGAAGCTGTGACAGTTTCGAGGAGCTTGATGTGCTGGTGTCTGTACATAAGTTAAATGTTAAAGTAATGTACACATAAACCTTCCAGTGCCTATAAATTCTCTAAATAATGGTGAAAACTGCATTAAAATCCGTTGCGTAGTTTAGAAGTACAACGCGTCCACACAGATGGACACGAAAGACGATTTTAATTTTGCCAGCGGCTTAGCCCGCGTGATTGTTGGAAATTATCCCACGGGAACCGTACATTCTCCGGGATAAAAAGTATCATATTCCAGACCATAATCTTTGTCTGTGCTGAATTTCATCCGGATCCGTTCAGCTGTTCTGGAATGATTGAGTAACAAACATCTATCCATCCATCCATCCAAAAGCTACTCTTCGAAATTTTGATAATTTTCTACAGTTTGAAAAGTGACACTCGTCAGGTTTTTTTTAACCAGAAAAAGACGGTTTTTTTTTATAAAAAGTTTTTAATGCATTTTTTTAAGTCTCACCAACCTCGCCCTCCTCCTCTGGTGCAGACTATTTTTAGATATATCTAGTTGCTTATTATTTTTCCGTCGTTTTCACGGATAATAGTCCCTTCAGCCTTTCATCACCTGGGTACTTAAACGTCTACTTAGGGACATTTTGGCACCTTTTAAGGCCTTAGGGGTAGTTACCCGGTTTGAAGGGGTTGAAAGCTTTTAAGTGAAGTAGGCGATGAGCATGACTATCTGCTCCGAATTGTTGGATGTTTTGTACTGCGGTGTTAAAAGAGGATTATTAGAGGCTTAAGTAATTTTAGCAATAAATGTGAGTATGGATAAAGAAGATTAAATTAAGGTTGTGTAAGTACCTATGTACTTGATTTTGAAGATTTCTGTTGTAGTGTTTTATTCAACAATAACAGAAATGGAAGCAAAAATGTAGCTGTATGTGCTAATTAAGTTGACAGTTTCGACCACTAATGAATAATTTAATACATTCATAGATTGAAAGTATCGAGACCTGAGCCTGTAGAAATTAGAGGGCCTAGACAAGTGATAATCGCCTTCAAAGCGTTTAGTATTTCTGCAACGGCTTGCAAACAGCACACCAATGGGAAAAAAACTGTCAAATTAGTTCCGTGTAGATGGCGCTAATAATAATAATAATCGCTTTATTTTCAGGCAACTGAGGCCCATAAATTATTGTAATTTATGGGACGCAAATAATCTGACAAAAATTTAAAATAACAAGTAACATTAAACTATCGACTAATAAGTACGTAAAGTTGGCGACGTATTACGATGAGTCGTGGTGTCATGTAGCCTTCCACGAAAACGCCGATACACGACACCCTTCGGCCAAAATTCCTCCTTCATGAAAATCTCTAGATAATGAGTCGCAGCCCGCACCAGAAAAGACTTAAAGTTAATCTTATGGCGCGACTCCAACTTCTCGACTCTCAAGGTGAACTTGGTCTTCATTCAGATGTATTCCACGATTTACTCTATCTTCGTGGAGTCATGTATACCTAGTCGGGACACGTACAGCTGGGTCGATGCAATTGCGGGACGCAGCATCACGTCCAGTCCAGTCAAAGCTGGCTTTTTCTTTCGCTTTTCTCCACTTGGATGAAGCTATCTTTATCGGCCTGTCCTCGGCCTGTTACCGGTGGTAAAGTGCTTTGGATTGATTCGGGAGGCCCTTGGACACTCTTCCTTATAGGCTTAGGTTGCCGCTGAAGCTATTGGAAGCTTGCTTAATGGCAGCAGAGTAAGCACGTCCAGATGTGGATGTGCTGACATCCGTCGGCATCCCAACGAAGGGGGACGCGGGGAGGGCGGGGCGCAGTTGTGTATCGCTTGCAGCGACGGCGGCCGGCGACGAGTCGAATTTTGCTGACTCGAAAATCAGCTGCAATGCATTGCTCGCTCCGTGACGTACGTTGTTGTTGTTAGCTGGTTCGTGTGACCTACATACCGTGTTGTGTAAATCCGCTATTTCGCGACAGTCGCTCTCTCTATGTCGCCATGAGATCCCGCCGGAGCTCTGTCCGCTGTGCCATGATTTCTCGCGGCAGCGGAGTTACGCCCCGGCGTTTTGCCTCCTCGCGCTACTCCCATGTGTATGCGAGGACTTTTGCTTCCAGATCCCACGGTGGCAATCCGGCAAGGAGGCTCATTCATTCATCCCTCCTGCGGGACGGCATTCGGTTGGCCATATGTACCGACTCATACAGCAGGGTTTTCACCCTGCGTATCTCCTCTTCATTGAAGTTGGATTTGCAAATCTGGATCACACTGATCTCGTCCGTAACGTCCAGCTGGTACTACAGGAATGTCAGGACCACGTTCGCCAGAAGTTCTTCCGAGCGCATGGTGGCAGCGGCATTTGCCTGCCGCACTCGGCGCAAAATTAATAATATCCGCTTACAGCGCAAGCGCGTCCGATTGCTACGGTGGATCGCACTGCACTTGTCGCTAAATGTTTGTTACTTTCATTAAGCTTTTGTAACTTTCATGTAACTGTCAATGGAGTTCCTTTCTGACGTTTTGTGGCACGAGATGGCATTAAGTGTTTTTTCTTGTCCCCGATTGGTCGCTTTGTCTTCAAGATGACTTTGCCAAGTGACAAGCACACAGCACCTTCTTGCGGGAAGCTTCCGGGAAACAACCCCATTGCGTAACACAAATTTTTTCACAATCCGAAGGATATTAAAGGAAATCCTTAATCAATTGCTTCACATGTTTGAAAAATTTGTCTGCTCGACAACGTAACGCAATTGTTTCAATGAATCGCTTTGTATTCGTTAGTGTGTTCCGTTAGCCATTACCCTGCTGGATTGACACTAAGCTATTTATTGGCTTATTACAGTCCCATACATTTTTGACATTTTTATCATCGGTAGCACTTTGTCTAGGCTCTCAGCTCTTTTGTCTCCATCTTCATGTTTTTTTTTTTTTGTGTAACGGACGTATTTAAAAGGAACGTCGTTTTCTAATGACATACGGGTGGCTTTAGTGTTAAGCGAATTCGGTCACATACGCGGAAATAATCACGCATGCTGAACAATCAGCATAACTCTAAAAACGCCCTTACGTATAAATATTAAAACACGTCTTGCCTTACCAATATTCCAATATCTTATTTGCAATAAATGTTTTTGGTTTTCACTTCGACACGAAAACGGAAATACGGTAGTATCGAGCGCTGTTCCGACGCGAATAACATGGTTATCCATCCAAAGAGATTACTAGTCTAAGATCCTGGAGCCGCCAGACTTTACTTATTTTCTGATCATCAAATTGTATGGGATAGTGCGTACTTTAAACGTACCCATACCTTCCAATTTTCAGGTACTAAAATTACGATGTTTGATCGCTACGATTGGTGTAGCTGCTTACAAATAGTATTGAAATACGAGTAGTTCCCCGAGTATCATTATATAAAAATTAATACTCAAACTATAAGTAAGATGACATGATTTTTGCGAGCTTTAAAGCGACTGGCGAAAAAGACCGCCAACGGGAAGTGTCTGACAGTATTGAGTATATTATTAATTATTAACAATATTCTGTAATAATTAATAAAATAAGTAATAATTAAAAAAAAATACTACTAAAGTTACCGCCGTCGTCGGCCCAAGCTAGCAGGTATGCGTACCTACAAAGTACATACTAACACTACACATACATTCTGTTAATCACAAAATAATTAAAGTCTGGAGTGGTAAAGTTGGATCTTGCTGTACACAGATTAATAATTAAATAATGCGCTCTTTGTGCACTCTTGTATGTACTAACGAAATATTTTCAATCAAAACTAGTACTAAATACCTAAAAAAAAAAAAAAAAAAAATGTAGGCGCAGTTCGAGACCGCGTCGTTTGTTTTCGTGAAACAGAAAGTTTTACTATGGATTCCGATACTGCCGTCTGTGTATTTGCTCGACACTGGACTCATTGCATTCCTTATATAGTAAGCTTACACCGATTATAATATTGTACAGTTCTGAGCACAGATTTTTCAGTTTTTACGGCCGATATGAGACGACATCCTATACTTTTTTGCTATTTGCAACAGATTTTCTTTCGGTTTCTGACACTGCCGTAGCTGTTGTATTTGCTCGGCACTAGACTTTATAGGCTCATTGCATTCCTTTTGATGCAAGCTTTCTATAATTGCAGTTTTTTCATTTGTGAGCAGATTTACGGCCGATATGAGACGATGTCTGACGTGATTTTGCTATTGTCAACTTCATATTAATGTTTAATACTACTTTTTCTATTGTTTCTCTTTAGGTCCTGGTAGTGCATAAAGCATAGACAACTCTTGACGAAGACACTAAAGTAACAGATCTAGCTAAATACATTTTTGCGCTATACGAATTGATATTTCGACACAGTAAAAATAGAGGGTCGCGCGCATGCGGGTGCACTCGCAGTATGACGTCATAGGCAAATTATATCCGGCCTTATTTTTTTTTATAAATATGTACAATCTTTTGAATGCTCAACCATTCGCAGTTATTAACGGTTGAAATGAAGATGTTTTTTTTTAAGTCAGAAAAATTGTACTTACTGCCAGTACACCGAGCGAAAAGACGTTTTCACGTGAAAAAAAAAACCGGCCAAGTGCGTATCAGACTACGCACAATGAAGGTAGTTGGGATGAATCTCAAAAACAAACTTAACATTGTAGTTGAAAAACATGTTCTCCCATACATCCCAACTGCAAATGTAAGTTAATGTGCATCATTATTGAGAGATTTACCATGTTGTTACAAGACCATAGACTTTTTGTAGGTTTTCCTGTAATCTATTGGTATTGAACTATTTTCTGTATTTTTTTTTTTAAATTTTAGGCTCCGTACTTTCATAGATAAGGGGGGAATGGACAATTTTCGTCTATTTTCTTAAATAACTTTATGTATTTATGTATTTCTGAGACCCAAAGGTCACAGAAATACATAAGTCGGTCCAATAGATTCGGGGCAAATCGGTTGTGACACACGGACAGACAGACAGACAGACACATGAGTGATCTTATAAGAGTTCCGTTTTTTCCTTTCGAGAAAGTAGTTTACTAGTAAGTTACTTTAGTAATTTAACTCGTTTATTTTACTTCGATGGTCCTAGTTTATCATCTGTGACTTCGAGTTACGGATATATGTAAGTGGGCACGCCCTTTATTACTGGAGGCTTTTAATATAGGTAGAAAGTTCTGCTTACGTTTTTAGTTTTGTATTTTTGGCGTGTGCTAGCTGACTTATAGCAAATAATTAAATTTAATTTAATGTTTGTGTTGCGTAATGTACTTGCATGTAATTTGCACAGTGTTGTATAGAATATATATATATTTTTTTTTTTTTTATTTAACTGAACAGACAGCTGTGCTGCTGGGTAGTTTGTTGCGCCACTTCTTCTCCCCAGCTAAAGCACTAGGAAGTGGTGAAGGGTGGGCGTTTTGGGGGACTGTCTTATGTAATTTTGACGTTCGAAAAGTGCTGATTCTCAGCCTAGTTTGAATAAATGACTTTTGATTTGATTTAGAACCCTAAAAATGTTAAAAACGGTGTTTTCAATCAGAAATAGACTTGTCCTTGTCTAGTTGAATGATTTGAAGTTGTCCAAAAAAAAGAAATGGGGTTAGCGTGTTTATTGAACTAAAGCCAGCTCCGCGCTTGAATTTTGAAACACTACTCATTTACTAAAGCTTAACATTCTACCTAATTAACTTGAGCTTATTTTGAAACACTACTCATTTACTAAAGCTTAACATTCTACCTAATTAACTTGAGCTTATTTTGAAACACTACTCATTTACTAAAGCTTAACATTCTACCTAATTAACTTGAGCTTATTTTGAAACACTACTCATTTACTAAAGCTTAACATTCTACCTAATTAACTTGAGCTTATTTTGGTTTAGCGATTAACAAGCGATTGAAAAGCAATTACTGCGCAATTGACAAGCAATTTTGCTTTCGCTAGGCTACTCCCTCTCACAGAGAGGTGGCCTGTGTCCCAGCAATGGGAAGGTTACAATGGGGACGTTGCTATGGGAACCTTACAATAGAACTTTACACATAACGTCAATTCGTGTGTTTAAAATAAACTAAAACAAAACAACATCAATAACTGCGTGCCGAAGACGTCTGTTATGTTACCATTGACTGCGATATAGCATCACCCATGTACCTACATTTAATTGTCATGCACTCACTTTAATATGAATACATTGTTATTGGTAAAACACCAACAACCTCTTAAGGGGTCATTGTACTCATCATTATGAACAACTTTTACTATGGGACCAAACCTAAAATTGCGACCAAAAACTCAGCTGTTCAGTACATTTATGTTCGCATAATTCGTCAAAATGTGCCTACTGAACAGCTGATTTTGTTTTCTCGATTTCAGGTTTGGTCCCATAGTAAAAGTTGATCATAATGATGAGTACAATGACCCCTTAAGACGTGGTTGGTGTTTTACCAATAACCCTGTATGTGTAATAGCCACTCAGGGTGCAGACACTAGATCAAAAGTCATTTACTCAAACTACGCTATGAACCAGCACTTATCGAACGTCAAAATTACATAAAGCTGTGTTTTCACTTAGGGTTCTGTACAGTTCTCAGCCAGCAAGCGTTTGTTCACGCGGTAAATGAAACTTGAGTGAGCGAACATGTTTGTTCGGTGATGATCAGTTGGACTCGGCGAATGATTGCTCGCTGGCTCATTCATTCAGTGTAAACGACGTCACCGGCGAGCGAGCATTCGCTCGACGTAGACGTGCTCGGTTGGTGTCAGATTTTTTTTTTAATATTCTGCACGATCATGGAGTGGAATCAAGAAAAAACATTGCACCTAATTGAAAATGATAGAGTCTCGTACACCAATCTTTGCTTATGAGACCCGCAAACTAAAGAGTACAAAAAAAAAAACGCAATAAAAAAAGATTTTAACCCAATACCGCTGAAAAATTTCCCTCCGTGCCTCATAAGCACGTTACGTCTTACTAAGGTAATAAAGTAAGGTCCCAGTAACTGGGTTGTGGAGGTCAGATAGGCAGTCGCTCCGTGTAAAATACTTGTATTCAGCTGCAACCCGGTTGGACTGGAAGCTTACCCAATAAGCAAATTAACGACGGGCATGTGGCTAAGTAATAACAGCCACACAAGATAAGCTACGCTTACCGCGGTTGGTCTGTGGATAGGTGACCATCACATCTGTACATAAGTACCGAGACCCCTCCGTGCCTCGGAGAGCACGTTAAGCCGTTGTCAGAAGCTCGAAACTTTGACAACCAGTCTTACTAAGGGGTACTGTATTACTCGGTAACTGGGTTGTGAAGGTCAGATAGGCAGTCGCAAGTAAAAATACTGGTATTCAGCTGCATCCGATTAGGCTGGAAGCCGATTTCACCATAGTTAAAAGGCTAGGCAGATGATGGATGATGAAGCAAATCAACGTCATGATTCTCATGAATACTCATGATCGTCCATATCTACCGAGTATGAATGAGAACGCAGCTATGACATGGAACTATTCAGTTCGAGCTTTTGTTTAGAACTAGTGTTCGTTTCTTCATTGTAGTGAAAACAGATGTTTTCTGTTTTGAGCGAACATCGGCAGAACAGCAAACATTTGCTCAAAACAAAAATGTCGCTCGGCAAGGTAGTGAAAACGCGGCTTAAGACAGCCTACCCTTCACCACTTCCTAGTGCTTCAGCTGGGGAGAAGAAGTGGCGCAACAAACTCCCCAGCAACATATAAAATGGAAGAATAAGCTTACAACTTCGATGTCTGATGGACCTGATTTAAGTTGTTACTGAAAGCGGCAGATAGGATTCTTTCCGTATTCTCAACTATAAAATACGGATAAAACTTTCTATTTTAAACCGTTTAGTAACACTAGATACGTAGAGTGCCTAAAATGTGTTAGTTTTTAGGGTTCCGTACCTTAAAAGAAAAAAACGGAACCCTTATAGGATCACTCGTGTGTCTGTATGTCTGTCACAGCCTTTACAATTTTCTCCGAATCTAATGGACCGATTAAGTTGAAATTTGGTACACATATGTATTTCTGTGACCCAAAAACGGACGTGTAACGTAAATAAATAAATTTTGAATATGGGGGTCAACTTTGGGGGCAAATAAGAAAATTAAAAAAAAAAGTATTGCAAAATGTAGGTACCGTGTGACGTATCAAAATGTATTTTTTTGTAATTTTAAACTAAACCGTTTTAAAGTTATTTGAGAAAATAGACGAAAATTGACCACCCCCCGCCCCCCTTTATCTTCGAAAGTACCTACTGAGCCTAAAGTTTCGAAAAAAACCTATAAGAAGTCGATGGTTTTAAAACAACATGGTAAATCTCTCAATATTGTGCGTACAAACTTACATTTGTCCATAGTTAAACAAAAAAGATCCAACCCACATTAGGTGTAATGTGGGTTGGATTTTTTTCGTTTAACTATGGACATTTGTAGTTGGAATGTATGGGAGAACATGTTTTTCAACAACAATGTTCTTGGGATAACTTCATCCCAACTACGGAACCCTTCATTGTGCGTGGTCCGACATGCTGTTGACCGGTTTTTAAGGTTTTAACCAACTGCAACTGACAGGTTTACTGACTTCCATTCTTACTAAAACATTTTGTATTATTTCCAGATGCCTCATACAAAAGTACTTGGTCTACACACGCCACGTCACAGGGTTCACAAGGTAATACCTTTTAACTTTTTATTTATGTGTACTAATAAGAACAGCTTCATTTTGACTTGCCACCGCCGTCGGCTTGTAACACATGTCTAATTAAAATAACTTTCAAAACGTGTTATTTTTAACGTTTTGCAATGTTAAGTGGCAAAAGAATATTTTCATTTTGAAATGAAATGTAACTACGTAGAAATGCTTCGGGTTCTTTCCGTTAAATAGTATCCGTCGGCGGGTTCGCGGTGAGCTTAGCTCTGTGCCGGTAGAGTTACCTTTGCCGGAACAGGTCTAGGATGAGGAGCCACACCAAGAGAGATACAGGAACTCGCAGGGCAGCATGTGGCGAGCTGTTGGGCAGTAGCGACCCCACCGACCCCTATCTCCCGGGAGAAGTCTTGTTCTTCACCCCTGTCTTGCCTTTATTGGCCGGCTGAAATGAACACTAACAAAGAACAGAGCTCCCACCTCTTTCTTGCCTTTATTGGCCGGCTTGAGTGGAGATTCGCAAGAGCAAACGTGCTCGGAGGAAGGGAGTATGCCAGTAAGGTGCTGGTAGGGACTTCCGGGATTGTCCTTATAGCCGTGGAATACCTCTCCACTCCTCAAGCATCTCAGGAAGAGTTGCCCCCTTGTCGCTACGTCACTATGTGCTAGCGACCGTTTTTGGGGCCCATTATTGAGTGTGCAAGTCACCCCCTGCCATTTTATCCTTGTATTACATATAACATTGATCAGACAGGGGACATAGTCCTTCCATAGTTCTGGGTAACCAATCCACTATAGCCACCCAAGCCCATAGCCCAATATGTTTTGTTTCTATGCCCTGCAATAGTCCTGCACCAACCGGGGGTTGTCCTTGGGTGCACTTGGATAGTGCATTCAGGGATAATCGTCGGTTGGTGCCTTCTCATTATTTTAATTTGTTAAGGGGCCTCTGCGAGTTGGCTTCGGCCCCTCGTACGCCTTCCGCGTGCCCGAGTTGAGAGCCACAAGCGGCAGAGGAGGACACCGTGGAGTTTTAGTGGGTTGGAGTCCCACATAACTGCACTATCTCCCCGTGGTAGTGCAGTATGCATGAGCATTTCTCCACGGAAAAAAGGTTGCTATTTCTCTTTTTTTTATTTTAATGATTTTTTTATTTGATTATTAAAGCAATTTTCGCAGGTCGAGGCTCCTGGCTATTTTACAATTTTTCGTAGCCATTATCGGTATAATTTCTGCTGTGATTACAGCGTATTATTTAGTTGTGTATAAACCAATATATATGCTAGGTACAAATTAATAGTCCAATCAGTGATGGATGACATTTGGATCCCAGAACAATGTTTCAGTATCTCACTAGGTACCACCCGATAGATAGATTCTTGGCTACCAGGTTGCGTCCGGTGATTTTGATATGCCGTGTTGGATATATTCCCTGTTATGATGGTATATTTAACAGATATCATCGGTACCGATTGCTGAACAACATATAGTATTGGTACCGCTTACCCGAAATGAAATCACAATACTGCCTGATAGATAGCTCCAAACACAGGGTTATCGACAACTTATCTTCGTTTGTGATCTGATGCCAAACGACGCAGCTTCATATGACGTGTGTGTTCATATGATCAGTTGTCATTAGATAAGAAAATGTAATCGGACTCGTGTGAGGACATGAGTCACGTTGCACCTCGCGTGCTGTCTTAATTAATTGATAATGGTTTTGGTACTTTTGTAAAGTTTGACGTCATTATTCTGCAACATCGTCAGATTGTTTATTTATAATGAAACATTTTTAGGGTGTTCTTGATTCAAGACAGCACAATGGTTGCCAATGTTTGAGTGTTCAAAGCTCATGATCAAACATATTTCCAACGCCATTTTAAATATGTATGTTACCTACGCTTCTACCAATTACCTATTGCCCACAAAGCGTCCATATGTTATTTCCGTCCGTTTATTTGTTAGGGCTACATAGCTCTGGAGCCAACGAATCCAGCCAATATGACGTATCCGTGTCATTTCACGCGCAAAAATCAAAACAATGGGCCCCTAAAATGTTACATGCGAACGTTCAGCAGAGCGAAGCCGCGCGTGGCCGGCGCGTGGCTTGACAATACAGGCTTAATTCTTTGATTGACACTTACAATATTTCGATAACTGATGCAATATTTTGATGATTATCATTTTAGCGCTCCCGCCGTATTATCGCGAGCACGGTTCGGTTCGTTCATGTTGATTGACTTCTGAATGCAAAATTTAATGTATTGTTTACATGTTGAGTGGAACCTAGTGTGACGTCATTTTAGCGGCGTAGAATTGTCAGATTTGTCAGGTTTTACGAAAATTAGTAAGGTCAGTTTATTTAACATATGACAGTTTAAATTATTATGTTATAGCTACCTATTATTCTACAGTTTTCTTCGATTAATGACTTGATTGTAAAATCGAACCACATAGCATAATATAACACAAAATAGGAAGAAATATAATAGTAAACCACCAGCTTATGTAAGCCTTTATAACTGTTTCCAAAATATGTATATGTATGTAGGTATTTAAATAGCACAGTATTGTTTCTTGATGATTACTACACACCGCCGCACGCGACGGCAACACCCCTTCCATCACGATCTAAACTATTTGGTCGCACCCGGAGGAATGCCTTTATAGCGTACATACATACCTATTACAGTGGTGTAATATAATAATACATTTCTAGTAAATCGTTGTGATTAAACGTCTGTTAATTCTTAAATCAGTTTTTACATTAACTTATCTTGTAGATTTTCATTAAAATAGTGGTTTCATTTAGACGCAGACGAATGGCTTTTTGTGCCCACCAGAAAACCTCAAGGCTGATTAGAAAGGCTAAATGAGTTTTTAGAAAGAAAAAAGCCGCCCAAGTGCTTGTTGGACACAATTCATTGAACCCTTCAGGGTTCCGTAGCTGGGAAGAATTTATCCCAAAAACAAACTTAATATTGTAATTGAATAACATGTTCTCCCATACATCGATAATATAATAGTCCTCTTCACAGTATCCGGCGACAGCGATCCAGACCACTTCTCTTTCCTTTCGTGAGCTTTCGTGAGATGACGGGTAAACCCAAATTTGGTCTTGGAATCCCGGTCACACCGTGTACAGAAGAGCTGATCAGCGTCATTGTATGTATATGATGGTTCTGGGTGACTTTTGCGTATTTGGCGCTTCTTGTCTAGATTTTCAAGACGATTAGTTTCAAAGCAGTCAGTTGCTTTGTGGATTGGAGTGCACCACCTCTCGAGCAAGCTCCTGCCACCGATCAACGAGTATGCCATAAGTCATAAGGTGACGCTTGAGAACGTCTATGTAGCGCCAGTATTGCCCACCCTGTGCGCGTTTTCGTTGGGCGAGCTCTAAGTAGAAAGCAGTTTTAGGCAGTCTACGCGCTGTGTATGACCACACCATGTTAGTTGGATCTTTATTAACAGTGGCTCCATTTCCATCATTCCAGTGCGCCTTAGCACCTCCGTGTTAGGTACGCGATCCTGCCATTTTATACGAAGGATAGATCGAAGTCGAGAAGTGCAAAGTTTTAAGGCTTTTAATATCACTGCTACAGAGACACGAGGTTTCTGCGGCGTAGGTGAGTATTGGTAGAACTAGAGCCTTATAAACGCACAATTTTGTTCGCAGTTTCAGATCGTGAGTGGTCCACACACGTTTTTTAAGTTTCCCAAAGGTTTGTTGGCTGCTTTAGCAATCGTGCCGGAATTTCACATGCCAGTCTATTGTCGTTGGAGACTTGAATTCCGAGATATTTAAAGTACGGCGACTCTGGATGTATCAGTTCTGCAAGATTTGCCAAGAGGCGATTGATGATATGAGGCAATACCTTCCCAGCAGAACGCAGGAGGGAGATGCCCCTATAGGAACCACAGTCGGATAATTCACCTTTGCCTTTATAAAGTTTGCAAATGGAGGCATTCTTCCAGGCTTGAGGAGCAACTTCGGTTTCCCATTGAGCACTATTTTTAAGAGCCTGCTTTGTATATGTGGATCACCATATTTGTAAAACCCCCGTTGGTAGACAATCAGCGCCTGGTGGTTGTTATTCTTCAATCTTTTGACGGCTGACATGAATTCATCAAAGGTTGGTGGATCAGCTAGGTCTTCCTTAATGTGACGGCATTCAAGATTTTCAACGTATGGTAAATCAGTTATCTGTGAGCAGGTATTCATGACGTCATCGAAATGACCCACCTATCTAGGATTTGCTTGTGATCTATCAGTTTATTGTCCCTGTCACGAGAAAACATTGGTGCAGTTTTTCTCGATTTAGGTCCCAAAATTGTTTTCAGGCCTTCGAAAATCTGCCCATCTGGTCTGTGTCAGCAAAGAGTTGCAGGTCTTTTGCTCTATCCAGGCACCATTGATTTTCGAGGTCACGGATCTTGATTTTCAGTTCGAGTTGAATGGATCTTCGTCTATCGGTGTATAATAGAGATCTAAGTTCTAGTCTGTGACTCTCCAGTAATGCTCGGATTCCCTCGTCTGAGTTATCCAACCAATCTTGTTCTTTTTTTCAGCGGTTTTGTATAGTGCATGAGACGCTATTATGAAGGTGTTTAGCATAACAACGCCACACTTCATCAATATCGCCCTCCATCTTGGTGCCGAAGTGATTATCCAGGTCCCACCTGAGCTTTTCGGAGTAAACCAGTGGGGCAACATCATTTACTGGTTTCTTATGTGCTGCGCGTCGAGGAGGATTAAATTTCAGACGCATCTTCGATCGAATAAGTCGATGGATGGTCTGACCAGCACTCTGCACCCCATATAGCTCTTGCTCTCAAGACGTCGTTTAGGTCTTTTTTGCATACAATAATGTAATCAAGAGGGTGCCAGTGCTTGGATCTAGGGTGCATCCACGAAGTCTTATATTTTCCTGATAAACGAAAGAAGATATTAGTCAGGCACAGGTCAAACTCTGCGCACAGAGTGAGAAGCTTCAAACCGTTAGCATTACAGTTCCCGACTCCATGACGACCAAGAACACCACGCCAAGTTTCGTAGACAGTACCAACGCTTGCATTAAAATTACCCAGCAGGACAATTTAGTCTTGTGGTAGAATTCCCGTAAGGACGCAGGATATGTCCCGATAGAATTTTGTTTTATCATCATTATTAGCTGTTAAAGTGGGTACGTAAATACTGATGAGGTAGACATATTTAGTATCATTAATGGGCAAGCACCACGCACAATGGTCCACTTGAAGGATTAAGTGCGGAAACCAAACCCAATAACATATAACATAGATGGGCAAGCATAAGGTCATTATGCGGTCATTGATTCCATTTGGAAGTTGTGTTAGCGATGCTGCAATTTTATTACGCACTGCGAAGTCAAGACCGCTAGCCGCTCGCTGTCCTGCTGGTTTTCCAATCCAATACGTATATCCACCCATCTGTTCGCAAAGGTTTTCGCTATCACTAAGATGGGTCTCACTTAAAGCAGCAATATCCACGTTGTATCTTGAGAGTTCCCATGCCACGATTGCAGTCTTCCTCTCATGATGATGATATCTGTCATGATGATATTAGAGTGATCATCTAAGAGCGCACGTAAATTCCATACTCCCATTATAAAGTTTTTCGTGGTACTCATTTTAGGTCTCTTGCGAACTCAATAAAGATTGGTGATCAGAGAGAGAAATTGCGGTTTCCCATCTGATTTGGAAGAGAGACGGACAATGCTGGGCCACTTTTTCTAGGCCCCACCCCGGATCGGGGAAATCATCCCCGGATCCTAAATAGGGCTGCTTTGTCGTCAGTGGTGCTGCCGAACCTGTCCTGCCGTCTCAGGCAAGTCCAGGAGCGACCACTCTCCACTGACCGCCTACGTGCCGAGTCCCAGCTAAGGCCTATGATCCACCAAGAACTCGACCCCACCACCAGTTTCCGATCGCTGCAGGGCCTATATAGCTCATAGTCCTTCAAAACCTAGCCAGGGCGCGTGAGTATATTTAAGTGGATAAGCAGTAGCGCTGGTGCAGATCCACTCTCTCATCCAAAACGTCTAGGTGTCGATGGACCGGGTAACCGGTACAACTGACAGGATGTTGAGAATGCAGGAGGTTGGCCGCATACATTTGACGTGCGCCCTTTGAGGTACCCCGCCGCCTGGCTTTTGCAACATCGCTACAAAAGCCGGATTTGCTTGCGTACCGACATTCTCCGCCCGCGGTACCGATGAGGTCTGTAAGATGTCTATTACAGAGGGTTCCATCTCCGTCAACGAACTCATCCAAACTTCACGATCAGCCTGCCCTGGCCTACTAGGACAAGTGGTTCCCACGCCCGCGACTAGGACGCGACGAACAGGAATAACTCTAATGGAACCTAGAGAAGGAGACTAGAGACTTTGGAGCCGGTTTAATGGTCTCGTTTGGGTCCGAAGTCAGGGGAACATCGATAGTCGTCACGGTCAACTCTCCAACGGCAAATGTAAGTTTGTAATCGCAAAAAAGAAATATATGTGATAAAACTAAAAATTAACAATTTTCTGATTTTTCCCTTTACTTGTGCTGTGAGACCTTGATTCTTGCCAAATTTCATGATTCTAGGTCAACGGGAAGTACCCTATAGATTTTGACTTGTTTTCAAATATCAGAATATGTCGCCTATATGGCCGCATTTTTTTATTGCGTTAACATAGAAGCTTAATGTTTGTAGAGCTCCAAGGGGCCGAAGACATACGTATTTAAACTTTATTTCAACTTGATACCTTCACGCGTTCCTGGGAAAAAAGGGTCTTGACAGACAGACGGACAGTTTTGTAGAACGTCGCCGTCGTCTCTGTAGCTCACATGTGTGACTCTGGTTTTCTAGAAAAGCAGTGGCCGCCATATAACAGTCGCAGTGACGGCTGTCATGAAAACGACGTCAGCAGAGTTTGACTTTACGGTGTTAAGAAACGCTCTCGAGGAAAACACACCAACTTACATTCATAAATAATGTGACGTCACTCGACGTTTAATTGCGGACGGTATGTGGCGGCCATCGCAGTTTTTGTTTTTGAAAAAAATAAAACATTTTTGTACTCAAAAGTTTCTGCAAACTGAGCTAAAAACTCCGCCTTCTTACGGCCGCGTACTTTCCTAACGTCAATCAATCTGCCTAGCCTTTTCCCAACTATGTTGGGGTCGGCTTCCAGTCTACGCCGGATGCAGCTGAGTACCAGTATTTTACATGGAGCGACTGCCTATCTGACCTCCACTACCCAGTTACTAGGTAGCACGATACCCCTTGGTAAAACTGGTTGTCAGACTTTCGGGCTTCTGACGACCCGTAACGACTGTCAAAGATCCACGAATGACAGCCGGGACCAACGGCTTAACGTGCTTTCCGAGGCACGGAGGAATATCGGTATGAAAAGATGGTCACCCATCCACAGACCAACCCCGGCAAGCGTAGCTTAACCTGATAGATCGACCCGTGCGGCTGTTATAACTTATCCACGAGCTTCTCTACGCTGCGTACTTTCCTACCGTAAAGTGTTAAATTATTATTGTCAATATCGATTACTTGGCGCCGCCGTCGCGAGTCGTCGCGTCGGGCGGGTCGTGTCGCTCCGGCGTCGGTTACAATGGCCACAAATGATTTAGCCGCACCCAAGGGCCCGATTACGTTTACCTCCTCGACGCTGCAGGGGGAGCGATATTATTACAATTAACTGTTTTATTTTGATCGCTTTTCTTTTGTGTAGACATGAGGTAAAGTAGGCAGCTACCTAGAGATGCAAATGAAATAACTAAAAACCTCCGGGGTCACTGTACGAGTACTCATCATTATGAACAACTTTTGCTAAGGAACCAACCCTGAAATTGTGTTTAACAAATTAGTTGATCCATACATGTATGATCATATATCTCGGCAAAATGTGACGCAATTTCGTGGTTAGATTTAAACATGACTTACACATTGCCAAAAGGTTTAATAAAACCTGTGGCAACCAAATAAGTTATAGCTCTTAAAAGCATATTATTTAAAAATATTGTGCTGCGGGATTACAATGTCCTAATAGCTTTAAAGTGACGTTCCATCTTATTAAGCGCATTTAAAATCCATGATGATCCTTCGGAGCTTGGTCTGCATGCGATAATGCGATAAGTCCAAAAACCAAAAAAGTGATATCGGTTATAGGAACGATTTTGATTATCATAATTAGCATAAAGCAAAATATTTTAAAAATTTGGCTGTGTAGTTGAAAAGACTTAATAGCTTTAAAGTGACGTTGCATCATAGTTAGCACATTGACGATTATTTAACTATTAACTTCCCCTCTCTATTAGTCCCCTAAAACTGAACTTTAACCCACCAGCTACCAAATGTTACAATTAACGCCCCGGAGTTAATCACTAACGCTTTCGATTTGTTTTACTTAGGTAAGTACATTAAACTTTCATCAGGGATTTAGGGAACTTAGTTGGTGGTACTGTAAAGGTTTATACAAAGGGCAACCTTATGTGGCTGACATTCGATCATTCAAACAAGTGTCATCCTACATTAGAATCTGAAGGTTTAGCGTTTTGTTCGGGAAAAAAGGAACTCGAGATATCATGGGCTTAGGCAGTGCACGTTTGATTAAGATAAAAACTTAATATGAATTATATCTCTCGTTCTCCTTTCTCTTGCTTTTGTAATCCGGTATAGCTCCTTCTGGCCTCTTGGCCTGTCCAGTGAGTCATACAACTTCTCCTGCGCCTTAGCCCTGGAAACTGCTACCACCTTTTTGCCTTCCTCTTCCATTCTATATAAATTCTCTTCTTATCTTCTTTCAGACTATGATTCCCGTTTTCTACACCCTGCCATTCTTTAAACGCAACTTTCTTTTCTTTAAGCATCTTTTGCACTTCTTCATTCCACCACCATGTATCCTTTTCTATCATGCATTTCCCTTTCGATTCTCCAAACACGTCTTTTGCTACTCTCCTTATATAATCCGCCATCTCTTTCCAAATTTCATTCACAGTTTTTCCTTCCATACCCTTCATTTCGATCATTTTGTCTACCACTTGACTCTTAAACATACTTGCACATTCCTCTTTTTCTATCATACGCCACCTGGTTTTTGGTGGGGGCCGTTCTTTGTACTTACTGGACGAGACACTGACTTTTACTTCCATTATTATTAGTCTGTGTTGTGTGACTAAGCCTTCGCCTGGCAGCACTTTAAAATTTTTAACACATTTTAGGCTGTTTCGTCTTACCAGCAAGAAATCAATTTGTGTGGCGTGGCGTCTTACGCACGTGTATTATTATTGTTACAACGTTTTATGCATTGTGTGAGGAAATTTTTTATTTTTTTTATTTAGCATTTTGTGCTTCTTAAATAATATTTTCCGGGGTTAAATTAATTGATTCTTCACTTAAACTCGGCATTTTTTAGCAGATTTACACAGATCGACTTTGAACTAAGCAAGAATTTAGTAAAATGGCGGGCTTATTTTAAATAATTGCGCGCTTAGAATAACTACTACTATGTACAAATAGCTGCCACGTTGTATCGCAAAAAAGCACGAGCAAAATATACGTTCAGCCATATATTTAATGAATATTTAAAATGAATTTATTGAATAAAATCAAAATCTTGAGTAATTAATAACTTGTACTTGACTAATTTGGAGGAGCTCGTGGCTAAGTAATAACAGCCGCACGGGTTGATCCATCAGGTTAAGCTACGCTTTCCGGGGTTGGTTCGTGGATGGGTGACCATCTTTTCATACCGAGATTCCTCCGTGCCTCGGAAAGCACGTTAACGTAAACGCCACGTAAAAGCCGTTGGTCCCGGCTGTCATTCGTGGGTCTTTGATAGTCGTTACGGGTCGTCAGAAGCCCGAAAGTCTGACAACCAGTCTTACCAAGGGGTATCGTATTACCCAGTAACTGGGTTGTGGAGGTCAGATAGGCAGTCGCTCCATGTAAAATACTGGTATTCAGCTGCATCCAGTTAGACTGGAAGTTGACCCCAACATAGTTGGGAAAAGGCTAGCCAGATTGATTGGCTTGACTAATTTGTAAAACTTTTCTCAAATAATAAAAACTCGTTGCCTCGGGCTGACGACGAATTCAAAAATTAAAAATATACTGAAGTGTAAAAAGCACTAGTGCGAATAAGTGGCACTTATACACAAGTTGGCTGCTTGGAAAACTAATATCTTGCACTGCGCCTGGTTACATCTCGACCTTTGGTATTTTCGTATTGATCACCTCACCAACTGCTCTTCTCCTTTGTGTCGTTAGTACGACAGTTATTCATTTGTTGTTGGGCCAAAACTGCGCCACTTCTATGTCGTCGTCGGCGGCAGCGCAGACGTCACTTTGGCTGCGTGTTTTGGGACACAGACGGCAGGATATGAGGTGGAGGTAACTGCTTATCTGCTGACTATGCTTTGTTTGCCAAGCAGTGTGCGGATGCTCATAAAAATGCTACTAAAATCAGAGGAATAAGTGACTTTCTATAGTGATGTATTTTCTTTCTTCTGACAATGATGATGGAAAGTCAACAATGTATGACTGACATAAGCTACTGCTTATGTTGCCCGTTGAATTGAAAGTTGTTAGAAATAGGAAAAGCTTTGAAAGTCATTGCCACTTGTTTAGGCCAATTGCGTAATACACTTACAGTAGGAATCGGTTTTATTTTGACAGTTCAACAACATTCATTGCGTTATTTACATTGTTGAGCGGACAAATTTTCGAACATATGAAGCAATGTATTAGCAATAAGCTTCAAAATGATACACATTCTGGTTGTTAGTATGTAACGCAGTTAAGGTCTTTTTTCCCTTGTTTTCGGGAGGAAACCTTCAAAAGACGCCCGGCCTTTGGGGATACTCGTAGATTAGAATTATTACTCGTTGATACATATAATACGTATTTTATGGAACTGGATATATTCTCTCAATCTAAGCAATTATTTAAGAAAATGGCTGTTGATGTTTTAACTGGCGAAAAGATTTAAGTTATGTTAAGCTAATCTTAGCAACACAGCGTTATTGTTATAGCGACTATTGTTTTGTTGTTTTCCTTTTTTGTTTTTTTTTTTGCATTTATCAGCACTGCTGTTTAATTTTTAGTTAAAATGAGGACAATGGTGTGGGTTACATGTTTGTTAAATCTTAGTTTTAGTATTTCTCTGTAATCTGTAGCGTGTAACTGTTTTTTGTCCCTAATAAATAAAATAAAATAAAATAAAATTAGGCGATCAAGAATACGAATATACGTTATCATATGTTATAAGTTTATAACCATAGATATAAGACATATATATGCTTAGGACATAAGTAGACCTGATACGACTAGTGGTTTTGGTGAAAACCAAAACCACTGGTTTTGTACTACTCACGTAATGAAAGTTGAATTCTAGTAGTAGAAAGCTGTCATTTAAAATAGTGGAAGGCAGTGCTTGAAGTCGTAGGTGAAGTACAGAATCAATGTCGGGTTGACAAAAGTATGGTTACCGCAATAATAAAACTAAGTTAGTAATCATTTCTTCCGTAGATGGAAGTCTAATAATCTTCCTCTATCAGAACAGAAATGGTGACAATTCGTCACGATCTTTCATTTTCTTGGTAAATAAACCAAGAAAGTTAATTCAATCTGTTTTAGGTTTCTAATTATTAAATATCACTACTTTATTTCTATGATGTAAATAGCTGATTTCAATCTATTTAGCATGTGGAAAAATCCATTCGACGATTGCCATTGTCTGAAAGTGCCAAGATTAAAATTTTTCATTAGCCAAATCGCCAAATCTGCATTTTTTAATCAGAAGCAGAATAAAAATCACAAATCATCCCATCCTAAACACAGAAAGTCAGTTTAAAAACGTACCAATATTTTAAGTCAGGAGTTTGCACGTCAACGAGAAGCGGCGAGCGCCGGCGAAAATTAGCTAAAAGTGGCTTTCGTCACCGTCATCCATACTCTTCGCTCTTACTAAGCGAACAATGGTTGAGAGCGGGACAGGAGATGCAGGAAAAACCGCTTCAGGCACCAGGAGGGTAGCGGTAAGCACCCTATTGTTTTGCACTCCCTGAAGCGCGAATCGTTTGTAGTTATACGGCTATACAAGAATTGTAATTTAGAACGAAAATTTTGCGCTTATGTATTGGGGTACGTGGCAATATATAATTTCGGTTAAAGTTGGTACATGCGACAGAGATTAACCTCGTAAGGATTTAGATAAAGCGATTTCATAACTAATTTGAGATTATATTGTTAGAAACGATAGAAAGGAATAAATATTTTGCCTTGATCTATTTTTACGGAAAAATTTAACCACCGAAAATCTATTTTTGTCCTTTGCTAATCTAATACCATGAGTTGCATAGGTACTGCACACCGATGACCTTAAATATTTTTGCAACAATTTTACCGGGCGGGATTGTAAACAGATATAAACTAGTGACAGAAATAGACTTCACAGGTCTTATTCAATTAAGTTAAAGTTCAAAACCTGCTTCTTATTCCATTACCTTTCAAAATTGCAATATGCAATATGGTGGAATTGTTATATTTGCCGTAAAGATGTCGGCAAATATACCAGCCTTAGGGCCGGTTTTTTGATCCGTAGTTAACTCAACCAATAGTTAAACATAGTAACTAATGTTTGAATTTTTGCTATATTTGATTACCAAAATGCCATTAGTTCCTATTTTTTAATATGAATGAGTTTACTTGAATACATTCATGTTATTTCATTCAAGTTTAGCCTGTCCCATTTAGCCAAAATTCAACCTTTAGTTATTATGTATAACCATTGGTCGTAGTATGGATGTAGTTAACTCGACCAACTAATGGTTAAACATACTAACTAATGGTTGAATTGTGGCTAATGTGTTTGCCAAAATGACATTATTTACTATTTTTTAACATGAATGGGTTAATAGCTCATGTTAACTCATTCATGTTTAGACTTTCACATTTAGCTAAAATTTAACCATTAGTTACTATGTTTAACCATTAGTTGAGTGAACTATGGATCAAAAAACCGGCACTTAGTTCACAATTGCACTAACTACAGAATTTACAATTTTGAGGAGAGAGTTTTAAAGTTTAGATTTCTAAACAGTACGAAAACTAAGTACAGTATATTCATAAGACTAGTATAACCATAACATTTAAAAAATAGTTAAATAAACATACAACCCCCCCCCCCCCCCCATTTAATACAATTGTGCACTAAAATTGATAATGTTGATAGGCATTAAGTAAAAAACTCAAAAATATTCGGATTTACCAGGCTGGGTTAATGTCCAAGAAGAAGGATAAAATACGTATGGGTAATGCAATAAATAGACAATTAATAGTAAACCAGTGCAAGCACTGCTAAAAAGATAACGCAAATGTATTGTGTTTTGAAATTTTCTACACTTGAGTAACTTAAAATCACTTAAAGTAATTTTGTTTGGATTTACAAAAATAAAGGTCATTACTATAGTATAACATTCATGGATTTTTTTAACTACTTTTTTGGTAGAAAGAGACGGGTTAACGGTACTTCAATACGCGCAAAAGAAAGAGCATGCCATTTAGTGTATTTGGCACTTACAAAGTGAAAATTGAAAATTTTGTAGTTAGTACAATTTGTGAACTAAGGCATCGATATGTGATCGTTTGTGGAAGGCATATTAAACAAGTGGCATCACAAACAGTGACTTCGAAGAAACACCAACACTGTCGTTGTCAGACGAGACATGCGTTGTCCAAATATAGTTTGTGGAAGGCATATTAAACAAGTGGCATCACAAACAGTGACTTCGAAGAAACACCAACACTATCGTTGTCAGACGAGACATGCGTCGTCCAAATATAGTCTGTGGAAGGCATATTAAACAAGTGGCATCACAAACAGTGACTTCGAAGAAACACCAACACTATCGTTGTCAGACGAGACATGCGTTGTCCAAATATAGTTTGTGGAAGGCATATTAAACAAGTGGCATCACAAACAGTGACTTCGAAGAAACACCAACACTATCGTTGTCAGACGAGACATGCGTTGTCCAAATATAGTTTGTGGAAGGCATATTAAACAAGTGGCATCACAAACAGTGACTTCGAAGAAACACCAACACTGTCGTTGTCAGACGAGACATGCGTTGTCCAAATATAGTTTGTGGAAGGCATATTAAACAAGTGGCATCACAAACAGTGACTTCGAAGAAACACCAACACTATCGTTGTCAGACGAGACATGCGTTGTCCAAATATAGTTTGTGGAAGGCATATTAAACAAGTGGCATCACAAACAGTGACTTCGAAGAAACACCAACACTATCGTTGTCAGACGAGACATGCGTTGTCCAAATATAGTTTGTGGAAGGCATATTAAACAAGTGGCATCACAAACAGTGACTTCGAAGAAACACCAACACTATCGTTGTCAGACGAGACATGCGTTGTCCAAATATAGTTTGTGGAAGGCATATTAAACAAGTGGCATCACAAACAGTGACTTCGAAGAAACACCAACACTATCGTTGTCAGACGAGACATGCGTTGTCCAAATATAGTTTGTGGAAGGCATATTAAACAAGTGGCATCACAAACAGTGACTTCGAAGAAACACCAACACTATCGTTGTCAGACGAGACATGCGTTGTCCAAATATAGTTTGTGGAAGGCATATTAAACAAGTGGCATCACAAACAGTGACTTCGAAGAAACACCAACACTATCGTTGTCAGACGAGACATGCGTTGTCCAAATATAGTTTGTGGAAGGCATATTAAACAAGTGGCATCACAAACAGTGACTTCGAAGAAACACCAACACTATCGTTGTCAGACGAGACATGCGTTGTCCAAATATAGGATGCTGCATCGTCTTCAAAAAGATGTGTCACCTGTTATAGAATGCAATAATATGGGGCATGTATCAAATTTCAGCTTATTAATTTTAAATTCAGAAGAATGTCCTCGTTGCGATCTAAAATAACAGTTACGAAATGCAATAGCAAATGATACCGCAATCTCTTACTTTTATTTTAGAGTCGATGGTACATTTTCAGATTAGTTGGGCTCTGTAGGCCACGTTTACTGCAGCGTCAGGAGCGTTCACTCTTCAAACGTGCAGGTGTGTGGGCAGTTGGGTCACTCCATCTATAAGTTCATGTTCTGGACTAGGGGCACCACTCTCACATTGGGTGTCGAAAACCCCATTAAGCCAAAAGTATCATCAACTGCTTACCCATTTCCCAAATATTTTGGGATTGGCTTCAAATTTAACCGGAAGCGGCTAAATACAAGTATTTTACATTTCCGAGGCAAGGATCTCGATGATAAGTAGATGGTCACCCATCCACGAATCGACCTCGGCAAAAGTTTCTTAACCTTGAAGATCGACCCGTGCGACTGTTATTACTTAGCCACGAGCCTCTCACTTTAAAAGTGTATGTCATTAAAATAATTACTTACAATACAACTGTGAGTTCTATCAGTCGCCCCGACAGATACAAAACACTGTTGGTCTGTTGAGTTGAAAATGCAGCGCTCACAGAATTTCATTACGCCCTTGTCCAAATAGTTTTGACACGAGTCTTTGATGTGGTGTAATGATATAGATAATCTGCGGTACTGCCAGCAATCCCAGCGGTCTTATTTAAATTGTTTTTAGTGTAAGTTTTGAGTTTTTGACAATGGGGCGTTTGGTGTTTGTAATCCTGTGGTGCGAAATTTTAGGGGACTCGGAGTGTCTGATTTTGAAGTTATTGCTTTGGCTTATTTGTTCATCCTTGTACCTAAATGTGTAGGTGATAGGGCATAATTCTAACGAGGAGTCCAGTTCTCATCATATTTTAACTTATAAATAAATTCATGTCTGAGTTGTATAGTCAGACTAATTAAAAAATAATACTTTAGTAGGCGCAGTTCAAGTCCACGCCGTTTGTTTTCGTGAAAACAGATTGAAATTTTACTACGGTTTCCGATACTGTAGTAGCCATTGTATTTACTCGATACTAGACTTAGTAGGCTCATTGCATTTCTTATAAAGTAAGCCTTCACTGATTATAATATTTTTCATTTGTGAGCAGATTTACGGCCGATGTGAAACGAAATCTGACATTATTTTGCTATTGTCAACTTCATATTAATTTTTAACTCTATTTTAGCCAGTATTTCTCATGTTTCTCTTCAGGTCCTGATAGTGCTTTGTCAACTCTGGACAAAGACACCAAAATGACTGATCTAGCTAAACACGTTTTTGCGCTATACGAATTGATATTTCGACACATAGTGAAAAGTAAAGTAAAGCGGTCGCGCGCATGCGCGTGCCCTCGCAGTGTTACATCACACGCCAATTATATCCGGCCTTAAAATTGTTATATATACGACCTATCTTTTGAATGTTAGTCAAAAGCATTCTAAGTCAAATTCATTCACTCTAGCATTAAAAGTCTCGTAGTTATTAGCAGTTGAAATCTTACATGTTTTTGTCGACCAAGAAATATTGATCGTATCACCAGTACACCGAGCGAAAAGACGTTTTCACGTCGAAACAGTTTTACAGAAACGTGCCCCACGGATAATAACATCTATTACAAAATTAAAGCTATCCGCAGTTTTGTAAAAAGACTCGGTGTTACCAACAGTAAAAAAATTCATAAATCTCTGTTTGCGACCAAGACAAAGACGGTTTTCTACATTATACTCATTCTATTACTTCTAAAGAAATCTTCAATCACTGAAACAATCGCCAATCAATACAAAATGAACGACAAAAGAACGACAAATTACCGTGTTTATTTTTTTCAATCTTCGTACCCAGTCGGAGCCATAACGATATTATTGTGGAGCAAAACAACCGGTAACTCAAGGGACTTTAAACCTTATTAACTCTTCCTTTTTTGTGATTATGAACAAAGTCGCTTGTGTTAGGGGACGTTTTGTCAATCGATTAAAAGTAAAGGCAATATTTGTTTAATATTACAACAATTGATAAAATATTACAAAATGATTAAATACTAGCATCTGCCAGCGACTTCGTCCGCGTGAAATTTCTTTATATCCTATGACACTCGGCAATACAGAAAAAAGAAAGAATTTGCGGAATCGGATTAGTTTCCAAGATTCCAAAGTCCCGAAGATTACCCCCTACATACAAACTCGTACATACCTCTTTATATTGGTAAAGATCAACACACGCTTTGGAACCAAAACGATGTAGGTACGATGAAGATACGTACGATTATTATATTGCATTATTCCTGTCGCAATATTATAAAGAAATTGTTATCTTTAGAAATAATCATCATCACAACGATCAGTGTGTTTTTGTAAACCTGTGGATATCTGTATAAAAATACTTCTATTTTCACTTTCTTCTATATTATCTCTTCAAGAACTTTTTGCTATTGCTGTAAAATCTCAAAAAGTTTCAATCTATTTATCAATTTCAATCAATTTTATTTATTTATTTGCTAATTCATGTACAGATCATTTAAGCTGACTTGGTTTCCGTACCTACGTCTTTTTCGGGTGACCACTGAAAAACAGCGCTGTGCTGTGGACCCCCCATAGCACAGCATCATGCTGAGCGGAACCCTTCTTGTCACAGTCATGGCGTGCCAGCAGCTGCCGACTTTTGTTATGTGCTCGTGATTTGCGTTTTATTTTTCTTTTTGTAAAACTCGAGTTAATTATATTTTTGTATGCACGTGCGTCTGTGACAGATAAACATATTTTTCTTTCTTTCTTTCTTTCAATCCGTATTATCCACCCGTGATTGGAATATATCTTTATTCATATTTTATTAATATTTTTTCTAAATCGGTTCGTAATTAACCCGACTGTCATTGCACAAAGCGACAGGATTTTCATTGACAATGTTAGCCATTTGTTTCTTAGGGGCGAAAAAGACCCGAGGCGTTTGTGTGGTTTCTGCTCTTCTACTTTCAACTTTGCGTACTGAAGATGGAGTTGGCTTTTATGTGGCAATATTTTTGAAGGATTAGGTTCTCTTTGATGCTCTCAATAGGATTTCACGCATAGTTAGTGTTAGAGCTATATTGTGGAAAGTTCTTTGATTCTGGGTGTATTTTTGATTCCATGTTTCACGGTGTTTGAACCACTTTGGGGGAACATAAATGTGATAGTGACAGGAGAGACAGAAATTATTTTAAAGCATTGTTTATATTTTTTTTCTGTTACCTTCTTGAATATTCATTCAATGGCTTTTTTCAGTAGCGTCAAGTTTTGAGACGTTACTTGATGTAAAATAATTTCTTTGATTGTAAAGAAATAATTCGACGCTTGAAAGGCAATATTTACCAAACGACATATTGGCAACTTTACACTAGAGCATTTGAAAGTCTAGTTTCTTCTTTATTGTAGAAAATCGCCCATTAGTCGTAACTACTTGATACTTGATTCCAACGAATTTTAAATGCAGTTTAAAGGATTAATAAACTAGTATTTAAAGATCATGGACATTCTCAATATATTATAACTCAATATCGCGCAACATATCGCCCAACATATCGCCCAACATATCGCTTGCTAATTCTTGCCTTTCAAGCGTCGATATACAACTGCTACTTTGCATTCTTAATTGATTCGTTGAACCTTCTTTATTGTAACTGCGGCTGCTTTTTGTCCCTATCCTCATTAATCCTAAATGATGCGTTCAATCCCTCTGAAAAATGATCTTTAGAGGGTTTAAACCAAATCATTTAAAGTTAATTTTCGTCTTTTAACAACCAAAAATATCTCTTGAATATGGTCTTACAAATCGATCGCTATAATCTATGAAGACATTCATAGCCCATCTCCTCATTCTATCAGTCCCAATATTGTTATCCACTGAAGCGTCCACCAGACTCCGGTCATATTCGTGAACATCGATCATTCGTAACGCGATCCTTGTCGCTCGTGTAAAAGCACTATCTTTGAGGGATTATCTTTTAGTTGCGTTATAGTGGAAGGAAGCTGATCATGGTTTTGGTATTGTCAGCTAAACACATTGCAGATAACTAGCTTTTGATTGGGATTTCGTCTGCGTGTATTTTGTATTACTTCGTCATTTACATTTTTTTTAATCGTTATTTTTTTATTTTTACTTATTTTATTTATTTATTCATCAAACAATTTTCATTGTGTTCGAATTTTACAAAATAATACATTTCAAATCTAAAGCAAACAAAAATATATTAAAACAAATATTACTATGTCCTCAATCAAAAACTGTTTACATGTTAAACTATAAAAAGCACAAAGACAACCCCTGTAATTAAATGTCAATTAAAAGCAATTTAAATGTCATTCAAAAGCAAATTAAATAAAGAGCTTTTTCGCTAAATGCGAATATGTCACTCTATAGGTACACAAAAGGTTAACATTCATTTAAATTAGTACATTTTACAGCTAGGTTCTATCTTCAAGGCTAATTTGACCATATTTATTACAGGAATTATATTATCCGATAACCGGTTTGATAGGTTTATGTTATGCGCGCCAGTTTGCGATTGATTCCGGACACATGTCATCAAAGTATGACACGTGTCCTCATCTTCGTTACACGTACTGCAAACAGGCGATGTTAACTTTTTCATCATAAAACCGAATTTATTGAGAGGCCTAAAACACATATCAATGCAAGATGAATATGAAGGTTGTGAATGGATTGTTCTATACCAAATGCCTTTTTCCCTGTAACTAAGATCAAAGTAGTCTTTCCAATTTTGTAGACATATATTTTTAAGGGCAGGGATGTAGTCCGTGTAATGTAAATTAGCTACGAAATCTGTGCCATCCGAACATGCTTGTTTTGTCAAATAATCTGTCTTGTCTGCTATAATAAATAATACAAAAGTTCAGGATGAAACGTAGCCATGTCCTTCTCCAGGTCCCAAGCTAACACTATCTGTCAAATTTCATAACGATCGGTTATATTGTTTAGGCTTAGAAAGCTAACAGACAAGCAGACAGACGGATTTACTTTCGCATTATAATATTAGTAGGGATAGTTTAAATTCATTGGGCGTAGGTACTGCTAAAGATATTTTCCTGGGAGACTTCTAATCCCGGAATGGTTACTTCTAGACAAGCGTGCAAGATCGTAGACCGCAGCATATTTTATCATAAGATTTATATCTGATGGGAAACATGGTCATCACCATTAAAGCTTGACCAAGGCTTTATAAATCTGAAAACAGTACCTGCTACTGGTATAGTTATTAGTTAACCTCGTAATTGCTTTAACAGCTTTGACAACAATTCCCAGAAAATCGAAACTTCACTAACGTTGATACTACGAGTAACTAAGGCTGTTTGTCCATCGCCACGTCAACGGAATGTCAAATAAGTAGAACGACATGACGGCGCAGAAGTAGCGATACATACTTAGGCTGAGGCCAAACGAACGTAAGTTTTTCAGCTGTGAGTCGCGTAAAATGAGTCGCGGAATTTACACTGCATTCGGTTTCATACTAAAGTCCTGTTTGTGTGTGGCACACGGCGACGCAAAATGAGTTCATCTCATTTTATAAAAAAACAAATCGGCGACTCATTTTACGCGACTCACAGCTCAACAAATTACTTTCGTTTGGCCTCAGCTTTACTATGGCCGCGTGTCCACCGCACGTCTGTTGATGGGACGCAGACGTCACGTTCGGTTCGAATAATCTCGTTTCTCGTTGACGTCACATTAACGGTAGCGGTGGACAAACGTTGTAACTACCATATAAACAAATATATATTTTGTCGTGTAATGAAGTGCAAGTAAAAATTAACTTTAGAGTGCTAGAGGAATGACGAGGTCGATCATACCTACAATACCTGAATATTAATTAACCCATGTTACCTATTCATTTTCATGTACTAATCACTGTATTTTGTTCCAGGCTATGGCACCAATTCGTTATCGGCAATGTCGAAGTCGACGCTTGATGCTCACACGCATCTTCGTCAGCCAGGTTAGTGAATGTCAGACAGGGTTTACACAATTTCATTGATATTTTGGTTATAACTACGTTTGAATAAACTGCGAATAAACAGCGCTACTACAAATATAACTTCTATGCAGATTGGTTCACTATTTCTAAACTCTTTTTGCTCTTCAATATTCTAAATTAATCTGAGGACCTGTATAGACAAGAGTGGTAGTCGCTTTAAAAGCCTTCGTATTTCGATTTACTTTCAACAAGATTGTTATAAACGCTTTTCGGTAGCTTTCGTCATCCACTACATTTTGACTTTTGCATCATCGTTATCGCTGATATGTCAATTTGTGTAAGCCCTCACAGTCATCAACGGCAGCAACTGAATAAATACAGGGTGTCTCAGAAATCGACAGACATACTGTAGGTAGTGATAGTTGTGGTCAAGCACTCCCAAAATAACAAAATATTATAGTTTTCGAGTTATACTAGATTAAAAAAATAATATCTAAATAACGCCATGCGTCATAATATTCTTTTGAGTCTCATGTGTTAATAAAATCATTATTTTCAAACATACATATGTTTTGTTATTTTGGGTGGGCTTGGAGGGCTTATAATAAATACTCCAATATTTTAAAAGAGTTTTTCCAAGACTCAAAACACAATTCTTGAAGAGTGTAACGAACTAAAAATTTGCGAGTGACCGAACTTGAGCACTCAGTCAATGTTTGTTGTCCACGGTCAGTTACCCAAGGTTCATATGGTTTATTTGGTGACCGTCCGGTCCCTTACGTGAAGTTGAGCACAAACGTATTTCAAGACAATGAACGTTCGACCGTACGACGACGGCGACACGCAAATCCTTTCTTCTAAAGGGTAAGAATATATGGAATCTTCAAAATGTGTACAATAAATCAAGCATTATAATTATATAACATTTTAACACATTTTAATAAAACTCCCTCCGGTTTTAATTTATTTTTTTCCGCGGAACTCAAATTCTTTTTCTAAAGTTACTCCTTATAACATCAAGTCCCGTCATAATCGGTCCAGCCATTTCGAAGATTAGCCGGAACAAATAGACAGACAAACAGACAACAATTTTAACGATTTTTTTTTTTGTTATAAGTACCGTATACTATACTTTCATAGATGCATTTAGTAAAAAACAAACAGACAGCTTTTTATTTATTTGTATAGATTATATTATGCTGGACACTCCAATTAAGAAGAACGTTACAAAATCCAACGGCGGCGATCCGACGGTACCTCAATTTTTGTCTGCAAAATCCTTTTGTTAGAGCGTACCAAAATACTATAACAACGATTAATAATACTGACGAGTATGGATCTCACAGCAGATGCTACACTAATAGGTAATTTATAATAATAACAAAAACATAGCTACAAATTGTCAGAAATGAGGAAACACTCCTAATGAAGATCGTTACTAAATTGGCTCCAGATATGGACCCTACACACGTGACTCTTTTACCGATTAGCAGCACAATGAACGATAAATCTAAGTTACTCGTATTTTTTGGTAAAATACGAGTAAAAATGAAGATCTGCAGTTTTGTGAAGTAGGCAGAAGTAAAATGCCTCCGATTTGGTTTAAGGAACCGATATCTATACATCGCCAGGCCAGCTGAAGATCTGCAGTTTTGTGAAGTAGGCAGAAGTAAAATGCCTCCGATTTGGTTTAAGGAACCTATATCTATACATCGCCAGGCCAGCTGAAGATCTGCAGTTTTGTGAAGTAGGCAGAAGTAAAATGCCTCCGATTTGGTTTAAGGAACCTATATCTATACATCGCCAGGCCAGCTGGCGTACCGCCTATCACGTCGCAGGCCGTGGGTTCGATTCCCATCCAGGACAAACATTTGTGTGCATGAACATGTCTGTTTGTCCTGAGTCTGGGTGTAATTATATATATAAGTATGTATTTACAAAAAAAAAAGTAGTATATGTAGTATATCAGTTATCTGGTTTCCATTTTCCATAGTACAAGCTCTGCTTAGTTTGGGATCAGATGAGCGTGTGTGTTATGTCCCAGGATATTATTATTATTATTCATACCTATAATAAAAATAGTAACAAAGTCAAAACTGTATATATATTGAATATTTTTAGAAAAAAGTAATTGCTACGAGGTATAGGAATGACTCTGATGACAAAAATATAGTTTTTGGAGTTATTGTCCGTTTGTTTGTTTGTCTGGATGTATGTTTCGGATTGGCGCAAAAAATATTGAATAGAGGCAGTTCAAACGTTTCACAAATATTTCTTAAAGGTCTGCTCATCGAATAGGCTATTTATTATCACGTTATTTGCTATTCAGGATTAGCAATATTGCATTTCGTCATAATGTTACAAAGCCTTTCTCAAGAACTGGGCAAAAATAATTTTTCAAGTCCGACTGGTAGTTCCAAAGATTAGCGCGTTCAAACAAACAAAAATATATATATATATATATATATAGTGAACTAACCTTAAAAGATAGACATATGCTATCGCGGACTTTTTTTTTAACTTTTTAAGAGGAACAATTCTGTCATACACGATTGTTGCGTAACTTTGACTGTTTACGCAGCGTACGCAATCGAAACTCTCAAAAGAATATATATTTTCTCCGTTTTTGCAACATTTTTCATTGATGCTCCACTCCTCGTGATGTTATATAGCCTTCCTCGATAAATAGGCTATCCAACACTAAAAGAATTTTGAAATTCGAACCAGCAGTTCCGCGGTCTGTGTTTCCGAACGTGTACAACCCTAATCTCTTCAAAGTGAGAGTGAACAGGCTTCTTCTGGGTAAGATCACTCCATTGTCGACTTTGTCTCTCTCACCTCTGACCACATTAGAGTCTATAGTGTAGAGTCAAGGCAAACCAATAAAAAAAAAAAATTTGGTATATATCCTACCTATGCAGGCTTAGACATATAGACGCTACAATTTAATGAAATTTAAAGTTATGACTTTAGTGGAGTGAGTGGATTAATTTTTATTAAGAAAAAGGAGAGAATATCAAATGAGACAAAAAATTTTCATCACTCCTTAATAAAACGCCTGTATTACCCCAAAGAGGAGGAGTTCGCCCCTACTCGTATTAAATGGGACTTAAACATAAACATAACTAGCAGAATGTGGCTGTACCGGTAAACCTCTGCCTAACATAACTAGCAGAATGTGGCTGTACCGGTAAACCTCTGCCTAACCCTTCGGCAAATACAGGCGTTATGTTTTGTTATGAGGTTTAGTAATTTTTACCATTTACAGAACGGGTAAAAATTATCGTATAGGGCCCTTCACTTCTGGTACAGTTTCGGTAGCAAATCATCATATAGGCTCCTTCGCTTTTGGTACAGTTTCGTTAGTAAATCATCATACGCAATACTCAATATCTTTACTGCTTATACGCTCCTTCGCTTCTGGTACAGTTTCGGTAGCAAATCATCATATATGCTCCTTTACTTTTGGTACAGTTTCGGTAGCAAATCTTAGCCCTACATTATGTACACTGACACAATTATCACCTAGCTTTCTTAAAGCAGTTGTTTTACCTTTACTATGTATTATATTATTTTGTTTGTTGATTTTGCATTACGAAGTCGTGACTCCTCGCTATCTCTAGGACCACTTCACAATGTCCACCTTGTTCAAAATGTTATGAAACTGAATTCACTTGGCGCACTGTACAACTGTTCTCGAAGATATTTATTTGTCCCATCGCAGTTTCAGACCTATCGTTTGCAAACTCGAAGTTAGCTAAATGTTTTATGTGTTATCGTTTTCAGTGTTCGGTACCTAAAGGGTGCTAACGGGACCCTATTAATAAGGCTCCGCTGTCCATCCGTCGGTCTGCCATATGGCTGCATCTTTTGAACCGTAAAAGGTAGCCACTTGAAATTTTCACAGTGTGTACTACTCGTACTATGGCCGCTACATCAAAATCTCAATACAAAAAAAATACGTTGTGATACATAATATACGGTGATACTAAACACGTCGTGTGCGAGACCAACTCGCAATTGGCTGTTTTGGGGTTCCGTACCAAAATGGTAAAAAGGTGCGACTCAATCTTAGAACAGTTTTAGATGACGTTTACCCAACTATTTTGCAAATAAGAAAGAAATTAAACTATATTTTTTTTTGCAACTGGGAGTTAAAGGGGTTCTTAAAAATTCGAAGTTAGCCCCACTAGGGCATGTGGGTATCATATAAATGAGCGGTGTTTTCACATTCTCAAACATTTATTTTTTATTTTCTAGGCCGCATAGTTTACGACTTTTGATGAAAAATGTAAAAAAAATACCGTTCCCCCCTTATCTCCGAAGATTGCATAGAGCAAAATCTGAAATTATTCTGTGTGATAGAAGTTTCTGTAAAGATTACAGGAAAAATAGAACGATGTCTGTAAATAGTACACTTTTTATATGTATATATTATGATGGTACGGAACCCTCGGTGCGCGCGTCCGACTCGCTCTTGACCGGTTTTTTTTAATAACTTACTTAGTTCCTCTTTTTCAGAATATGCATCGGATTAAAGGTCAAAAGTTAGTTGACGGTGACTTGGTTCGTAACCCAACTTTGAAGGCTTTTTTAAAGACGAAATTTTCTTGCGGGTGTCGTTTTTCTGCATAGGTAGGTAGTTAGGTACTGTGACGATTCCCGAAGGGATCTAACGTCGCCAGATGCGTCTGCCAGCGTGCTTCTTGCAGTTTTTTTTTTTTCTAGTTTGTTAATGTCGTTCGCTGAAAAGGCTAATATGTAATTTTTAATTTTTATTTCTACTAGTTTGTTAATGTCGTTCGCTGAAAAGGCTAATATGTAATTTTTAATTTTTATTTCTACTAGTTTGTTAATGTCGTTCGCTGAAAAGGCTAATATGTAATTTTTAATTTTTATTTCTACTAGTTTGTTAATGTCGTTCGCTGAAAAGGCTAATATGTAATTTTTAATTTTTATTTCTACTAGTTTGTTAATGTCGTTCGCTGAAAAGGCTAATATGTAATTTTTAATTTTTATTTCTACTAGTTTGTTAATGTCGTTCGCTGAAAAGGCTAATATGTAATTTTTAATTTTTATTTCTACGGTCTCAACATCCATTTTTTTTGCGTGCGTGCGTGTTGCGTCTGTCGTGAATTAACAAAGACTGAACGACCTACAGACGTGGGGTCGTCTCAGGGTGATCCCTCTGCTGATGCATCTGTCGACGTCCACGGATGCGTCTGTCAACGTATAGAGGAGGCTTAACACGAACATCGCACGACCCGCCCCGCCGGACGCTCGAGTCGAGCGTCCACTCAGGCCGTACACTTACAGATTTTTCCTGAATAGCGAATAGCTATCACTAAAATAAAATAACAGTGGATTGTAAACTATAGATATTATACGTAATTTTTAGTATAAGTATAGATAACAGAAGAGGCCTAAACTTAATGTTTTTCTGTGTTAATTCTAAGAATTATGACATAATAGTATTACATAATGTAAATAAAAACCGGTCAAGAGCGAGTCGGGCTCGCGCACCGAGGGTTCCGTACCATCCTACTTCCTGCTTCCTACTATCCTAACCTACTAATATTATAAATGCGAAAGTTTGTGAGGATGGATGGATGTTTGATACTCTTTCACGCAAAAACTGCTAAACGGATATTCATGAAATTTGGCAAACAGATAGTTTATAACCTTGATTAACACATAATATACTTTTTATTCCGATATTCTTACGGGTTTGATACTTACGCGGGTGAAACCGCGGGGCGCTGCTAGTCATATATAAAAAAACTGTGCTATTTACAGACATCGCTTTATTTTTCCTGTAATCTTTATATAAAATTCTATCACATAAAATAATTTCAGATGTTTCTCTACGCAAACTTCGGAAATAAGGGGGGAACTGTATTTTTATTTAAATTTTTCATCAAAAGTCGAAAACTATACGGCCTAAAAAAAATTTTAAATATGTTTGAGAATATGCGAACAGCGCTCTTTCATATGATACCCACATACCCTAGTAGCCCTACATCGAATTTTTAAGACCCCCTTTCAGACCCAGTTGCAAAAAAAATATATATTTTTATTTCTTTCTTATTTGCAAAATAATGTAGTTGGGCAAAAGTCATCTATAAAAAATTTTTAGCAAAAAATAAAACCGACTTCTAAAACAAAACACTACAAAGTGAAAAATAACTTTAATTTCGGAAGTCGGTGTCTTTCGTTTTGTATTTTCGTTTTTTGCCACCGACGTCCGAAATTAAAGTTATTTTTCACTTTGTAGTGTTTTGTTTTAGAAGTCAGTTTTATTTTTTGCTAAAAAGTTTTTATTTTTCACTTTTTAGTTGTGGAACCTACCCCACACAAATTCGAATACATAATTGAGCACAATAATTGTAGATATAGCCATGTAAATAACAGTGATAGGAAGTTATTAAAACATCATCACATCATCCATATAAAATAAGTGGGAAATATACGCATTATTGAAGCTAACTCAAAAACTCCCCAAGCAAAGTTAATAAAATTTATATGGGACCACCTCGGAGGTATACCCTTTCAAACAAAAAAAGAATTTTTCAAATCGGTCCATCCGTCTTTGAGTAATCGCGTAACAAACATACACAAAAAAAAAACAGAAAAAAAATACAGACGAATTGAGAACCTCCTCCTTTTGGAAGTCGGTTAAAAACTATTCCAAATTTCAAGTTGATAGCATTAGTAGTTCTTGAGATATCCAGCTGTGATAGTCGGACAGACAGACTGAGTCGCACCTTATGGGTTCCTTTTTACCATTTTTGTACGGAACCCTAAAAAGAAGTACAAAATATATCAACTGTTGGGAAAGTAGGTTAGGTTTGCAAAGTAGTCTCCTTTGTTGAATTTTGACTAAACCTTCAAATTTCATGATTTATAAAGGCATGATAATCATTTAAAAGGTTAAGTCTGTAACTACCTGTTATATTCGTTCCCTATTCAGCCCAGTTCATCGAGTTTTTTGCGATTTTTTATTTTTCTTGTACTCAAACCGAATGTTTTAAATAGGTAAGGACAGTCTCATAAGACAGTTTATCCTTATTACCCCATCTCAAAAATCCTTTCTGTAAATGTGATTGACTGCTTAGCTCATTAAAACGTGGTATAGCGTGATAATAAGCATTTAAAAGGTTAAATCTGAAATATTCTAACTTTTTGACTCGTCTTTCACAATTTGCGGTAAACTATAGAAAAATACGAACAAAAAGCAATATTGCTCATCGGGGGATGCAAATAGCGTGATATTTATGGCCTCTAGACTGATCGGACTTATAGGGAATATCTATGCAAAATTTGTTTAGACAAGCAGACAAGCAGATCTTATATCTATATCTAAAATAAAATCGTAGCGAAGTCAAAACTGTATACATTGTTTTCTTTTTTTTGCAATAAAAACAGGTCTGTTGATACTCCAGACTCACAAAAGTATTATGTACTTTTTTTTTACTTAACACACTATTATATAGTTTCTATAATAATACATGTAATTCAATCATAATTCGAAAGACACGTGGCGCCATCTATTATCATTAGAAAGTTATTGTTGTTTTCCTCGGGAGTAGTACATTTTTTCGGGATGAAAGGTACCCTATGTCCGTTTCTGTACACGTGACATCGTATATGCAAAATTTCAGGATGATGGGTTCAGTGGTTTAGGCGTGAAAAGGTAACAAACAAACAAACAAACTTACTTTCACATTTATAATATTAGTTAGGATTAGGATCAATAACTTAAATCGCTTACAACGAGGGGCTATCTATGTCTAGAACAAAAAAAAACATAATGTAATATTAAACAACTTGTTATAAAATACTGGTTCAACCTGGTTTAAATTAAAAATAAAACGTTTTTATTTCAGACATATTTTGCCCATAATGTGGGATAGTAGTACGACTTAATAAAAACTATGTTACATTTAAAAAATGAATTCAAGTATTTGCCGCCCTCTGGGGCCCCGGTCACACATACACACACTAGTGCTTGAACCCAGTGCCCCAGAAGGGCGCTGTCCAGCTTGTGGCTGAGCACGTCCAGATGATATTGGCGCTCCCACGCGTGCGGTACATCAGCGAAGCCGACGTGAACACCGTCTGTGTGCGCAAACATTGCAGACGCACTACAGCAGCGTGGGAGCCCCACCAGCACCCTGAACTCGTTATTATATTGTATTCGGTTGATGGCCCGCTGCATAAACTTGACCCACAAGAGTTTGACAGAATGCTTTAAACAGACTGATCTTTACCTCTAAACTACACCTCGCAAATCTGCGTGCCAACATGTTACAGCGGACCGCCATCGCTCTCCCCTCTCTTTCGATGCCCCCATCGTCTTTTAAATCCTCTGTGACCACATGGCCGAGGTATGTGTTTAAACTCTCTCACTCTTTGAAGAGCGACAGCGCTTAGCAGCATAGGTGCCACATCCGCCAGTTTACGACCCCTGGCTTGAAATACCGTAAAGGGTTGGTATGAAAGAAAGAAATACGTAGAGAAATAAATTTATTTGTCCCAGGTTAAGGCACACAATATTCACACAGAAAAACGCCGTACCCCTAAAGACACCAGTGACTTTGTAAACAAAATAACTATAACTCAGTTCATTACCTTCGCTTCGTCAGTTTCAGTCATACATAAAACTGAAGGCTAAGTGGACAGACATAAGTACTTCCATAACCACGAAAATAGAAGTACTTGGCCGCCCCTCTACTCTCACTATAATCTCACATAAAACAAAAGAAGCGTAAAGCGAAAACCTCACACTGAGAGATCAAAGTTTATACAAACCACAATATTGCTGAACCAAGTGAGCATAGTAACTCGACCCTAGACTGTCACCAGGCACGCGGCGAGGGCAAACAACGGAGCCAATGTTTTCTAATGAAATCGAGAAGTGACGCGCCTGTGCTGTCACTCATTTTGAAACTAAGGGATCTTGGACAGAACTGACTGATGTTTTGGAAATATATAGCTGAAATGGGCCTTATAAATTATTGTTATTCGTGTTAGATCGTACTTTTGATTGCTTTTTATCTAGGTTGCCTTTTATTAGTTATTTTATTAGTTGGTTATAATATTATTTATATTAATAAACCAGCTGTTGCCTGCGGCTTCGTCCGCGTGGATGTCAATACTTCCTACTATTTGAATCGGATTTTGTTCACAATTTCATGGGGTTTCATTCATTCGTGCGAAACCCTAATTGTTTTTTCTAAAATAAAAGTAGTCTAAGTTAGGTGGTACTCCTTATAAAATCAGCTATCTGCCAGTGAAAATGCCGTCAAAATCAGTCCTGCCTTTGCGGAGATTAGCCGGAACAAACAGACAGACAGATAGACAGACAGACGGTCAGACAAATACGTAGAGAGACAGACAGACAAAAATTTTAAAAATTGTTTTATTTTTTGTTTTGAGTAGGTACCGTATGTACTTTCACATGCATTTAGTAAAAAACTGTTATTTTGTCATTACAAACAGACAATTCAATTTTATTTATTTGTATAGATGTAGATTTTACTTGACAGGTACTCTAATAATTAATTGGTCCTTGGTTCCGCGCTCTCTTTCTTCTCTTCTCTTCTCTTGGTTCAGCCTGCTGAGATATATCTGAAAGAATACAAAACAAAACTTACAGTTAATTCTGGCCATCTTGATGTTGGAGGACTCTAAAGCAATAGAAGTAGAACTATTTTATACGAATATTATTAATAATAACAGCCGCACGGGTCGATACATGAGGTTAAGCTACGCTTGCCGGGGTTGCTCCGTATATGGGTGACCATCTTTACATACTGAGACTCCTTCATGCCTCGGAAAGCACGTTAAGCTGTTGGTCCCTGCTGTCATTCGTGGATCTTTGACAATCGTTACGGGTCGTCAGAAGTCCGAAAGTCTGACAACCAGTCTTACCAAGGGATACCTATCGTATTCCCAGGTACTGATTTGTGGAGGTCAGATAGGCAGTCGCTCCATGTAAAATACTGGTATTCAGCTGAATCCAGTTAGACAGGAAGCTGAAACACATAGTTCGGAAAAGGCTAGACAAATTTTTATACGAATATTTATAAATTCCAAGAGTGATTTGCCACAATTAATACTGCTGTATCCAATTTCAATGTCTGGCCCAGTCGGATAATCAAATCAAATCATGTTTATTTCAGAAATATATACACCCACATAAAATTTATAATGACGGCGGCATACATTCAAAATATTTGTGAAGTGTATTGTATGGCAGTCACTAAAGCAGGAATGCCTTGTTTGGCCACTTTCCTACATACTCGTACTTGAGTTCGAAACAACTGAACCAACTGCTTATTACCACGCGATCTCTTATCGGCCCCGTATTTTTCTTCGATTTATAAGTTGTGTGTTACTAACTGTAGACCGTGCTAAGAATTAGAGGCTTTGTAAGATGTTTTTGGATTAGTAGATCTTGGGTGTTGATTATCTTTGTCGCTGTATATATTGGTATTGCACCTACTCTATTTTTATGACTATCGGCAATTTCTACTGACTGTCCTCGTGTCTATCAGTTTCAGTTAACAGTTCAGTCCAATGGCCTTTCACTGGCTGCACAGGAATGAAACTGAAGACAGCTCAGTAAGTAAGTCTGAGAGGTATTTGTGACCCACTGATCTTTCAAAAGTACCAACAAAAGTCTTAATTTTATCAACAACCTAAAACTATTGCTTCAACCGTTTTCTTACAAAAAAAAAAAAAAATCACTAGCCCTGGCTAGCAAAACATGTTTGCCTAACGTTTGATCGGTCGCACCCATCGCAAACAGGGGTAAGTAAAATACGAAAGAAATCAAAACGTTGTTTTCACAGGCGTGCGTGCGGTGACGGCCGACATTGTCTTTTTGTGTGCTACAGTCGTGTTGTAGGGAACTAGGGGCCCACGTCATGCGGAACTTATCGCCATTGATGCTAGACAACCGAATTTCGAAGCATGGAAGAATTTACTAGGAATAATGTTATGGAGATGGAGCCGTTCCAAGGTTTTGTTTACGGGATTTTTTATTAGGCCAGTGAACTTTTCTTTTTGGTTAGTAAAAGATTAGGATTTATTGATCTTAGGTAGATTATATACTGCTGAAAGTTTTCAGAACGTAAATGTGTTATCTCAACCGCGTGGATAAGTACAATTATTGCCGATATTGCTTACGTTGATCGCAATATATCTTCATCAACCACTATGAAACTGCCAGGCTTAAGGAACTTTGGAATTGACGAAAGTGTCCAAGTTTACCGAACCAATGCTGCAGTTGAGAAGAGTAGTAGATTTTAATGAACTCATTACAGTTACCAAATGCATGTCTTGAAGGTCGAAACGAAAGAAATAATAATAGGAGTACAATTTCATGCATTTGTCATAAAGTGCACTAACTCAATCTGAATTGACGCATTGTGTGAATCTAGGCCAGAATGAATTGGATAATTATATTCATAACCAGGAGCTACGACTCTGCCCCACCAAATTGTCCAAAGGACCAAGTTTTACAAAGCAGAATGTTTAAAATTTTGATGCCCACATTGCCCCACATTTTGGGATACACTCTGGCTCACCAAGATAAAGTTTTGAAACTCGTCGAAGTTTCTGGTTCCAAAATAAAAGAATTTGAACAAAGTTGATAAATAATAATAATTCAATTTGATCAATCAATCTGCCTACCTTTTCCTCAACTATGGTGGGGTCCACTTCCAGTCTAATCGGATGCAGCTGAATAGTAATACCAGTATTTACATGGAGCGACTGCCTATCTGACCCAACCCAGTCACTGGGTAATACGATAACCTCTGGTAAGACTGGTTGTCAGACTTTCGGATTTCTGACGACCCGTAACGACTGTTAAAGATCCACGATTGACAACCGGGAGCAACGGAGGCACGGAGGGGTCTCGGTCTGTAAAAATGATGTGAAATGAGTTATGGTGAGCAGGGACAACAGACACTGGCAGAGACTTCCACACTTCGGATGTGCACATAATTTTGCAGAAGAAGAGCTGAGGAGAGCAAAACTAAACTTGCTTTCACTATCTCTAGAATGAAAACGTTTATGATGTTATCAAGTATCAAGTGAATGAAGACAATGTTACAAAATCTTTTGAAACAAGATTTCCCGATTGATCTCACAAAACAATTACTAACCAATAATCATATATCTCAACAAATAGAAACGTCAAAATAAATCTGCCGGGGTGAACATTATTGAATCCGGGAGTGGGGGCCCAGGATTGCAATCAAACGGCTAATGCTACAGGGGCCCGGAATTGCACTAACGACTCACTGGGGGACTCGTAATGCACTGAAATCGATTAATTATCCTTTTATTATTATTTTATGGGCCTTTTGCTACTACTGAACTTCTATCTCTGAACTATTCTGCTTGTTTTTGTCGGAGATCCGGATGTGAAGAATTAACGAACCTGAATTTTAACGAATAAAAACAAGGATATTATAAGTAAAAAGTCGTAGATAGGTTATACACGCTGCGCAAGTGGTACGTCAACATGTGGCTAATTAGCCACATTTTCGCCGTCTTGTCTCTTTTTCGCTCCCGATAATTACGACATGCCGCGGCCGTCCTATTTCTACGTGTCATTTTCGACGTTCGACGTTGTGCCGTTTTTGAACATTGAATGTTGGGTAGGTAACGTATCTACGTCTTTTTACTTATAATAGCAAGGAATAGAAAAATGGGTTCTGTAGTGTTTTCCGACATACATAGTAGGTATGAACATATGCTTAGTTCTTCTTCACTTTACTGTTTCTCAGTCTCGCCACTCCTAATACAAAGCTAAACAGAACACACTACAGCACCAGACATAATACAATATTAAACTCTGGAAAACTGCCTTAAAATGACCACCTTTTATTGATCGACGGATGTCTATGCTGCCGTCATAATTGGAATACAAATTCGCTCTTTGACGCCACGGCCGCACGTCGGGCAGTGATTTGGCCCTTTGTGCCGCACGCATTAACTCCTTCAGGCCTCGAGCAACACCCCACACTTTATCACACCCTAACCGATTAACAACTTTAACTTAAAGCACTAAGGCACAAAATGCCTATACAACCGCCAACGCCACCGATTTTCGATTTTCAGCTAACGCAGTAAGAACTATTTCTCTTTTGTCGTATGACGCACATCATTGGCTCTCAGAGTTCCCCGTCGAAGAATAATGCTTCTTATTACCTGTGAAAAAGAGTTTAATATAGCTCCTGTTTGTATTTCTACTGCGAAAGATTAGTGGTAATGGCGCGTAATTACAGTAGAAAAGACTAACACCGTGAGGTTCATTTGGCGAGCACCAATCAGTTGTAATGTGAAGGGGTTTCGCTTTGAGTGCCGCTCTGGGCACCAACTGATTCATTTAACGGCAAACACTTTGGGCCACTTGTTCAGACGACTCAGGAGTATCTTTAACCAGAGCGTTTATTTTGGCAAATGAGCTCCACAAACAAAATCGAAAGTTGAAGGTTTTACTAGGTTCAGGATTAACCTTGCTATTGTGACAAATGAGTTTATTACACTAATATGTTGTGATTTACTTCGTATGTAGTTGATTATCATTGTTATAACATTGTAATTTCTATTATTATACGTATCAATGAAGTTCTCATGGTGGCTTTCGTATTTATGTAGGTAGTTGATGCAGTTTGAAATTTTCACATTTCTCCTGCCATATTGAAAGCTTTAACAGTACAAAGAGTTTTCCAAGAACCCCGAGATTGGCTTAGCGTTGCTCAACAAATATTCTACATCTCTGTCAGGAATTTTCTCGACATTGGCACAATAAATTTTATATGGAGTTCACCATGTTTGCTATAAGAATGTATTGTTGACAGAGCGTCGAGGGGAAGCGACAGACCATCCCGGCAAACAGCGGGGGACATATTGTCCACTGGAGAAAATAAAAACGAGAAATATGTTCGACTTAGTTTATCATTTAGAAGATAATAAAGATGGAGTAAACATCTTAGAAGAAGTTGAATATTAAATGTAGGAAAAGAAGTAAGAGTAAGAAGAAAAGTGCTTAACAGATAGCTATATAACTGCGGATCTGATGGATTTTAAATTAAACAATACGGTTACGTAAACAGTAAGGTCTTGTATTGTATGAAGCAGTTATAAACAAACTCCAACTTCTCTCAGCAATTAAAGTCAAAACAGCAGATTTCAAGCTACCTTTACAAATCAGAAATCGAATGAAACACACAAAAACAATCATAGGAGCAGTTAGAGGCGCCAGTAGCACCGACGGGGTGTACATCCCACCAATTTTGATCGCTAATGGAAACTGTTATCGCTTTTCGGCGATTCAATTTGGGACGTCGCCGTTATAACTTCGTTTCAGGTGATTCCAGATATTGGTGATTTACTAGATGAGTTTTAGATTAGAAATTAGTTTTTGGCTTATATATTCCATTTCAATCTGGTTTGATAGATTCTTTAGTTATGTCGGGACTTAACGATGTGAATTGGTTTTGGTTTCACGTTTATTCATAATACTTGTGTCCGTGAGTTTTGAATCTTTTACCTCGCTTCGTGTCGTGAGTGGGTTATGATTTTCCTTTGCCTTAGAATTTCTACGTAAAACTGAATGCGTTTTTACACTCGTAGTAGGTTCTCTATAGTTTCGTCGTCGGTCCATTAATGTAGTTCTTTTTAACCGACTCCAAAAAGAAGGTGTTTCTCAATTCATCTGTATGTTTTTTTTTTTTTTGTATGTTTGTTACGCGGTTACTCAAAGATGAAGGGACCGATTTGGAAAACTCTTTTTTTGTTTGAAAGGGTATACTTTCGAGGTAGTACCATATAAATTTTATTAACTTTGCTTGGGTAGTTTTTGAGTAAGCTTCAATAATGCGTATATTTCCCACTTATTTTATGTGGATGATGTGATGATGTTTTAGGAACTTCCTATCACTGTTATCATGGCTATATCTAAAATTATTGTGCTCAATTATGTATTCGAATTTGTGTGGGGTAGGTTCCACAACTATAAATTGGAAAAATAAAAACTTTTTAGCAAAAAATAAAACCGACAAAACAAAACACTACAAAGTGAAAAATAACTTTAATTTCCGAAGTCGGTGGCAAAAAACGAAAATACAAAACCAAAGTCACATTGTAGTGTTTTGTTTGGGAAGTCGGTTTTATTTTTTGCTAAAAAGTTTTTTTTTAATCATTTATCATATTTCATATAAAGTAGTTCCTAAATACATATTACCTTATCGGCATAAATGCCAAAAGAATTATTATGTCCATAAATATTATAATCGTTTCACTCGTCCATCCAAAAGCGAATCAAAACGGGTGTAACGTCAAACGAATGGAAATTGGTCACCGTTTCGAAGGGGTGGCGATTAGCTTGTGTCGAGATATAAATTATGATTCAGAAATTATGGGGCATTTTAGAGTTCATAATAAAAAGATTTAATAGAATAATGATTTGATTTTCATGATGGTTGGTTTAGTAAGATAATGAAGTTAGATGAAAGCAATAGAAATAGGGTTGTTAGGATTGGACACAAGAATAAATCTCAGGTCTACGTAATATGAAATTGATCTACGATAGACCAACTATCGTAGACTTTTGTTACTTAAATGGTGTGAGATCAATTATATTCCATTTTGCTGTATTTTTTTACCTTTAGATAACGTTCAACTCATGTTTCCAACAAAATATGCAGATACGAATATTGCCAAAAATCAAAATAAAGTACTTACAAATCGCATCTAATAGTCACCGTTCGTACTAATCCATCAGCATCACTTTACGCTCGCTCCTCAGTGCTACACAACGCTCCGCAACGCATGGAAACGCTCAAAAACGTTCGCCGATCGTTTATCATAATCATCTCGATTGGATCGCGCCTCGCCCCTTCGAGCGGCTATTTACCCACCCTCGATTTAACTATTATTGTGAACATTTTTTTATGCTCAACTTGCCTTTTGACAGTAACAGTGAGTTGCGATATTCCAAGTCTTTCATCTTCCTTAATAGTGCTTTGACAGACTTTAATAGGCTCTTCTTCCGCTGCATTCATGTTGCAAATGACCTTGTATTTAGCTTTATGTCTCGTTGCACGGGTCATTCTAAATATCTTAGCATTTATTTCTGAATTATTTACAACACTGTTAGTAAAATTACCAAAGCCACATGCTTCATTAGAGAAAAAATTGGCAAACTTCGCTTGTGTGTTTGTATCGTTTCATATTTTAAAAAGTGGTTAGCATAAGTATAATCAGCCTATAATGTACCCACAGCTGGGATACAGGCCTCCTCTCTGTGAGAGGGAGTGGGCTGTAATCCACCACGCGGGCCCAATGCGGGTTGGTACCTACACGCCACATGTCTTCGAGTTTTTGGTTCTAGGACATGCCGGTTTCCTCACGATGTTTTCCTTCACCATTTTGAAACCAGCGGAGAAGAAATAATTTGTACAAAGTAAAATGGCTGTCACTCGCAAGCCGCGGCCGTTACCACTGAGCCAGCACTGCTCTTGTACGTAGGTCACTCAATAATTATTATCGTCACACTGCTAGTTTTTATTTCTTTTCAAAATAATCGTGGCTAATACATGTTCCCAATACGTTCAAACCAGTTGTCAACCACACCTTCCATTTGTCAGGCATTCAGAAGTACAGTTTCCGTAGAAAACTTGCGACCTTTCAATAATTTTGGCATATGGAAACAACGCGAAATCAGACGGCGACTGTATGGAGGATGCTCCATCAGCCTGATGCCCGACGACTTGATAAAGTTGACAGTTTGATGAGCACGGTGAGCCGACGCATTGTCGTGATGCAGGAGCCACATGCGCAAATGACTTTTTGGGCGCAACTCTATCAGCTTACTGAAAAGTGGCTGCAGGCTGTGTTCAATGTACCAGTGTGCTGTTACAGTGCGTTGCGTATCTAATGAAATCGTTTTTATAACGCCGCGACGACCAAAGAAAACAACAATCATATTTTTTTACCGATCGGGATTGCTTCGGCGTTGTCGGATAATGTTCACCTTCAAACACCCATAACCGATTCTGAGACTCAGTTGGAACATCACAATAATACAAATAAGTCTCGTCGTGTCACAATTGAAATTAAATCACGAGACTTCAAACTTTATAAGCATTTTTTTGCACCAGTCCACTCGATGTGCCTTCTGTGCTTGTGCGGTACAAAAAGTGAACATTTTTTTTTTAATGTAAATGTTCCTTTAATATTTTATGTACTATCCCTGCAGATATCTTAAGAATCTCCTGAATTTGCACATAAGTGATTCGACGATCTTGCCGAACTTTTCCACGGCAGACACGGTTTCAGGAGTAGCGACGTCACGCGGTCGTCCTGGATGTGGATCGTCTTCTAAACTAAAGTCACCTCGCTCGAATTGTTTATACCACCGTTCAACAGTCCTGAGAGATGGAGCAATATCACCCAATACGCGTTCCATCTCTTCGTGGCACGGTTGCCTAGAAAGATCTCGTCGAAAGTTGTAAAAACTTATAACTCGAATTTGGGATCTCGTAAGTGAAGCTATATTGTTAGTTTCATCGCGTGCACTCCAGACAACAGCGAACCGAAAACTGAGTAAAGTTTGTGAGTAAATGTAATAATGTAGGTACTACGAGTCTGTGTTTGTTTCATGCGTGTTTGAACTAGTTTTAATACCAAACGACAAAAATTATTGAGTGACCTACGTAGCAATAAATACTGCTCCAGCTGTACGTTAAATGTATCACTATTAAGCTACCGCTGTATTATTAGCATCACTTATTACAATTATGTAATTGCTCTATTCAACCCGCCATGCCTGGCGTGTTCAGTTCGTACGGTATCATTATTGGGAAGGCGTGAAATTATGAGCGACAGCGATTCGCGTTTCTGGAGAATCTGTTTGTTCTAACAGAACTGTAGGTGAGTCTTCTATGCCGCTGTCCCACGGCCCGTTTTGTCACAGGCCAGAACTCGCCAGGCCACACCGACAGGCCGTGGGAACAGTCCGCCTGCGGTGGCCTGTCGTCGCCCGTCTCATCGAATGTATGAGATGATCCGTGGTATGCTCGATTCGAGCCGCGACAGGCCTCGACAGCACGGGCCGCGACGGGATGTGGGGACGCGGCATTTAGATATCTTTTGCTTATAATTATTAACAATCAACAACCCAACCTAATAAATTTTACTTTAAATTCGTATGATCCGATCACACAGACAAATCGTGAAAACGGTTTTCAGGAGCACAGTTTAAAGTGCAAGCCTACTGTAAACTCTTTATAAATAAATTAATAATAATAATTGATCTATGGAGTTTTATAGAAAATCCGAGTAACTTTAATCTACATTAATCGACAGGCCAGATGGCGTGGTTGGTACCACCATACCACCTATAATGCCGCAGGTCGTGGGTTCGATTCCCATCTAGGACAAACATTTGTGTGCATGAACATGTCTGTCTGTCCTGAGTCTGGGTGTAATTATCTATATAAGTATGTATTTACAAAAAAAAAAAAGAGTAGTGTATGTAGTATATCAGTTATCTGGTTTCCATAGTACAAGCTCTGCTTAGTTTGGGATCAGATGACCGTGTGTGAACAATGTCCTACGATTTTATTATTATTTCCTTTATTTTTTATTATATACATATGATTTACATTTTTAAATATTTTTATAAAAACTTAAAATAAATAAAAACATTTAAAAATATAAAAATAGTCGGGAACAGGGTCCAAGCTACCGGTGGTCAGGGCTCCTGAGAGAGGAACCTCCTAACAATACGTGCCGTGTCCAGAAGTACCGCTTTCTGGATCAAGCCCTTGATCCAGCTGCCTAACGAGAGCCTGCTCAGGTGTTGGTCGACACTCTTCGATATTATGCCATTGGCTGTCACAACTATCGGCACAATGATTGCTGTATCCACATCCCACATGTCGACAACCTCGCGAGCCAAATCAAGATACTTAATCTGTTTATCTTTTTCAGCTTTCACGAGGTTCTCGTCATGCGGAACCGCTATATCAACAATCATTGTGCGACGCTCTTTTCGATCTATCACCACTATATCTGGCTTATTGGCAACAATAGTCCTGTCAGTGATGATAGATTGATCCCAATACAACATGATATTGCCATTTTCGAGAACTAGGTCGGGCACATACCTATAGTACGGTACTTCCGATTCCACAAGATTGTATTGCAGAGCAAGTTGCTGATGGATAATCCTGGCTTCAAGGTTGTGTCTATGCAAGTAGTCTCCGTTAGCCAGACGAGAACAGCCAGAAATAATGTGACGGATAGATTCCCCCGGACGGTGGCATGCCCGACAGATGTCAACCGTGCCGTCCTTCACAATATATTTCCGGTAGTTGTTAATCGCAACCAGGATACGGACGCCAAGAGGTCTACATCAGGCCCATGTAGGACCCGGTAAAAGCGCCCATGAAGCTCTTTGCTCTGCCATACCTCCCTGCGGTCATTAGTATCTAATACTATAGATTTGCGCCAGTTCTCGTTAGCCAAGGAGAGCGGGGTGAGGCCCTTGTCCACTGAGACCACATCTCGGTGCATCCCCACGTCGGCTTCTAGGAAGTATTCCCTGAGACTGCATACCTCACGGTTGTGCAGGGTCGTAGCATTTAAGAAGCCTCGACCACCACACTTCCGCGAAATATACAGTCTCATCACCGATGACCGTGGGTGATGCATCCGATTTGCAGTCAGCAGTGTGCGGACCCTTCTATCCAAGGCGTCAAGTTCTGTTTGAGTCCATTCGAGTATACCGAAAGACTACATCAAAACCGGCATGACCCAACCGTTGAAGGCGCGCACCTTGTTTCCGCCTGATAGAAGACTATTAAATACTTTGTTCAGGCGGTTAAAGAAGCGCTCCTTCAGCGATTGCTTCATGTCAGCAGCGTTGATGCCTAACGCTTCCGACATACCCAAATACTTGTAAGTTTCGAGTGAGGAGAGGGGCTTAGGTGTATGGAATCCGAGAGTTGTGTTTCTACGGATTCCAAAATCTCCCCCCCCCCCCCCGCTTTACATGCATGATCGCACATTTGTCCACACCAAATTCCATCCTGATGGCACTACTGAAAGTTTTCGTTACCTTCAATAGCTCCATCAGTTGAAAATTGCTGGGGGTAAACAGCTTCAAGTCATCCATGTAAAGAAGGTGAGATATAACCTGACCACCTCTTCTCAATCGATAGCCTAGACCTGAATCCTCCAGCAGTGTGCTTAGAGGATTCAAGGCTAAGCAGAACCAAAGTGGACTCAAACTATCGCCTTGAAATATACCTCGCTCGATCCTTATCGGTTCGCTATTCCTCTGGATATGTAGACATCCTGGATAGCGAAGGACTGTCCTCCACTCCACTTATTATTATTATGTTAATTTTTGAAAAATCAATAAATTGCATCTACAATACACATTTTTTAAAGCAAAATAGCGTTTATAAACTCGTTAATATAAATCATATAGTTCGAGTTAGGAAAATAAATAATAATTAAGGTACTTAACTACAATAGACATAGCAATTAATTATTAACAAACATAGTTTAGCAGTGAAAGGAAATTGTCGCTTCTAACATGGACCGATAATAACTTTAGAAATTATTTTAGTTGCACTGGCTATGCAAATGCTCTGAGGCAATGTAGGACAAAAAATTAACAAACAGCTGCTAATTGGACCGGAAATGTTGCTTTGCTAAATAAGCGTTAAGTTATAACTCTTTTCTTTTCATATTTTTGATCAATGATTTTTAGTTAGGTACCTAAAAATAAATATGTTAGAGCTAATACGAGCTGGTTGATTTTTAACACCTGACCCAAAAACAGCCCGGGTGGTAAGTTTTAAGCCTCACGAACTTTACGAGTATATCGACCGTCCCTATTAACAATGTCGGTTCTGCAGGGAGACTACTGTTTAGTTCCTACTGAACAGTGATCTTTTTCGCAGAACTGACATTGTTAATATCATAAAGATTCTTTTTTATCGTTAGGGCAAACTTTGACCTGCCCGCAGTTCAAAGTTTGTTTTGACAGTGAAGAATCTTTTTAATTGTAATTCGATTTATGTAAAAAAGTGAATATTGGTAATAATGTATATCCGACATTATTAATAGGTCAAAGGAAAACAACAAAAAAAAATAAAAACACGTCTTCCCACTTCATTACGCAAATCTCTTATAGAGGACAATTTTTATCACTATGAACAACTTTCACTATTGAGTCAACTTGGAAATACGAAAATAATCAGCTGTTTCATACAAAAGTTAAATACCTACTCGAGCAAAATGTGTGAAACAGCAGATTTCTTTTTCTTGATTTACAAGTTGGTTCAACAGCGAAAGTTGTTCATATAACAGCCTGTGAAAATTTGGATAGTGATAACAATAATTGTCTTGTATAAAGACATGAACCCATTGCGGCAAAATATTATTAATAGCTTTTATATTATAGTTTTAGTAAGGGTGTCGATTCGTTACATTCAGCCCGCTTTATAGCCCGTCCAGCTAGAGTGTCATTACCATTGGCACTTCATTATGGCATTAACAAAAGACGAGAACTGTCGTTAGGGGGCGCCATTGTTTCAATTTGAATGTGCCATTGGAATTATTACTATAATTTGCATAACTGACACTCGTATGTATGAAATTATGAGGGCGATTTTTTACAGTCGATTCTGAGAGGGAGAAAGTGCGGCGGGTGACTTGAATGAGTGTCGGGTTGTCTTGGAGATGGCTGTTTTACACGAATATAATATGGATATAGTAGGGTAATTGCTGTAGTAATTGGCCACGCTTTAGTAACTGGCCACTCATAAAAAAGAGGTAGAAACAAGGAGAAGAAGCAAGCTCATGAATGAAAAGGACAAACAAATATTTTCGTCCTTTTCATTTATGAGTTTGCTTGCATTACCTTGTTTCTACCTCTTTTTTATGAGTGGCCAGTTACTAAAGCGTGGCCAATTACTACAGCAATTTTATTACGTTAGCTTTCAAAATTATCAGAAGAACACGGAAGTTACTAATAGGGTGACTGGTAATTATTAGTGACCGATTCTTAAAAACACATGATTGTATGTAATCATGATAAAAAACAACAAGCTAGATGGAGTCGACATTTCACGTGAGGACTATGTAGATTAGAGTCTGAAATTGTATTTTAAGGAAAAAACCACACAGATTTGAGTGGCCCAGTCCAGTTAGTGCTCACACTTGTCAGTAATTGATGTATCTCAATTCAGAACTTAAGGAGCTCAAGGAATTGACGAACAATACCAAAGACAGGACATTTGGGTAGGCCGTAATACTTTATGCAGCCTACCCAAATTTCCTTTCTTTTTATCACTAGGCTTAGCAGAGGAAGCAGCTCAATCCCCAGCTTTTGTCTTCTAAATTATCAGAAATTGTCCCTTTTTTACAAAGTTTGGTTTTAATACAGTTTTTAAAGTATACATTAACCTATGGCGAGGCGAGAGCGATGTACAGCAAGATTGTGTTTGTTCCTGGTATTTAAACTACGAATATCGGTAATATTTTTTTATTTCATATATATTTGTAAATATATATCAAATAAAAAAAATACGATATGTATTTTGTGATGCTACACTCAAAATATCTATTTGATTGAATTTCTCTCGATGGGAATCCCTTGGAACTACTTAGTTTGTAAAGGGCTCGAACAGCCCTTTTTGATTGACTTCAAAATAAAAAATAATTTTAAAAAATTAAATCGACTTCAAAAAGAAATTAACTCAAAATTATGAAATAACTTTAATTTCGGAAGTCGGTGTCTTGGGATATATATTTTAGTTTTTTGCCACCGACTTCCATAATTAAAGTTATTTCATAATTTTGAGTTAATTTCTTTTTGAAGTCGATTTAATTATTTTTTAAGCCAGTAAAACTTAAATGGTCACGATTTGGTTTAATAGTTTCGATGAAATGCGTGGACAAATATACATACATACAAACATATAAACATACAAATATACATACGTCTATAAAATTTTGTATATTTGTTTGGAAGCCCTAATAGATTATCATATGTGAATATATTGCAGTTCCAATAATATTACATACATACGTGTCGAATTGAAAAAATCTGTTTTTTTTAAGTCTCTTTAAAACGGAGATTATCAATTCGACACGTATGTATGTAATATTATTATTGGAACTGCAATATAGTCACAGTCATAATATGATAATCTATTAGGGCTTAGGGTTTATCTGTAAAGCAAAGATAACTAGTAGTATAATGTCAACTCAGGTTCTCCAGAGAAGAATTCCATTTGACATGAGACTATGAAAATAACTTTACTAAAATAAACAATTCTGGCTGTATCCATAAGATCCAACCAAGAGAGATAGACTGCCATTCCATTTACGTAGGGTAACAAGTGGCAACAAAGCTATGTATAAACCTACTTATGAAGTTATTAGAAGAGACTTGTGAATCATTCATTTAGTGCTTTGTTACTAAGACCGTATTTATAAACAAGTAAAATTATTACTTCAATAAAAGTAAATACTCAAGTACAGACTTTGACTCCTATTTTAATTCTATTAGAATTCCTAGTCAAGTACTATTACTTGGCTAGGAATTCTAAACATTAACAAATAGTGACTATTCACCATTTTCTTTACTTAAGAATTCAGAACTCGACCATTTTTTGTTTAATTTTGCATATAATGCAACTTTTGGGATGATATCGATAATGATATAATACCGGAGATAGTTGCTGAGGCTAGAAATCGCAAAGTTTACTTTCGTGATGTGGATCCATTTCATGAAAAGCGAAAACTCTTTTTAAGACAATCTGATTAGCTTTCCCAAAAGTATTGTGATGAATGTGATTTTACCGAGAATTACGGACTCTACATTCAGAGACACAAACTTCCTGTAACTCCGCTGTGCCAGTTACTAACGGCCTTACGTTTTATGTCACTGGTAGCTTCCAGATTGTATGTGGAGACATCATGCATATTTCACAATCGATAGTGTGTCATCGTCAAAGACTACAATATATCTATTTATAGTGAAGAGATCTTGATCTCGCTGATAGACATACTTCAAATAAATAGGTACAAATACTACACAGTGAGTTATAGTATAAGAAATTGAAAATCACATGTCAGTAACTAATTCAAGTTTAGAAAGATACATTCCATTTTTGTGGGATTTGGTGTATCAAACGTTTTGTTTCTCCCCACAATCACTTCTTTTCTTTAGAAATAATGAAATGAAAAAGTATCGAATTAATTAAAATAATTATATCAGAATTTAAAAGTAAAATAAAATTTAAGTAATATCATAGAGGTTAAAATAAAATAATCTACACCTTACTACCTTCTAATTAAAGAAAACGCAGAAACTGAGTGTTACCAGAAAGAAACCGCTATATCAAACGTTGATTCTTACTCAAGTAAGTAACGTACATACATTGATCGGCGTATAGTAAGATTTTATAATGAATTGTATCCTCAAGTAATGACTTCATTACGAAATTACTTAGCAGCAATTAATTGCTTGTTTATAAATACGGGTGTTAATCTCCTTGGTGACTTTTCTTGACACAAAAAAAAAAAACACCTGAAATACCGAACGATAATAACGAAAAACGAATAACGAAAATTTTCCTCAAATAATTCAAAGCGTGTAGGCGGCCGACAGTACTGTCGACGACTAGCCGACGTCTGACTATCTATGCAAATTGAGATAGTTGCACACCGGGCTCATTATGCCTATTTGTAATGCAATCTATGCACTGTATCTGGGTTTTTTCGGTCGGCATTGTTGGCGGTTCAGTTGTCATGGCAACGATTATCTTTTACGATGCTAGGTGATCTACAGCGAGGCGTGATTGTGACAATCGCTTTAGTGATTTGCTGTCTTAAGATTGTGGTCGCGAGTTGGACGTCAGATTGTAGATAACCTTTAGGTGTTTTGTTGTTGAAGTTCTGTTGGAGGACAAGGGATTTATCTTTTAGTTGGCTATCATTTTAATCTTATTTGAGTAGGAATTTGGGTACGAGTTGATAGTTATGTATTAGTACTATTTTTCGTACACTGTATTGCTATACAGTTTTATCTTACTTCAAATATGACGGAAATAAACAGTTTTTATTGGAGAACATCACACCATAGATTATTATTATTTAGTACTCGTATATTGCCCTAAATAGGGATGATGCTCAGGTAAAAAAAAAAAAAATTATTTAGTCCGTCAATCAGATAATAAAAAAAATATTAGACACCTATTTTTTTGCTTTATCATATTAATAAAAAAATGACTTAGATAACTCGCATTTAAAGTTCGGGAGTGGGGGCTTGCTACGTCACTTCTACGTATAAAATCTACGAAGACGTGACGTCATGCCACATTTTAACTCAATGTATCGCCGTAATCTTTTGATTACGTAGAAAAAGAAAAAAAACGTGTCCAACATATTTTAATAAACTACATGACGGACAAAAAAAAGTTTTAGTCATCATCCCTATTAAACTTACAATCTACCTACTCAATTTGATGTGTTATACTTTATCAACAACAAGTGTAGTATATACAGGGTTATTTGTAAAACACCAGCAACCTCTTAAGGGGTCATTTTACTCATCATTATGAACTACTTTTACTATGGGACCAAACAAAAAAAAAAAAAAAAATCATCTGTTCAGTACATTTATGTTCGCATAATTCGTCAAAATGTACTGAACAGCTGATTTTTTTGCGATTTCAGGTTTGGTCCCATAGTAAAGTTGTTCATAATGATTAGTACAATGACCCGTTAAGAGGTTGCTGGTGTTTTACAAATAACTGTATAATAGGTTAGAACAAGTACGTAATAGGCTGTTGCTCACAAGTGATTTGAAACAATTGATGGTTACTTTACTGATTGGAATATTGACGATTTTAATATACGAGAGGACTTAACAGTCATGCAGTCCGCGGCTGCCATAAGCAATTTAATGGTCTGCGCAGCAACTATACCTGTTCTTCTTCTCGGCCAAAGATTTATATTGTTAGATTTGCCCTTACTGTACTCAGGTCCTGCGAAAAAGTGTCCATATTGAGATTAATGGCCTCTCACATCCCGCATGTAACGATAGATTCGATTTCAGTATGACTGAGTGTAACTTTACTAAATTTAGAACTTCAAATATCATTATCAACGAAACAGAATATATGTGACCATCTTTTGCCGCGATCGGGCGAATCTAACGATATAAATCCTTGTTCTCCGCAAGCGATAGGCCCCTCTTTTTTCTCTAGGATGTCGTAAATGAAGGCCAACGAAAACTTCAAGAGAGTCAGTCATCTATCATAGCTACTGTGATACTGTGACTATAGCAGAACTTGATTTGAATGTTACATAGGTACTACTGCCTAAGCTGTACCCTTATTGCGTTTTCAATCACAATCCAAAGTTTTTGAAAGATATTCAGAATCCATTGCTTCACAGGGTTCAAGAGTTCGTCTTCTCAACAACGTAAATAACGCAATGAACATAGCTGAACTGTCAAAATGAAAACTATTGCGATCAATTGTTATTTTGGTGTGTTACGTAATTAACCCACCGGTTATTGGAAAAACCTAACGTGACGTCATACGTAGGCGATTCAAAGCGAACAAAAATCAAAATCAAAATCAAAACGACATCAGAACGCGAAGCGGCGTGGCTTTGCGCGAAAGCTACAAACCGACGATACCTATTGAAGTGGCCTAGGTGACGAAACGCACTTTTCACGCAAAACGAAGCGCCTACCATGAACTCTTATAGCAAGTCAATTTTCTGCTTGATATTGGTGCCGATTCTGTTGGCACAAACTAAACTTAATTTAGGCTATTGCTATTGCTAACTTTCTCTCTCTAATAAAACAAGAAAGTGAGGAACCTAAATTAGAGCTGTCAAATTTAGTTGGAACTAATATTTCCATACAAATTTAAACGACACGCAAAAACAGGTCGACTAAAAACACGACGGTTGTATGGAAGGCGTAAAGTAGTTTGACATCTCTAACTTAGTTCATAGCTACGAGTATAGCCGTCCTTTTCTCGAATTGTATGTTAGTAAAAGATAGCAATTCTCTAAGTTTAATTTAGTTATTGATTAAGAGAATCAGCATTTTCGCGCGAACGGATGCGGTGCCGATGCCGTCGTTTTGGAAGTGAAAACTTCTTTAGGCGTGTTGACAGTTCGCGGACGGTGGGCGCGCTTGTAGGACAAAGTCGCCGCGCCGCACCGCATCACATTGAATTCGTGTGTCATCGCATCGCATCGGTTCGCTTCGCAATCGCGTTCGCGTTGAATTGCCTACGTAAAACGTCGCGTTTGTTTATCAGTGGAAGTCAACTGGGAGATAAAATAAGATGAATTTATAAATTAACAGAATAAAGGCAACATGTATAGGGCACGGTGGGAAGCTATGGGTGAGACCTTTGTCGTAGTGGGACAAACAAAACAAGTTGATTAAAAATAAAAAACCGGCCAAGTGCGGGTCGAACCACGCACAATGAAGGGTTCTGTAGATGGGATGAATTTATCCTAAGAACAAACTTAACATTGTAGCAGAATAACATGTTCTCCCATACATTCCAACTGCAAATGTAAGTTTATTGTCTATTTTCTTAAATAACTTAAAAAATATTTTAAAATTATAAAAGCAACATATTTGAGACCCTCACCCTTTCTTTTGATATGTCACACGGTACAGTTTGCAAAACTTTTTTTAAATTTTCTTATTTGCCCCCCAAAATTGGCCCCATTATCAAAATTCATTTATTTACGTTACACGTCCGTGTTTGGGCCACAGAAACTCATACGTGTACCAAATTTCAACTTAATCAGTTCATTTACATTCGGAGCAAATTGGCTGTGACAGACGGACAGACAGACAGACACACGAGTGATCCTACAAGAGTTCCGTTTTTTCCTTTTGAGGTACGAGACCCTAAAAAGAGTAAATTCTGTTAATTTTGGTTAAATATCGTTTAACTCGTTACTAATTAGATTTATCGTTTTCCCCCAAAAAGGAGAGCAGATACACTGGCAGCATTGTAAGAAATTATTTTAATTAATTTGTTATTAATGAGTAGGTTATGTCACAAATTGATATGTTTTAAAATTGTTTCAGATCCATATCAAATGTTTGGACCTACAAGCAGTCGGCTAGCAAACTCAGGTTCGTGAAATTTATAATCTTCTATACACACAATACTGGGCACTTTTTTTATCAGCAGCCAAATATTCCCAGGCTGTTCTACCATGAGCTATGCATATGAACAACTTGCATTATGGGATCACAAAAACAAAATGTGCTGTTTCATACATTTTGGTCGAGTAGGTAACTTTTGTATGAAACAGTTGATATTTTTTTCGTGATTTCAGAGTTGATCCTATAGTTAAAGTTGTTCATATTCATGGGTAGAACACCCTGTGGAAATTTGGTTACTGATAAAAGAAATTGCCCTGTATAATAAAATAAAGATCGCTTTTTGTGTATACTGTGTTGACGCGTTGTTCTTCTAAACTACGCAATGGATTTTGATGCGTACTTCACCATCGTTAAGAGAATTTATTCCAGAAGGTGTGTGTGTAAAATACATTAATATAATATCTAATAATAATTTAATAGCTTGGCTCATCGCCGCAAGGTTGCCTGCTAGTCGGTCTTCTACAGATTGTAGTTCGGTGAGTGGAGAGTAACTGATATTATGACAATTACGAAATGACTCGAATGATGCGGTAGGTAACCGACTGTATTGTGTGTAGTCGTGATGTCGACTGTATTCGAAGTTAGCAGACGTGGGACGTCATTGTGTATGTGTGGGTATCATAGTTATCATACCACTACATAAGCATCGAAAAAAATACTGTGAAGCTGTGTGATAATGATAATTATTGATAGACTTTCTGACGAAAGATTAACAATTTTTAAGTGGATTCCATACATCGTCATCATCATCCTGCCCTTGCCCCAATTGGTGGTCGGCGCAACATGTTTTTTTCTTCCGTACTTCTCACTTTAGTAAATTCCATACATATACAGGGTTATTGGTAAAACCCAATAACCTCTTAAGGGGTCATTGTACTCATCATTATGAACAACTTTTACTATGGGACAAAACCTGAAATCGCGAAGAAAAAATCAGCTGTTCAGTACATTTATGTTCGCATAATTCGTCAAAATGAAATCAGCTGTTCAGTAGAACAGCTGATTTTTTTTTGCGATTTCAGGTTTGGTCTCATAGTAAAAGTTGTTCATAATGATGAGTATAATGTGCCTTAAGAGGTGGTTGGTGTTTTACCAATAACCCTGTATATAAATGTGAGATCTCAGGTGTAGGTTCTATACAGTCGTTAAGGTTCTTGGGTGGGGGGAGGGAGGGTGCGGGGGTTTCGCAACCTCCCGCACCCACCGCACCTCTGCACCGCACGCCCGCGCGCGCGCCGCGACGCCGCCGCCTCGACTCTAGCTTGTGTGGGCGACGGGCCTAAAGAACGTAGCAGGTGGCGTTCTGTAGTTTCGGCCTACCCCCATGGGAAGGAGGCGTGAGTTTATATATGTATCTATACAGGGTAAAGACCTATGTGACCATTTTATGTACCCTTTAAAAAAAAATCTGTTGTTCATTTGTTTTCGAGTTTTCGAATACGAGTTCCGTCGTGGCACCAACGCAACACAGACAGCACGCAATATTAACGACGTGTACGGACAAGGTACCGCAACTGAACGCATGGTGCGTTTTTGGTTTGATCGCTTCCGTTCTGCAAATTTTGATCTCATTCAAATCCAACGAGGTGGTGAAAAACGGCTTTAAAGATTTTATCGATTCCCGTTCCCAGGATAATAATAATAATATCCTGGGACATTTCACACACGGTCATCTGATCCCAAACTAAGCAGAGCTTGTACTATGGAAACCAGATAACTGATATACTACATATACTACTTTTTTTTTTGTAAATACATACTTATATAGATATTTACACCCAGACTCAGAACAAATAGACATGTTCATGCACACAAATGTTTGTCCTGGATGGGAATCGAACCCACGACCTGCGGCATGATAGGCGGTATCTTAACCAACCACGCCAACTGGCCTGGCATTTGCCAACTGGCCTGTCAGGATATCTGTAGCAGAGGCATCAACGAACTTTCATTAAAATGGCAAAAGTGCATCGACAACATTTATTTTAAAAAAAAATTGTTTGAATTATTTCTTTATATAGGGCGACTGGTAATTAGTGACTGATACTACAAGACATGATTGTACTCATGATAACAAACAACTTTTACTATGGTACCAGACCTGAAATCGCGAAAACCAGCCGTTCCCTACGTTTTGACGAGTTATGCGGACATAAATGTATGAGACAGCTGATTTTTTTTGCGCAATTTTAGTGTGTCCAGTTAAAAACCATTAAAAAAATCCAAAAATATCAACCGACTTCCAGAAAAACTTCACAAAGTGAAAAATAACTTTAATTTCGGAAGTCGGTGTCTTTGGATCTGTATTTTACTTTTTTGCCACCGACTTCCGAAATTAAAGTTATTTTTCACTTTGTGGGGTTTTTTGTTGGTTTATATTTTTGTAAAAAAAATATTTTTTACTTTTCAGTGGGTCAGTTTGTAATTTGTCTAAGTTACAATATAACTAAGTTACATAATGTCAACTGCTCATCACTTTTTACAAAATATTTCTTTTCTTGATGCAGGGACGTTAATTGTTGAGGAGTTCTCCTGGTAAGTACCAGTATAACTCCACATCACCATAAGCATTGTGACGAGCATTAATTACTTAGCAACCATTATTAAAGTAGGTACCTAATATTATAATCGCAACCCTTGAAATACTTATTATTGAGTAGTTCCGGTGGCCATCTGTGATCTTCATCATCACTTCCACTTGACCAAATAGTGCTTTCCAAGAACAAATGCACGAGTTACTATAAAAAATACCCAACTCGCTATAGGTGTGCCTATAATATTTGAAGAGTTCCGTCGATTTCTCCAGGATCCCATCATCAGATCCTGACCTGATTACAATGAGACCAACTAGAAAGTATACCCTTTCAAATAAAAAAGATTTTTCCAAATCGGTCCAGCCGTCTTTGAGTAATCGGGGCACATACATAAAATAAAAAAAGATTCCGACGAACTGAGAACCTCCTCCTTTTTTATGAAGTCGGTTAAAAATAGGGTTCTCTGACTAATAAGTAATTTTGTTCTAAGTACAAATTAACATTGGCTCCCAGAGTCAAAAGGGTCAGGTGACCTGAGAAAATGGGGTGACCAGTTCTCGCAAGGAAATCACGCGAGATCTCGATAACGGCCCCCAATACGGTTTCATGGGGTGGGGGTCAAACAGGCATTAACCGTTACTTATCACTGCGATTTAGGGTTACGTGGTGTGCAAGTACTTTGAAGTATTCGTGTAGATACCTAGTAAGTGTAACTTATACAGGGTGTCTGAGACAGGTGTGCCGAACATTAAGGGTGTGGTACGACTATCAAACTGAACAACTTTCTCCGTGAAACAATTGTCAGTCGTCCGATACATTTGGTTGAGTAGATATTGAAGTTTTGTAGGTATGGGACGACCGATTTTGTTTTCCACCATTACGATGTTGGTCCTCGGGAGTTGTTCAGTTTGATGGTCTATACCACACCTTTCTTAGAGACATAGATACGATTTTAATGAGGGATCTTAATTGCTGCTGTCGTTTTAGAGGTAAAAGTTATAAAAACTTTAAACTGATGTGTTGTATTTGTGCGGTTTAAAAGAAGATGTACTCGTAGTAACAAAAATTTTAAAAACTGTGCTTAGATGGTTTGTTTCATGTTGATAGGATGAGTGAAAGGCGACTACCAAAGATATTACAAGGCAGATGTGAGTGGAAACGCTGGGAACGCTCTAGAAAGGACATGACATAATATAGTGACCTTATTGGTGATGATCTTTGGAAAGGTCAGGTGCGTAGTGGGTACGCACCGCCCGCGCGGGGCGTGCGTGTACGACCAGATGTATGAAAACGAAGCAAAATGATCGTATGTCAGGATCGTAGCAGGTGGCGTTCTGTAGTTTCTGGCTACCCCCGTAGGAAGACGGCGTAAGTTTATCTATGTATGTGTATTGATAATCATTGCCACAAATCTCATGCAGTTCAGTAAGAAGCTCACTGAACTCTCAAATTATCCTCAACAAGGAAGTAAAAACTGTCGCCAAATATTAGTGCAATATTGTGCTATTCTATAAAGTTCATTTCGAAAATCTCAAGTGACCGCACACAATTCGGATGCAAATTCGTTTGTTTTCAAAAGTAAATAATCTGCTTCGCTTCAAAATTCGAACGGGGCGTCTGATTGCGCGATGAATGTTTTACTTTGACTTAACATTTCCACTGCGAGCTGCTGAGTACGTAGACACTAAATAGCTGCTCGCGCTGTATACTCGCCAGTAGCTAACGGAGCATTGTTTTAAACTCGTTTAGCGTTAAAAGCGTTTAGTGATGTGTGGTGAAAATGAGCCTTACTTATTCGAATTTTCCGAGTTCACTTGAGTGCACTTTGAAGAGAATTTTTCGGAATAAGCACTGCAGATGTTTAGTCAAAAGTATCTTTAGCCACCTGTCCCACGGCATTAAGGAAAAGCGAGTAAAGCTAGCAACTAAAAACTAGTTAGCAAGCAACAATCAGCGAGTGCGCGATGGGGACGAGTGATTACTCGCTGGTATGTGCCAAGCGTGAGTCTCTCAGCGCGTATTCTGCGTCGCTGAGCGAGTAAGGTAAGGGCACCTATTGCCGCGGTATTTTTACTAAAACTCGGAAGGAGATCAAAAGTTAAGCATTTATTGAAGTTTTTGCTATTTTTATCAGTACCATTATTTTATGCACTCTTGAAATAGACAATAGGTTTCATGTGTACTTTAAATTAATTAAATATGAAAAGAAGTCAGATGCACCTTATTCTGATGTAAAAATCCATATTTCGATGTATTTGGTTGTTAATTCCGAGGGTACAAACTGCAAAGGAGGTAGAAAGAATAATAATACATGGTGTTCAACAAATCCACTTTTTATTTTCTTCATTTAAATTTTAAATTCATTTAGTGTATAATGGTCGGTAACTCTCAATCTTCGTACAACTTAACTTCTTCTTTCTTAACTTATAAGTTACATCGGAATAAGGAGCCGGCTGAAATATGTATTTGGCACCTACACGGTATTTTCAAGACGTATTTACCTTAATTTATTCAAAAACACATACAAAAGTTAAATGTTTTCTATTGAAAATATAATCCTTGAAATAGATTAACTCAATAATTTACGTGCGCAAGGTCCAAAATGTGTGAAGCGTGCGTTCGGACCAGCTGCTGACGCAAAATTATTTGAAAACGTAAAATACTCCAGACTATTATTAGAACTAATGGGATATTTAGATACCATGTATATTAAACCATCACATATCATATCATGTATTATTAGTTTACAATGTCAAATTACTAATATACATGGTAAATATCCCATTAGTTCTAATAATAGTGTTAGTGACCATGTCGGTTTAAAAAACCCAGATCTTTGATGATATAACTACGCAAAGTTATATTATCAATTAAATAAGAGATCTTACAGTTAAAAAGAGCTTGTAAATCGCTCATAAACGCAGGTTTTCTAAATACCTCAGAATATGGTGCCAATTTTCGAACCCCTAGGAATACGGTGCGTTTACCTTACTCTCTTTTATAGCTCTTGTCGCTGCGACAAACGAGTACTCGCCAGCGAGCGGTGTGAATAGTCAGCTAACTATTAATTTTAGTATCTGTTTTACTTACACAGGTTTTACAATCTTTTGTACGTTTCTTGAGCGAACAAATTGTTTATATCTAAGTAGTCGCTTCCTCGTCGGCTGTAGGACTGCTGTGTTAAAATGGTGGCACATTTTCAATAATATATTTGTTACGACTTTGAATGTGACACGCTATGTATTGGTGGCGCCGCGGGAACGTGTCAACGTCACGAATGTACACGACACATGTTCGTGTTCATTTCGCTCACGGAAGCCGTAGTGTGACCGCTTTCTGTTGCTTTTTAAAGGAAATAAAACAAAAATCGTAGTTGAGAGTATTCAGAGAAGATTCTTTTTAAAGAAGGGATTTGGCCGCTTTTTAAGGCGTGATAAGACGCAAATCTTCAAGGTAAGGTAGTAAATCATAAAGGTAGGTATACAAATACGGTTGAAAACGGCGATGCGTAATTAAGTTCAATCTCGTGTCCGCCAATATGAAAGTTATTGCGCAGTTTTAATTTAATTTTTAAAAAATATATACCAATTACTTATAACATTTTTACGTATTTCTTTAGGTTGATTAAATTTCCTTTTTATAGGTACAAAATAAAATGAATAGTTGTCGCTCAAAATATTAAGCATTTCGAGACGAATAATGCTTAATATATTTTTTTCTTTTTTTGAAGATGCTAGTTCGTGTCTATATGACATCTTTGCATAAGTCTGTTTATATAAACTTGACTATACACTATATATTTTTTTTGGCTTGTAGTATGTAGCAATAGGCTAACTGTGCGATGAAATGTGGACGTTTTGTTGACGTAATTGTTTCTTATAAATTAATGTAATCAAATTCATGCATTTCTCTTTCAAAGAAAAAGGGTAGATTTTGACCATCATGGTCACCGATGTTTTGCAAAACCAATTGAGGCTACAGCCGTTTATAAAATATATAAGTATAAGATCAAATAAAATTACCTAGCGAAACTCCGCAGACGTGATGGGTATCCAGTAGACGACAAAATGAAAATGGTTTGATGTTTTTTTTTTGGGTTCAATGACCGCTGGTAGTGTTGTTACTTTAATTAAGTGTGGGTTGATGAAATCTTTTTTATTGTGTTGAGATGAGATATCGTTACCCATCACGTCTGTCAAATTTAAACACAAAAAAAAACTGATTTTTTAACTAAGTAATATTTTAAGTGGTTATAATTAACAAATTAATCTCTGTTTAATATTTCTTATTTGCCCCCAAAAGTATATTCAAAATTCATTTATTTACGTTACACGTCCGTGTTTGGGTCACAGAAATTCATATCTGTACTTTCAACTTAATCGGTCCATTTGTCCAGACGGATAGACAGACACACGAGTGATCCTATAAGGTTTCTCTTTTTCTTTTTGAGGTACGGAACTCTAAAAACACATAAAAATCAGCGCCGCCACTCACTATATCCATCATATCTATACGATCCACCCTCCAAGTCAAAATGTTAACTGTCTAACTGCTACAAGGGCAACTACTGGCAACACTTAGATTTATGTAAATCGCACGTTATTATGGCAATATCGAAGGGAAATTATTTATGTAGGGTAATTCTAGACTGTTAGTTATCAATGTTAAGTAGAATTAAATTGTCGAGGGTAAGGGTGGAATTTTCTCATGATTTTAGATTTTGAGGTAGTTTTATTAATTTAATTAACTCAGAAATTTGAATTGCTGTGGATATGTGTTATTGTTACAGTTTTTGACAGGCCAGTTGGCGTGGTTGGTTAAGATACCGCCTATCATGTCGCTGGTCGTGGGTTCGATTCCCACCCAGGACAAACATTTGTGTGCATGAACATGTCTGTTTGTCCTGAGTCTGGGTGTAATTATCTATATAAGTATGTATTTATAAAAAAAAAGAAGTGTATGTAGTATATCAGTTATCTGGTTTTCATAGTACAAGCTCTGCTTAGTTGGGAATCAGATGACCGTGTGTGAATAATGTCCCAGGATAATTCCAGTAACTGCGTAGCTACTAGGAACCATGAATCTAGCTGGTGACGTTTCATATGGGGTCACTGCCCATGTAGGTTATGTGAAATTATTTGATTTTTGAATTTGTCAATTATGAGACATCTAAATGCTAAATACATTTAATAAGTAGATGATGAACAAAAGATGCATTTACATTCTAGATAGCAAATTCCTGTGAATAGATACTTGGTAGATTAATTAAAGACCTTATCATAGGAAAACAATCAATCTGCCTAGCCTTTTCCCAACCATGTTGGGGTCGGCTTACAGTCTAACCGGATACAGCTGAATACTAGTATTTTACATGGAGCGACTGCCTATCTGACCTCCACAACCCAGTTACTGGGTAATACGATACCCCTTGGTAAGACTGGTTGTCAGACTTCTGACGTCCCGTAACGACTGTCAAAGATCCTCGAATGACAGCCGGGACCAACGGGTTAACGTGCTTTCCGAGGCACGGAGGAGTCTCGGTATGAAAAGATGGTCACCCATCCACAGACCAACTCCGGCAAGCGTAGCTTAACCTAATGGATCGACCCTTGCGGCTGTTATTACCTAGTGTCAATTATGAGACATGAAAATGCAAAATACATTTAATAAGTAGATGATGAACAAAAGATTACATTCTAGCTAGCAAATTCCTGTGAATAACTTGGTAGATTAATTAAAGATCATATTATAGGAAAACAAAAACGCTGTAAACAGGTATATAATGGTAATCTGATTTCCTTCAATATTTTAAATACATGGCAATGAAAACACGTTCACATTAGATCAAGGAAGCGATTACACATGTTCATGGGTCGCTGCACCTTTAAATGAAACCGTATAATTTACTGACAGTAAATCTTAGCCCAGCGCACGCGCCGTCGAACGAAAAACAATTAGAGCCACGTGCCAACCCTGACTCGTAATTATTGCCGCACCTTACCTGTGCACGCGACTGTGGCAACCCTAGATTGGTTACATTGAGTATTCATTGGTCTTTCTATGTGAAACCTCCACAAAATTAATGCGTGTTATAAGATAAAAGTGTACGTTATTTTTATAGTTACAAGGCCTAGCATTTTTTAATTTATATATTAAACCGTATATGTACACACATACATTGGTCCGTTGGTCCCGGCTGTCATTCGTGGATCTTTGACAGTCGTTACGGGTCGTCAGAAGCCCGAAAGTCTGACAACCAGTCTTACCAAGGGGTATCGTATTACCCAGTAACTGGGTTGTGGAGGTCAGATAGGCAGTCGCTCCATGTAAAATACTGGTATTCAGCTGCATCCGGTTAGACTGGAAGCCGACCCCAACATAGTTGGGAAAAGGCTAGGCAGATTGATTGATGTACACACATATAAACAGACAAGAAGAAATGAACAGAAAAATACATACATATAAAAGCAATGAGATGTTCTTCCGGCATACCTGCGATAGAATAGTAGATAAAAAGAGATGTAGACAAAATTCATAAAATAAAATAACAATCACTAATTTAAATACTACATACTTGTAACCCTACTGTCTAAACCTACTCTGTGCCTACGTAAATAAATGAATTATTTATTTAGAAGTAAAAACCAGAGTATGAAATTAATCGAAACAAATCGGGTATAAATATCTAGCCTATGTTCTCACTTCTCACTGGGACACAGGCCTCTTCGAGAGGGAGTGAGCTGTAATCTACCACGCGGGCCTAGTGAGGGTTGCTAGATATCACATTGGTTCGAGTTTTTGGTTCTAGGACATGTCAGTGTTATCTCGATGTTTTCCTTCACCATTTTGAGAGCAGTGGTGATGAAATTATTTACACAAAGTAAAGCGCTTGCCTGGGTTCTCTTAAGAAGATTGTAAGGTGACGATACGCGGCGCGACTCTTACACCCAATTACCTACATTTACACAAAGTAAAGCGCTTGCCTGGGTTCTCTTAAGAAGATTGTAAGGTGACGATACGCGGCGCGACTCTTACAGCCAATTACCTACATTTACACAAAGTAAAGCGCTTGCCTGGGTTCTCTTAAGAAGATTGTAAGGTGACGATACGCGGCGCGACTCTTACAGCCAATTACCTACATTTACACAAAGTAAAGCGCTTGCCTGGGTTCTCTTAAGAAGATTGTAAGGTGACGATACGCGGCGCGACTCTTACAGCCAATTACCTACATTTACACAAAGTAAAGCGCTTGCCTGGGTTCTCTTAAGAAGATTGTAAGGTGACGATACGCGGCGCGACTCTTACAGCCAATTACCTACATTTACACAAAGTAAAGCGCTTGCCTGGGTTCTCTTAAGAAGATTGTAAGGTGACGATACGCGGCGCGACTCTTACAGCCAATTACCTACATTTCATACAATTATTTACATAAATATTGTTTCGGCCGATAACGTTTTCACCCCCCTAAACCTTTACAAAATGAGACAATTTTAATTTCATTACTTTCAGTAGGTACACCTTAATCTAGGTATGTACGTTTTTCTTTTTTAGTAATTCAATTTAAGTTAATTTAAAAAAAAATGAAAACGCTCAAGGAAGTTTTTATGTCAAAAATATAGATATTTAGATGCTCATAACTTATATCGTATGCAATATTTATTTATAATAAAAACGTACGAACCTTGTGTTTTATTATACCTACAACATTTCCAAGAATTATGAAAATTTTACTATGTTTACGGGGAGAAAAACGTTATCGCTTTTTGTATGAAAATTGACAGCTTCACAATCCTCTTAAGTAGGGACTGGGCGAGCACTGCTCTCGGGTATAATAAAATAAAATATACATTACAGTTTTCCGCACAATTACACTTGCAATATCGCAATAAATTACTAGAAGCTCATGTTACGAAACACGGCATTACTTCCCACATCCATTCTAAGGCAGTGAGCACAATATTGTGCCGATCGACGAATTAATTGCGAGTCATAAAATCGATGAGCCATACACCCAACAATGGATCAAGCGAGGCGAGATGCGCCGCTACAAACGTTGTGACGTAAGAGTCGATCCGCGTATAAATCACGTGAAGGCACGCTCGTGTGCACCACCCTTAGTGTACGGTTCGTAGAACAAATGGGCGATAGGGATGGAAAAAATATCTGTATGTATAAATTATTCGTTGGATGAGTGATTTGTTTCTGCAGGTTCATGAACCTGATCAAAAACAAGAGCCTGAAAAGTTCGTCGAAAAAAGCGTGAGCAGACTATTTAATTGTAATATAAATAATATAATAATCCGCCTTTGTTTTCGACATAGGTGATTTTTCTTTTGTGGTTCGCTAATTTCTATAACCGTACTCAATTAGCTTATTGACAGCCAAATTATATGTTTCTTACTTATAGATGAGTTAACCAAGCAACATTTTTAGAGATCTCTCTAAAAGTTCTGGGGCCCCGAGACTCCCCTAAGTCACCTCCCAAAAATAACCGTATCTAAATCATTTGCGCTGCCCTTACAAGGCCGGTTCCACACGAGTGCACTCGTCGTCGGTCGTGCGCGGATGTAACACACCACCCAATATCGTCGCGTCGTTCCGACCCTGCCCATTAGCCCCAACTATCCGCCAGTGTGGGACGCGCCGATTATATTGTGTGACTCTTTTTGTTATTTCAATGAGCTAAGCTTTAGACGTAAGGATTTCGTAAAATATACGGATTTTTAGTTATAGTTTTCCACACGCACCAAAAAAAATCTGAGGCGTTTCTTTTTATGTTTAGAACCTGAAAAACATTCAAGTCACACTCCGTAGCATAAAACGATTACATTAATTTCTATAATCTCTCACTCCAGGTTCAGGGCAGATTCAGCTGTGGCAGTTCCTCCTGGAGCTGCTGAGTGACTCGAGCAACGCCGGCTGCATCACCTGGGAGGGTACTAACGGGGAGTTCAAGCTGACAGACCCCGACGAAGTGGCGCGCCGGTGGGGCGAGCGCAAGTCTAAGCCCAACATGAACTATGACAAACTCAGCCGTGCCCTGAGGTAACCACCCCGTAACACCGCGAGCCGTGGCGACCGTGCGGGTACCCTTTCTCGACTCCGATGCGACTTTGTGTTGCCATGCGATTTTTTAATGACATGTAATGCGACCGTCAACTTTCATTAACCTTCCCATTTGACATCTATTTGATAATTGTTTTTCGATTACACAGATATTACTACGACAAAAACATAATGACAAAGGTTCATGGCAAGAGGTACGCCTACAAATTCGATTTCCAAGGCTTGGCTGCGGCCACGCAGCCGGCGGCGAGTGATCCAACGTATAAGTACCAGAGCGATCTGTTCATGAGCTCGTACCACCACTCGGCTAAGCTCTCGTCTTTCATGGCCCCACATGCGGCTATGCCAACATCCACAGGTAATATATTTTAGTTACAAGCGATGTGCCCTAGCGATTTGTTTTTTTATTATTATTATTATTTTTACACTATTGAAATGTAAATATGATGTTTTTTAGCTCCGCTCAAAATATTTTCAATTAAGCTTGGGTTAAAAGAGCGCTGTTGTTTTAATAACAGACTTTTAGGGCCTTAGCACATCTCCGCCGCGAAACCGCGAATCAGCGAAACAGCATGAGGTTTCGCTGCTATAGTTTCGCGGCGGAGGTGTGCTAAGGGCCTTACCGGTGTAACTAACATATCTGGCGCAATGGGGGTGTACTAACAGATGCACCTCTGCCCAACCCTGCGGAGGATACTGGCGTGATGTTATTTTATGTTATTATAGCAGTGTTTTGACTTGACGTTGTGAAAAAATACTCCATGTATACCACGTTATTGTGGTCCTTAAGGTGCTCTCTTACACGAACCACAAATATTGAGCAATTCTCGGCAATTTCTGTAAATTGCTAGGTGTTGCTGGCACGGAGTAATTGACTAAAAATTGAGCAATAAATTGCCCGCGTAAGCGCACCTTTAGGCTCCGTTCATGGCATCGAGCAATGTGACTTGCGTCAAAATACACGCTCGTGCGTCTTTTGTTTCCGTCCGTCGCACAGTGTGAAGTATGTCGCATCTAGCGTCACTTTATTCAATACGTCATAATTATTTATTTTTCTATCTCGTAGCATAGTTAATATATTAAACTGAAACTTTTTTGGACATCTGGAGGGTGTCAGCTAAGCACTTGTATACTTATAAAAACAACAGTAAAAACAGTTTTTTTATATACTATATAAAAAAAACTGTTTTTTTTTTTAATACCTAAAGAAAATTATCTTAATTTATTTTCTACCGTTAATTGCATAATAACGGTACAAAATAAACATAACAAATAAAAAGTAATATTAGGTATATACCTACATATAATTAATTGAAAAGGTTTTTTTTAGTAACTAACATCTTTCGAGTCAATTATATCTTCTTCTTCATCCGAGTTCTCTTCTTGAGCTTCTTGAGCCTTTATGAGTGTTATTGTTTCCTGTTTCCTGAGGAAGTATTAAGCCAAACTTCAAAAATAGTGAGTTTCTTTATTTTTGTCCACCTAACGAAAAAATAACTTTGTATGATATGGGCAAATAGGTGCACGGGAAAACAACTGATTCCTATAAAGCACGAGTCAGGGAAGAAGAAAAAAAATGTTTCAGCTCGGATACACGCGGATACATTTTCTAATGTCTTAACATACATATGCATAATTAAAAATATAAACAAAAGAAAAACAAACATGTAGAAGTAATACATGTCTAACTTTCAAACTTACCTTCTAAGATATCTAAGACGCTGTACCTAGGTGATAATATAACTGCGCCTCTGTATGCCTATCAAAAACTTCAGCCGTGAAACACCTTTAATCAATCCGTCGATTACAAAATCCACATCACAAGTGTCAGTTTCTCGATGTTAAAGTATGAAAAATACCGACACCAACCCGCAAAATATTATCAAATCATACAGTTGACTTATCTAGCTATCGTGTAACAATATTGTATCGTTGAATATCGCATGTACACATTTTGGATAAAGTGACGCTAGATACGGGTTACTTCACAGTGTGCGTCGTCGTCGTCGTCGCGGTGACTCGTAGGCCGTGGCATGCTCTAAACATTGTTTCCTCCGCAGTCGCTGTGACAAGACGCGTGTCACTTGAGTGAGTAGCTCGTGGGCACGGGGTTGTAAGCGCTCTAGCGCTTTCTTGCGAAACCCAAGCTTTATGATCAACTAGCTTTTGCCCGCGTGGTTGTCGGAAATTATCCCACGGGAACGTACTACCGGGATCAAAAGTATCCTATGTCTTAATCCAGTTCATAGTCTACCCATGCGTCAAATTTCATCCAAATCCGTTCAGCAGTTTTAGCGTGAAAGCGTAATAGTTCTGTCATGATTCTAAAGACACGTGGCGCCATCTATTAACATAAGAACGTTATTGTTGTTTTCCTAGAGAACAGTACATTTTTTCGGGATGAAAGGTACCCTATGTCCGTTTCTGTACATGTGACAAAGTATTTGCAAAATTTCAGGATGATCAGTTCAGTGGTTTAGGCGTGAAATGGTAACAAACAAACTTACTTTCGCATTTATAATATTAATTAGGAATATTAGTTAGGATTGAATAAAATTAATGTCACCTAACAGCTTTGAAAATTGTAAAGTGTAACTAAGTACAGAAATAAATTAATTTAAATAAAACACGGAATGAAAAAGTTCCCACCACAACTCATTATTAAGTTATTATTAAAATTAATTTTGTATGCTCCAAACTGGTGAGATTTTAATAGCATAATATGTACCCTACCAACGTGCGCGCGACAGTGAACACTGTTGTGCTGGTAATCTGCATTTCTCTGCTAATGCTTCGGTACACTTGCGAGCACAAATATTTACACGCCGCTCAAAAGGGGTTGTCATTGGCACGGACTGAGTAGGTACACTTGACTTAATGGAACATACTATTTAAACTTAGTAGTATAGTGCCGTATTGGACTTTTAAAAGGAGATTGGGAGTGGAACTTGTGAAACTTTATTCGTAACCGAAATGTATTGTTATACCTATTGAGTCCTATTTCAGGACGTTTATTGCCTGCCTCACAAAGTTTTCTACATGAAAACTGAAAGAAACTATAATGATACGAGGGTTTTTTAGATACTCACAAAACAAGGACAAACATTCTGTGTAGGTACACGTTAAATAAGACATAGATAGGTACTTAGAATCTTTAGGTAGGTAAAGCTTTGGTTTCTTAAGAAAGCGGTGAATGGTCACAATATCGGCTGTCCAAATATATAGTGCTTTTAGACAGGATTTCCTTGAAGACCGTTATAATATGGCGGAACTACTCCAAGGAATCCAAAGCACCAATTTCACCAATGAAACTGATTACCATCAGCACATCTAAAACGCGTTCAAGAGCAATCACTGTCATTATTGTTGTGGAATATTGACACTGACGGTTCTTAAAACGCAGTTTAGATGTGCTGATCGCTTTCAGTTTCATTGGCGAAAATCGCCATTAGTATGTGCTCACAACTACGGTTTACCGAGTTGATTTATTGTGATGAATTGATGAAAATGTCAAAATTGTTATCATGTTAATGCGCTCTCTGCAAAATGGTGTAATTTCCTTTTTTTTTCATATTTCTTGGAGACACACAAGAGCGTATACGGATCCAAACTTAAAATTATGTCTGAGCCTTTTTTATTTGCCTATTAAACATATACATGAAAATATTGTTGAGACATATTTGTATTTATGATTTTCAATATTCCTCCTCTACAAGTCACTGTTCAGCTTCTTGAAAGTCCGATACGCTCTTGTGTGTCACCTCTAGGACATAATAACTTAGGTAAGAAAACTTTTGTTTCAGCGTCGATATTCCCGTCTGCGTCGTGGGGCAACTGGGGCGGCGGCGGGAGCAATCTGTACTCACCGCACTCTATGGCCCCACCCCATGTGACGTCACACCTTGGCACCTACCCGCACTACGCATGACCATCATACATTAATACGGCGATTGATTAATTATTTTTTTTTTTTTTTACTGTTACCTTTTTTTTGTTCGATCGTTTTCGAACTTTATAATTTAATAGATACGTGTAATAATTTGGTTGTCGATTTAAAACAACACAGTCGTTTTAACAACTTATTAATATATTAGTTTTTTTTTTGTGAATATATCGATCGCAACGGTTTTTAATATACCCTGTAGGTATTCCTTCGAAGAAGCAATGTTTTAGAAATATATTTTATTGTTATCATTTATCTCAATTAGATGAATGTAATATGTTTTTCATGACACGAGTCAGGTGGACCGCATCCCTAGTCTTTTATCAAAGAATGATGTAAATAATAGATACTCATTAAAATAAGTAGAATTATTTATTTAGGATAACAAACTAATGAAAAATTTTATTGGTCGTATGAAAATTATAGTGAAAATAACGAATACTTCTCGCTTTTAACTGATCAGTGTTTTGCAATAACATTCAACTATTGAGCTGAAGACTAATTGTAGCGCCTACTGGTCTGAAACCCTTTTCATGAATATCTTACAAGCAAGACATACTTTCTTTAAATAGGTATTTAAAATGGTATTTACCTTAACCAAGGAAAATATTTCTGTGCGACACTAAAATTCACAATTTCGACGCTACTCCCTATTTATTTTTTATGAAGTTATTGCAAAATTAGCAAAGAAAAGTATTCGCTACTCAAAAAAAATTAAGCACATTCGCCACGTATAGTTAACGATTGGTGATATTATACTCAGTATTAATAAACATGTAAAATAAATTTTACTTATAAGAAAAGATCCTAAATGATTTTTAATAAGAACATCAAACTAAGGTCGTTTTGAAAAAATAAAACTAAGCTCAAAATTTTTGTGCCATCATAAAAATATGCATGAGTAAAAGAACAGCCGACTTGATTTTAGGCAGATTGCAATGTTTGAATAAGTACCTACTATTACAGCTTTTTTGTACATAACATTATTATCAACAGTATTACAAAGAAGCAATACTTTGTATTTATATATATGCAAATTTATTTAAACATATAAGTAATTAAAAAAGACAGCTATTACAGTCTAATTTGGTATTCCACTTGGTATTAATTATTATACCTAATAAAATATTTATTTTTGGACATTCGAATGATGACAGTTCAATTGTATTGTTATGAGGATCACAAATGAATAGATTTTTTTTTTAATTTACTTTACCATTCGTTCAATGTGTAGGTTTACGACCCATATAACGTTTCCCGACCTATTTAAATACTGAAACAGTATTAATCAATTCAATATTTTTATTACAGTCATCAGGATAATCCTGATATCTATTACCCATGTTACCCCCTATTGTACCTAATAATTCCAAATGTGAATTATAAATAGACGTGTATATATTATTAGATTATTTTAAAAAGTGCAATCGTATTAGTAATAGGTCTAGTTTAGATATAAATTATTCATGTAATTTATTAGTTACATAAAAGTATTACCATTTATTTTACAATATAAAGCTACCTATAGCTAGTAATTTGATTTATATGTTTAGATTTAATCTGTTGCGGTTTGAACTGATTTGAGATTGGGTATCGTCATGCTAGTTTCGTAACACAGTATTAATGTTTCATTAAATAATTCTTAAAGATTTTTCATGGATTAAGTTTCATAAGATTTTAAAGTCACACACGTCTTCAAGACTGGTCATTTTTGACAACTAAGCTCAAATTGGACTTTTGATTTGCTCTCTCAGGGCTCAGTGTAACAAAGTATGCTCACTAGCATGAGATGCCCTATTGAGGGAGAAGATAAATAAGTATTGCTTAATATAATTCGTCTATTTAAATATGTCATCTAAATATTAGTGTTGTAATTTTATTTTAAATATGTTTTTAGAATAATTTTACTTATCCTAAGATTTACCTATTTAGGTATAGTGATTTGCAAAGAAATTCCAGTCAATAGATTATTTATTTTATGTATTTATATCGTAGAATTTGTTTTTCAGTGTATTTCTTTTCAATATAAAATATATTTTTATTCGAATGCATGTGTCAATAATAATGAAAAAACATTTAGTCGTAGAATACCATTGTATAGATGTTATTGTATTTGAAAATGAATAAAACAAATGAAATGTCTTTTTGTTAGTTTATTTTTCTTTATTACATCCAGACTCAGAACATGAAAACCAGACGAGTAACTACTGTCAGCATCGAAAATATAAAACTCTGGAAAGTGCGGCTGTCTAGTCTGCCACGTTCGTCTAGTGGTCTCAAGCACTACTGCTGGGCGTGAGGACTTGAGTTCAATTCCCGGGTAAGACAAAGTGTAATTGGGTTCTGCCATCTGGAATTTCTGTGCAGCAGCCTGGAGTCTGGATTTGTGCCCGGTTGATGGCTATAGACTTACCCCTTATTACATTGGACTTAAAAATAACTGGCGAAATGTGAGTGTACTGTTACTGTTACAGTTCAGATTCTACCTATTTGAAAATACTGACTCCACAGGGCGTGAAGCTAGGTACAAAACATTGATGATAGAGCAATAGATATATATTATATCATTTATAAGTTGAAACGATACAATATTCGGAGGAAATCCACCACCCTAGCTTAAGCCGAACCACAGATTAGATATTAGTAGCAAGCTAAGCCGAACTCCGGCCTAAAACCAAAAGATGAATTACCTTTTCTATTTATTTAAAAAAGGGAGTTCTATAACGGCGTGATAATAAAATGGCAGCCAGTACAATATAAGGTTAAGGAACCTTTACAGTAGCCCCCGAAGAGCAGAGCAGCGAGCCCCTTCGGGGAATACGAGCGTAATAAATATAGGTATAATCACAGAGCCCACAATCATCGCATCGTCAGCAACTAGAGATGCCTTTACGTATAATGGCGCAACTGAGCGCAAGCTAACTGTCACAGAGCATTGTAAGAATTGACCGTAGACAGAGAATGCTATAGAGAAATTGATAACTTATAATTTTTATTTGAAAAGAGAGACCTACGCCGATGTCGTGAAAAGAAATGAAACAAAACGATGAGATTTTTTGTTTCACGGCGTGTGCCACGTTTTCCCAGGTTCGCACACTACTTTGCTAAACAAAGTTGGACAGTAAACGTGCAGCTACCTGTCTTATTCCTATAAAATACATTTTAAGTGCTAATTAACATAATTAATTAATTTATGTTATATTTTGTTGTGAACAATTTAGACTTAATATTTCAACAATAAAAAAATATATATATAACCGTGTACCTAGGTGTAAAAGTGATAGTGAAACGAAAATGCCAGTCTTGTCTTTTCATTCTTAAGTATGAAAAAAAAAAGGCTCTAATAGTAAGGTTGATATAGGCTCTACTCTATTGGGCAGCTGGATCTAGGGCTTGATTCAGTAAGCGGTACTTCTGGACACGGCTCGCATTGTTAGAAGGTTCCTCTCTCTGGAGCCCTGGCCGCCGGTAGCTTGGACCCTGTTCCCGATACCGGTGTTTAGCCACCCAAACCCACAGTCCAATATGTTTAGTTTCCATGTACAGCAATAGTCCTGCACTAACCTGTCCTTGGGTGTGCTTGCAAAGTGCATATAGGGATAATCGTCCGCGTCGGTTGGTGCCTCCTCATCATTTAAAATTATCTAAGGGGCCTCTGCGAGTTGACTTCGGCCCCTCGTGCGCCTTTCAAAGGTCCCGGACCCCAGGGTCCCGAGATATACGAAGAAAATAATAATAAGGACCCTTAGGTGCTGATCTAAAACAAAATAGTCAGAAAAACGCTAAGCGAAAACGAAGTAATAGCGTGGGCAAGCAATACGATGCCACGATGTGGGGCGCAGCGGGGGAACAAGAACTTTCACGCGGACGAAGTCGCGGGCAGGAGCTAGTTAGTAATATGCAGCGCGAGACAATAATAACACTTGAAGGTACTTAGGCTCAAAGGTTTTCAGCCTCCTTGGTACAATCAACTTCTTCTAACTGAACAGACAGCTGTGCTGCTGGGGAGTTTGTTGCGCCACTTTTTCGTAGCTAAAGCACTAGGAAGTAGTGAAAAGTGGACATTTTAGGGGAAAGTCTTATGTAATTTACGTTCAAAAAGTGATTCCCAACCTAATTTGAAGAACTGAATTTTGATTAAATTTTTTTGAATATTTTATCATACATTGAGGAAAAATGTCTTTTGAACTAGTAATTATAGTGACGGCGTGGCTTTAGATTTGGGCGTAACGTCGCTACTGCGTTTGAGTGTTGTAACTCATGGAAGATTGTCTATCATTGTGGAGTGCCTCCCACTTATGGATTTAAGTAATAGAGGTATAATAATTTTGTATACTAGAGTAACCTTTTTATTTGCTATACCTCTTTTAGTGATAAGACCGCCCATTATGTCACCCTATGTAAAATGTCTACATTTATCTGTAATTGAAGTGAAAACTTCTGCAGGTGGTGCGTTGAGCGATTTTTTGGTAGGGGAAAATCTTATGAGTTCACGTCACGCATCACGCGTGAAAAAACAATGATTAATTCCAACCTAAGAACTTTAATGTTGCCAACTTTTCATTAAATTATTACCTACTATTATGGGAAATATGTACCTATCCTGCAGTGTTTATTAATTATATTGTTATGAATCAGAAGTGAAATACTTAGTGAAAAAATAAACATTCTTTTAATAGGTACCTTTAAATTACACTTTTACAAAAATTATAAAAATATCAAAATAAATGCTGTAAATATTAATCAAATAGAAATCACACAAGCCAAAAGGAATAATCAATAAAACAACTCAAAATAACCGAAAAATAACTAACCACACAATAAGACGCCGTCCTATGGTCATGCTCGTGCGATGATGCGATGCGATTTCATCGTGCGATGAAACCGCTCCCGCGATAAGAAATTGTGCGTCCTGTTTTGGAGCGATGCGATCACACTCGAAATGGCTCTTATCAGAGATGCACAGTTTTTGCATGATCGTGCGATCTTCAATGGGACATTTAATAGTTATCAGTATGTTTGAACGCACGGTCGCACGATCATTTTCGTCAGACGTACGCATCACCGTACGAGCGATGGCAATAGGACGGCGCCTAATGGTCAGGTAGCACGTCCGTTCCGAGCGCCGTCCAAGCAAAAAAAAAGGCCGTTGCCGCACCGCGCGCCTCTTTTATAACCTTCTGTTGACAGCTGATTGCTTGACTTCTTTAAGATGTCACTTCGCCATCCGTTACTAACACGGCCTCTCCTGATGCTCTGACGTCCTCATCAGATCCCGAAGATGATCCCGTCTGATCTGTAGCAGTGTCTTCCAATAGGACGCTTGAGTCTTCGCTGTCTCCTGTAATCAGACAATCGCATTACATAAAAGACTTCAGACGGAGAAGCAAAAACATCTCTCTCAGATATACGTATAAGAGGTAAATGCCATTAAGTTTAACAAACCAAATAAGTAACTTGGTCGCACTGCAGACAGATGTACCTAGTTAGCGTGTCTCATAGCGGCTGTTGACATAGGCACATTGTTAGTGTATCACCCAGACTTCTACAAACACTGTAGGCATAGGCTCTCAGTTTGCATACCTCCCAATGGCTGTTGACATAGGCACATTGTTAGTGTATCACCCAAACTTCTACAAACACTGTAGGCATAGGCTCTCAGTTTGCATACCTCCCAATGGCTGTTGACATAGGCACATTGTTAGTGTATCACCCAGACTTCTACAAACACTGTAGGCATAGGCTCTCAGTTTGCATACCTCCCAATGGCTGTTGACATAGGCACATTGTTAGTGTATCACCCAGACTTCTACAAACACTGTAGGCATAGGCTCTCAGTTTGCATACCTCCCAATGGCTGTTGACATAGGCACATTGTTAGTGTATCACCCAGACTTCTACAAACACTGTAGGCATAGGCTCTCAGTTTGCATACCTCCCAATGGCTGTTGACATAGGCACATTGTTAGTGTATCACCCAGACTTCTACAAACACTGTAGGCATAGGCTCTCAGTTTGCATACCTCCCAATGGCTGTTGACATAGGCACATTGTTAGTGTATCACCCAGACTTCTACAAACACTGTAGGCATAGGCTCTCAGTTTGCATACCTCCCAATGGCTGTTGACATAGGCACATTGTTAGTGTATCACCCAGACTTCTACAAACACTGTAGGCATAGGCTCTCAGTTTGCATACCTCCCAATGGCTGTTGACATAGGCACATTGTTAGTGTATCACCCAGACTTCTACAAACACTGTAGGCATAGGCTCTCAGTTTGCATACCTCCCAATGGCTGTTGACATAGGCACATTGTTAGTGTATCACCCAGACTTCTACAAACACTGTAGGCATAGGCTCTCAGTTTGCATACCTCCCAATGGCTGTTGACATAGGCACATTGTTAGTGTATCACCCAGACTTCTACAAACACTGTAGGCATAGGCTCTCAGTTTGCATACCTCCCAATGGCTGTTGACATAGGCACATTGTTAGTGTATCACCCAGACTTCTACAAACACTGTAGGCATAGGCTCTCAGTTTGCATACCTTCCAATGGCTGTTGACATAGGCACATTGTTAGTGTATGTATCACCCAGACTTCTACAAACACTGTAGGCATAGGCTCTCAGTTTGCATACCTCCCAATGGCTGTTGACATAGGCACATTGTTAACGTATCACCCAGACTTCAAACTATACATAGCTTCAAAAAATGCAGCACATGTCTCAGGAGTCCACGCACCCGTCCAGGGTATGGATAAACTGCGCAGCAGCGTATGTGGTCTTGCCATAGGCACCCGCCAGAAGCTGCAGCTCATAGCGCCCATGGTCCAGGGCTCCAATTATGCGGTAAGGCCCACGCATACCAGGATCAAGTTTCCCCATAGACTGGTATTACTTGATGACGAACGCTAAGTCGCTTTGCTGTAGGCACGTGGAGGCAGTCGGTCTTCATTAACACGCCTGTCTTGATTGCTTTGATTTTTGCTCAACCGTTTGGTCGGCCTTTGTCTTCTCATCTCCCGTAGTGGCTAACGGTTTCCACCAGACGATTCGATGGCAACAAGTCGGATTAGTGTGCGAATGACTGGGGTAGTTCCTTCGGCACCAATAAGCAGATTAAGCGGGGACTGCTAGGCGGTCTTTTGATTGGCCATGTTGATAATCAGCTGTAACCTCCACGACTGTTCAGACCATTCCCCTTTCCGATGGTTCACTTCGATCCTCAACATGTCAAGGACAGTGCGAACGTAACGCTCCACCTGACCATTGGAGTGGTGCATCTCGGGAGTAATACATATAATGAACCTGACAACTTAAATCATTCATTAGAGACACAAAACCAGATTATTGAAACATTCTACCTCTATCACATACAATTGTCTTAGGTGTTCCAAACAGAGACACAACTTTTGCATAACACGTTTTTACTAATTTAAGTGCGCAGTACCAATAGGGTTTAATAACCAATATATCGGAAAAGAATCCACAACAACTAAAACGTGTTTATTACCGTTAGATACTAGCAATAGACCTAGAGCATCGACATGTAAGATGTCAAAAGAAATATTTGGTTTTGTCCAAGAGTTAATTGGTAGTAGTGGAGCTCGTGGAACTGTCTTGTGAGCTATACATATACGAGGCAGTGGGATATATACTTAGAAATAAAAGTTCTGAGACCAGTGGGCTTAGCATGACCACTTGTCTATCTCTACGAAGTTAATTGGTAGTAGTGGAGCTCGTGGAACTGTCTTGTGAGCTATACATATACGAGGCAGTGGGATATATACTTAGAAATAAAAGTTCTGAGACCAGTGGGCTTAGCATGACCACTTGTCTATCTCTACGAAGTTAATTGGTAGTAGTGGAGCTCGTGGAACTGTCTTGTGAGCTATACATATACGAGGCAGTGGGATATATACTTAGAAATAAAAGTTCTGAGACCAGTGGGCTTAGCATGACCACTTGTCTATCTCTACGAAGTTAATTGGTAGTAGTGGAGCTCGTGGAACTGTCTTGTGAGCTATACATATACGAGGCAGTGGGATATATACTTAGAAATAAAAGTTCTGAGACCAGTGGGCTTAGCATGACCACTTGTCTATCTCTACGAAGTTAATTGGTAGTAGTGGAGCTCGTGGAACTGTCTTGTGAGCTATACATATACGAGGCAGTGGGATATATACTTAGAAATAAAAGTTCTGAGACCAGTGGGCTTAGCATGACCACTTGTCTATCTCTACGAAGTTAATTGGTAGTAGTGGAGCTCGTGGAACTGTCTTGTGAGCTATACATATACGAGGCAGTGGGATATATACTTAGAAATAAAAGTTCTGAGACCAGTGGGCTTAGCATGACCACTTGTCTATCTCTACGAAGTTAATTGGTAGTAGTGGAGCTCGTGGAACTGTCTTGTGAGCTATACATATACGAGGCAGTGGGATATATACTTAGAAATAAAAGTTCTGAGACCAGTGGGCTTAGCATGACCACTTGTCTATCTCTACGAAGTTAATTGGTAGTAGTGGAGCTCGTGGAACTGTCTTGTGAGCTATACATATACGAGGCAGTGGGATATATACTTAGAAATAAAAGTTCTGAGACCAGTGGGCTTAGCATGACCACTTGTCTATCTCTACGAAGTTAATTGGTAGTAGTGGAGCTCGTGGAACTGTCTTGTGAGCTATACATATACGAGGCAGTGGGATATATACTTAGAAATAAAAGTTCTGAGACCAGTGGGCTTAGCATGACCACTTGTCTATCTCTACGAAGTTAATTGGTAGTAGTGGAGCTCGTGGAACTGTCTTGTGAGCTATACATATACGAGGCAGTGGGATATATACTTAGAAATAAAAGTTCTGAGACCAGTGGGCTTAGCATGACCACTTGTCTATCTCTACGAAGTTAATTGGTAGTAGTGGAGCTCGTGGAACTGTCTTGTGAGCTATACATATACGAGGCAGTGGGATATATACTTAGAAATAAAAGTTCTGAGACCAGTGGGCTTAGCATGACCACTTGTCTATCTCTACGAAGTTAATTGGTAGTAGTGGAGCTCGTGGAACTGTCTTGTGAGCTATACATATACGAGGCAGTGGGATATATACTTAGAAATAAAAGTTCTGAGACCAGTGGGCTTAGCATGACCACTTGTCTATCTCTACGAAGTTAATTGGTAGTAGTGGAGCTCGTGGAACTGTCTTGTGAGCTATACATATACGAGGCAGTGGGATATATACTTAGAAATAAAAGTTCTGAGACCAGTGGGCTTAGCATGACCACTTGTCTATCTCTACGAAGTTAATTGGTAGTAGTGGAGCTCGTGGAACTGTCTTGTGAGCTATACATATACGAGGCAGTGGGATATATACTTAGAAATAAAAGTTCTGAGACCAGTGGGCTTAGCATGACCACTTGTCTATCTCTACGAAGTTAATTGGTAGTAGTGGAGCTCGTGGAACTGTCTTGTGAGCTATACATATACGAGGCAGTGGGATATATACTTAGAAATAAAAGTTCTGAGACCAGTGGGCTTAGCATGACCACTTGTCTATCTCTACGAAGTTAATTGGTAGTAGTGGAGCTCGTGGAACTGTCTTGTGAGCTATACATATACGAGGCAGTGGGATATATACTTAGAAATAAAAGTTCTGAGACCAGTGGGCTTAGCATGACCACTTGTCTATCTCTACGAAGTTAATTGGTAGTAGTGGAGCTCGTGGAACTGTCTTGTGAGCTATACATATACGAGGCAGTGGGATATATACTTAGAAATAAAAGTTCTGAGACCAGTGGGCTTAGCATGACCACTTGTCTATCTCTACGAAGTTAATTGGTAGTAGTGGAGCTCGTGGAACTGTCTTGTGAGCTATACATATACGAGGCAGTGGGATATATACTTAGAAATAAAAGTTCTGAGACCAGTGGGCTTAGCATGACCACTTGTCTATCTCTACGAAGAGTAGGCAACGGAGCTCAATCTTAGTACAAAAAACTGGGGACAGTGGGCTTAGCATGACCGCTTGTTTATCTCGACGAAGAGTAGGCAACGGAGCTCAATCTTAGTACAAAAAACTGGGGACAGTGGGCTTAGCATGACCGCTTGTTTATCTCGACGAAGAGTAGGCAACGGAGCTCAATCTTAGTACAAAAAACTGGGGACAGTGGGCTTAGCATGACCACTTGTCTATCTCTACGAAGAGTAGGCAACGGAGCTCAATCTTAGTACAAAAAACTGGGGACAGTGGGCTTAGCATGACCACTTGTCTATCTCTACGAAGAGTAGGCAACGGAGCTCAATCTTAGTACAAAAAACTGGGGACAGTGGGCTTAGCATGACCGCTTGTTTATCTCGACGAAGAGTAGACAACCTTTTCCAAAGTGAAGTAGAAATCCTTCTACAATTTGCCATTTTGTCTTTCGTGTCTAGCGATCTTTGTCTAGGTCCTTTTTTATGTAGACTATTTCGGAAGAAAGTTGTCTAGGGTAGTGAAGACAATTTGATTTTGTAATCGCCATTCTAAAGACAGTAGAAAACTTTTTACTCGACGGTCGCAAAGTATGTACGGTTATCTACAAAATCATTTTATTTTTCCCTCTTCTTTTGCTTATATCTCGAAAATGGTGTGTCCTATCGCAAAAATAATGAAAATGTCTACCCCCTTCACAAGGCCCATAAACCCTTAAACCCTTAGGACCTAGACATGTAGGTAATAATTTTTCACATTTTCCACACAAAAAAAGAAAAATTTCATATATTCCATATAAAACACGTTGATAATCGCATCTTCTCCGGAGCTACGGGCTCGCATCCGCAGTAGTATTTATATGCATGACGTTATATTTTAAAAAATTGAGAATCAAACAGAAAAAAGAAATCCTGTAAAAAAACAAAGAATCCTGAGTCAAATATAAATTGAATATCGTCAAGTGCAGTTGACTCTTTCTACTTTGTTGCCGTCGCACTGTCTGCACGATAACGTCATTTTTGTCTACTCTTCCGTCGACAAGACGCTTCTCTACGGTTCTCGTGCTAAGCCGGTTGGAAACCAAAAGTATTTTAAGATACGATCAACAGTTTTATCAGCGTTAATATGGTTATGTTCATCAAATATTCGGAGAAGGCTTAAACGACGTCCTTTTGGTGTGTAACAAAGTAACCTAGGCTCGTCATCTACAGGTGTGAAGCGATAGTAGAAAAGATTATTGCATTAAACATAGTGTGAAGAGTCCAAGTTTCCTTCATCTTCATCAGGTCTTTACCTGATTAAGGTTTCGGTCTCCTCGTGTCCTGCTTGCCCGATTTGAGCCCAATTACGTGGTTTGTCGATGTTATTTACCTTAGTTACGGGATTCCGGCTAAGATAGTCTCTCCTGAATTGAATTGTAAAATTAAAATCTCTTAGGTAAATCCACCATCCCGCTACCCTTGGGAGTAGATCCTTCTTATTGTGGGTGGATTTTAAAGCATTGCAGTCTGTCACTATAGCAAATGGCATTCCAATGAGGTAATGTCTAAAATGGTTAAGAGCTTATACTAGAGCGAGTGTGTCCAGTTCATAAGAATGGTAACGTTGTTCACTACCTTTTGTAACCTGGCTATAGTAAACAACCGCACGCTTATTAGCATCCTTATGAACCTGTAGGAAAACTGCGCCATAACCTACACTACTCGCATCTGTGTGAACTTCAGCAGGAAGCTGTGGGTCAGAAATGTAGGCCATTTCTGGGTCACTAGTAAGACACTTTTTAAGCTCTTGGCGAACGCTTTCCTGCTGTGGTCTCCAGATGAACTCAACAGATTTACGCGTCAAACGAGCAATACAAGCTGTTTTTATCGAGTAACTAGGTATGTACTTTCTGAAATAACCAGCAAGGCCTAAAAATTGTCTTGCTTGTTTGACATTCTGGGAAACGGGTACGTTCACGAGCGCTTGGACCTTACTTGTTGACGGCCGAACTCCACCATTTGATATAATTCTGCCTAAAAATTCAATTTCTTGGCATAGAAATTGAACACTAGCGCAAATTCACTGAGAAACCGACCTTAGTCAACACAGCTAAAACTTCATCTAATATCTGTAAGGCCTGCAGGCTTAGCACGAGAACCATAGAGAAACTTCTTGTTGACGTAAGAGTAGACAAAAATGACGTTTCCGTGTAGACAGTACGACGACAACAACGACCAAGTAGAAAGCGTCAACTGCACTTTTACGAAATTCACTTTTTTACATAATTCGACTCAGAATTCTTTGTTTTTCATAAGCAGTCATTCATTCACTTTTCATTCATTGTTGTTGATTTTCTTTCTGTTTAATTCTCAATTTTTACAAATATTAATCAATGAGGTCGTGGAGTTCTTGAGCACACTAGACCGACAATCAAGCAACCTTGCGGCAATGAGCCAAGCTATGAAGCTTGGCATCCACCAGTTTTACGTCGCCAATGAGCCTCTTAGCTCTGCGTTCCACCAAGTCAAGCGCAGCTAGTTGATACTTTGCTGATCCATCCCAAAGGTGGCTGCAATACTCCATTCAGGATCGGACTTGCGCTTTGTAAAGAGTTAAAAAACGTCCAGGCGTAAAGTATCGCTTCACGCTTTTAGGATGCCCATTTTCTTGGCCGCAGTTTGGGCTTTGTACTCGATGGTGGCATAAAAGTTGGGACCAGATGTCAACTCCATGCCTAGGAGCTCAAGTCGATCAGTTACAGGAACAGATGTACCCCGAAAAGTAGGAGTTTGAGCGAAACGACTACTTTTAGCGGTAAAAAGATGCCTGTGTTTTGGTGGCGTTAAAAGAGACCAGATTATCATCACCCCACTGGGAGACAAGGCTTAAGGTCAAATATGTCCGCTCTACCATGGCCTTTCTCAAAGAACGAACTTCGGCCCCGCTGGTTTTTGCACTGGACAAGTATCTCTCTGATACTGTACTGTCATCTGCGTACCCAACAATACCAGGCTGAAGCGGGTCATTGATGTGCAGCAGGAAAAGAGTTGCAGAGAGAACAGACCCCTGAGAAACTCCGGCATCAATAGCCATAAGGTCAGAGGTCCAACCAACAACCACTACTCTGGTAATGGGCAGGGTCTGCACTGTTGCCGTTTTTGGGCACTGGTTGTACATTTGCAAGCTTCCAGGATTTCGGCACCGTTCTTTTTTCAAGAGAGAGGTGGAACAAACGTGTCAACACAGGAGACAGTTCAGACGCACACTGTCTCAACACCCTCGCTGGAATGCCGTCAGGCCCGCTGGCCTTGTTCACGTCTAGACTGCACAATACTCTTCGTACCACTTTAATATGAACTGAGATCTCCGGCATCCAGGAGTCACAATGAGGTACAGTAGGTGGTTGCTTGGAGCCAGCGACCAGACGTGAATTGCTTGCAAAAAGAGATGCAAATAAATTTGCTTTCTCACTTGCAGAAGAAGCCAGCGACCCATCAGGTTTCATCATTGGAGGTAAGGTGGGACGACAGAAATTCGTTTTAGGCGCTATAGACAAGGACCAGAACTGTTTACTTTGCGAAGCCAGCCTGGCCCCAATACGTCCAACATGGTCGAAACGTGCCCTACGTAAAACATAGAAACCGAAATATCCCAAAAAAACCGTAAAATATAGAAACCGAAATATCCCAAATCAAACATGAGCAACACACAAAATGTTCGGCTCTAAAATCGCCCGTCGAGTGTCACGAAGACCTCATCCTAGAACTTAAGGATCGATGCGACCGTGAGAAAAACATTGTTATTGTGGGTATATCGGAAATAAACGACAAAAACTGGAAATCAAGACAACACCACGATAACCAGGAAATTATGAAGATAATTACAATGCTTTTTCAAGATTGCCCTAAGCCGATCAAATCACAGAGACTAGGAAAATATGTGCAAAACAAGAACCGACCCATAAAAGTTTACTTCAAAAATTCCGAAACTGCTAAATACCTGTTAAAAAATAGAACTAAACTACCTGAAAACATGCAGATTTTTTCTGATCAAACCCGAAAACAAAAACAATACTTAGAATCTCTTAAGGATCAGCTAAATAAGCGTACACAGGATGGTGAAGAAAACCTCACTATTAAATATGTGAAAGGAACACCTACAATAGTTACTGCAAACCAAAAAAACCAGTAAGTAACCCATCACAAAATGCCAAACCGACGGATAGTTCTAGGAAACTATACCATCATATAGTAAATAAGTATGAGGACATTCCATTGCATCCGTCTTCACTAAGATTTCTTTACGCAAACTTACGCAGTATACGCAAGCCTGGAAAGTTCGATGAAATAAAATGCATTCTAAAGGCCATAAAAAGGACTACCCACCTTTTGATTTTCACTGAGACGTGGATTAACTCAGAATCTGATGCGAAACTATACCAACTACCTGGCTATACTCACATCTATAACTATAGACAGAATTGTAAAGGCGGAGGCGTTTCCATTTATGTGCACAACAGTATTAAATATGATATAACTGAAGAATTATGCGAGAACGGAAACCATTATTTATGGATATATATAAATAAACTATCATTAAACATTGGAGCAATTTATAAACCGGGGGATACCAACATAAAAAACTTTTTAGAAATATATTCATCCCAACTGGAGCGACGAAAACGATCAATAGTTTTTGGAGATTTTAATATAGATTTACTAAATGCAAACAGTAAGGTATCAAAATATCAACATGGAGTCCAAGAAGCCGGCTATAGAATAATAAATAAAATCAACAAATCATACAGCACGCGTGACACGGCCACAACAAACACAATACTGGACCATGTATGTACTAATATAAACAACCATTCTATCAGCGTTTCGATAATTGAATCAAGTCTTTCTGACCATAAGCAGATATATCTAGAAATGAGAAGTTTGCCTCCTCAGCATAACAAAAAGAAACATTATAAGGCTCTGGATTACGAGAATTTGTACAACAACACACTAGAAGCAAAATACAGCAATGATGACCACGACTATAATCAACTAGAGACATTTATTTCAGAACAGATAGAAAATAACAAAAAAGATAAGGTTAAAATTCTAAACCTACCCCAACAAGACTGGATTAATCAGAACATTATAAACGCAATCAATTCACGAAATAGTTTATGGCAGCAAACCAAATTAAACCCAGATAATGACGATTTGCGAAAAAAGTACCAGAAAGAACAACTAAATGTGAAGATGTTAATGAACACGCATAAGACGACCTATTACTATGAGTTATTTCAAAGCTGCAGTAGTCAACCAAAAAAAATGTGGGACCTGATTAATAACTTAGGTTTAAATAAAATTAAAGACAGTGCCCCTCCTCCCAAACTTATGTCAAACGCTGGACTTCTAACAGAAGGTAACTCAATATGTGACTTGTTTAATTCTTTCTTCTCATCTATAGGCGCAGACTTAGCAAAACAAATACCAGACACATATCACACAAATACGGGCAACACATTGATGTACGATCACAACTATACACATGACATAACACTAAACGAACTAACGCCGTGCACCTCAGAGGAAATAATTAGAATCATAGACGACCTCGATAGTAACACTAGCACTGGTCTGGATGGTATTAGTACTAAGGCAATAAAATGTTTGAAAAATATAATCGTTGAGCATCTGACCAACTGTATAAATGCCTGTTTGCGACATGGAACTTTTCCCGACACTCTCAAGGTGGCTAGGGTCAGTCCTATTTACAAATCTGGGAAGAGGACTGACCCAAGTAACTATAGACCGGTGTCAGTCTTACCTGTTATGTCCAAAATATTCGAACGCGTATTATATAGTCGCCTAAATAACTATTTGACAAATAAAAACTTTTTAATAAATGAACAATATGGCTTCCGCTCGAAATCAAGTACTCTTTCGGCGGCAACGGATCTAGTTACCAAAATTAAGACTCATATAGATCAAAAGAGCTATGCCTTAGGAATATTCATTGATTTAAAAAAAGCGTTCGATACTGTCAGTCATCAAAAACTGCTCCAAAAGCTAGATAACATGGGTATTACAGGTACAGCACATAAAATGTTCAAGTCGTATTTAGAAAACAGGCGTCAAGTTGTTAAAATAGGAAATGATCACACTAGCTCGGTTCAAACTATCTCATACGGCTGCCCTCAAGGTTCAATAATCAGTCCATTACTTTTTCTAATTTATATAAACAATATTAATAAAATAGGGTTAATAGGACACCTAACACTATATGCAGACGACACCTGTCTCTTTTACTTTGACAAATCAATTCATAACATTATAAAAGATGCTCAACATGACCTTGATTTATTAAACGAGTGGTTAAAGTACAACCTTCTTACAATTAACACATCAAAAACCTCATTCATGATTTTTACCACTAAAAATAAACGTATACCAGACTTCTCGCCTCTTAAAATAAATAATGAAATAATAAAACGATCAACTAACGAAAAATATCTTGGATTGAGGGTAGACGATAAACTAACCTGGAAATTACACATTGACCATCTCAGAAGTAAATTAACATCATTATTGGGAGCGTTACGGAAAGTAGCAAACTGCATTCCAAGTAAAGTACGCACTTTAATTTATAACTCGTTAGTCAAATCGCATTTAGAATATTTAGTTGAGATATGGGGTTCCGCAGCAGTCACTAATTTAAATTCACTTCAAAGAGTTCAGAATAAAATAATTAAAACCTTGTTCCATTATAATTATCTTACTCCAACAAAGACCGTATACGAAAAAACTAAATTATTAAATATTAGACAGCTATACATTTATTACACCTGCATTCTTATTAAAAACATAACTTCTAACTCAATACAAACTAACATACAACTAAAGAAAAAAACAATGTCACATAACCTGAGAAATAGATATAAAAACAAACTTGAAGTCATCAGCGTACGCACTAATTACGGTAGAAAGACTATATTATTTGAAGGAGTACATCTGTTCAATGCATTACCGGACGACATTAAAGAGTGTGATAACGTAAATATGTTTAAATATAAGCTGAAGAAACATTTAAGTGCATTATAACTGCTAATACTCTGGAGGGTATTGTCACTGTATTTATGTTTATTACTTTGTATCTCATTATAAGCGGACTGTATGTTCTTATGAGAAATAAATTTCTTTAAACCGAAAACCGGCTTGCAGAACTTGGCGGCAGAATTAACAATACAATATATAACAAAAACCCTGTTATTCCTTTTAACACATGATTGTACTCATGATAACAAACAACTTTTACTATGGGACCAAACCGGAATTCGCGAAAAAAAAATCAGCTGTCCCATACGTTCATGTTCGCATAACTTGTCAAAATGTTCCCTACTAAAAATAAAAAAAACAGGGTTTTTGTTACACATGTATATCTGAAAGAATTAATGGCTTGTTGCAGTTTTCCTGAACATTATACTCGCAACTTACGTCGGAATTGGATTGTAGCTACAGGACGAACAGATTGGACACCAAAACCGTCATCAAAAATATGCAGCAGACTAGAGAAAACGTATACATTAAGCAACGAAAGGGTTTGAACCCAAGCAAAAAATCAGAAACATTCATACGAAGCTTGTTTATTATAACAAACAATAACGTATAAAATCATTAAAAGCTAATTTAAAATAAACGTGTTGTATTATTTACTCACAAAGCCAGAACCTATTATCACATAAGAAATTATAGGTATTTAGAATCACATCATAATCATCCATCGTCGCCCTCTTGCCTCATCTCAATTTATTTGAGTTCGCCAGCATATCTTCTTCCAAATACCTTTATTATTCCTCGTCATCACATGCCTATACCGATGATAATCAATTTATCAGTGTCACTTTCCGGCTTTCTCTTACATAGGTACTTACTAATTTGTAATTCTATCCATTCTCCGAACACCTTTGTATTAGGAATCACACAAATTGTGGGGAAAATTTTACTTCACACAGTAACCCTAAATACGTATATAGTGACGTATTTTCTTTTTGTCTCTTTCTGCACACGCTTTGAGTAATTGTAGTTGTCTATCTATCTATAGCATTCTCTGTCTACGCAATGGGGTTATTTCCCGGAAGCTTCGCCGCAACGTGGCGCTGTATATGTGTAACAAACAGTATGTTTGTTTAACAAACATACAGCTGTCAAAGTTTTTGATAAAGACGTGTGCATTTTGTGGACGATTTTTAAGTATTTGCGTGTTTTTTTTTTTCATCTATTTGTGTTGCTTCTCAATTTATTCTACCTGGCGTATCATCCAGTTGAAGGAGAAGTTGAAAAAAAGCGGAATATCGCAATAAGGAAGGAAAGCCAAACTTGTCGTGAGGTACATTAAATATATATAATAAACGTTAAAAAAATAATATAATAAACATGTTATCGACTTTTAGCCGTATTCTGGACAATATTATGGTTATATAAGTTCTAAAATACCTAAACTTAACTCATTACTTTTTTTTTCATTTTAATTATAGGTACTAATGATAAACAAGATGTAAAGTTACTTGTTACAAAATTTATGGTTATTTGAAAGGAAATCATTTTTTCAGCTTTTTACTATTACGAGTACTCGTATTAATAAAGACATCATTAATAATAATAGGTATGGTACCAACGTGTCGTCTTAGAAGTGGTCTCGTATTCTGTTTCCTTGAAATGTTTCCCACGTATATATAACCTTGAAAAATCACTTGATTTGAAGTTGTTTTTTTTAATTTCAGTGCCTCTTCCCACTTTTCTTCCTGCGAAAATTACTTGGGAATTTGCCAACGCCTATTTATTTGCAAACAAAAGCTACACAACGACCCATTATATTGATAATAGTCACAAAAACACAAAGTATTTTTTAATTTCTATGGAGTTGGACTATTAATTTGTAATAAACACTCAGCGCCATCTATATACGCAGAACTAATTGACAGTTTTCTTCCCCATTGATGCGGGCCGAGTTCTGTGAGTAAGCGGTGACGGTCACTGACACGCTTGTTTCGAAAAGTCAGTGCTTGTTTCGTATGTGTGCGTCCAAAGTGAATGCGCGGTGACTAGGGCCTGTGGCGGGCGCGACGGCGGGGGCGTGCGGTTGGGCGGAAAACCAGACGGCCCGCAACATTACAATACTGAGAAGACCACAGAGTGCAATGGCCGTCAGGGTGATAAGAGGATACCGTACTCCGTTTCCTTCGAGGCGGCGAGCCTCTTGGCCGGATCACCACCCTGGGATCTTGACGCCAAAATCCTAGCGTCACTATATCGGTGGCGCCGGGACGCGCTCGAGCGACTTGATGCCTCGTCATGCCTAGGTATACAGGGCTGAGCTCCGCCAGACCCTAGTGGTGGAGTGGGAGCAGCGACTTGCGCAACCCAGCGCAGGGCACGCCACTATAGCGGCGTTAAGACCCGTTGTGAGAGAGTGGCTGGAGAGACGGCATGGCGCGCTTACTTTCCGGCTGACTCAGGTACTGTCCGGACATGGGTGCTTTGGAAAGTACCTGTGCCGCATAGGCATAACCGACACCCGGTTGCCACCATTGCAGCTGCCTCAACGACACGGCGCAGCATACCCTTGAAGAATGCCCTGCTTGGGCAGTGCGGCGCTGTGACCCCGTAGCGGCAGTTGGTGCTGCGGATACTCTCTCGCTTCCGGACATGGTTCAGTCCATGGTCGGAAGTGAGAGCGCGTGGGACCCCGTCGCCTCCGTCTGCGAGGAAGCCGGAGGAGGAGCAGCCCACACCCTAAGGCGGCCGGAGGACGCGGAACGATCTCCGGCCGCCTTAGGGTGTGGGCTGCAGGCAACAGACTTGGGGAGTTTCTTGCCTGAACAGTGAAAGGCCCGAGACGGCGGCGCGCCGTGTTTCGCACGCGCCTCTCTCTAGAGTAATTGCGGCCATTTAAGACCGCTGAGAATCACGGAGTCCGCATGAATTCATGCGGGCTAACACCTAGCGAGGGGAGCGTGACGAAATGCGCAAGCACTCCAGCACCCCGACTAAAGGTAGCAGTAGAACACCGTGTGGTTTTAGTCAGTAAGAGTCTGACAGACCCCGCCCACGCCCCAGGGTGGAGGACATCCATGAGGATTTCCACACGATAAAAAAGGGACGTGCGGTGGCCACAGTGACTGACAGTGACGTGCGAGCTGTTGTAGCGCTTAAGACATATTTCAGGTGTTACAAACCATGGACGAGAATTTGGTATTTTTACTAGATAGCCCGTCTCAACATTTGACTACATCCCGAGTAAAATATCTCCTAAAATCACGAGAGAAAATACAAACTTTCTTATATTTTGCTCCATAATTTTCTTGTTATTGTGCTGTGGAGGTTTACTTTGCCATATCGCTGGTTTAGATTGAGTCGCATTTATAAATACTTCAGTATTTACCGCCATTTTACAAAAAAAAATAATTGCTGAAGCGTTTACGCCGAGTGACAAGACTGAACTGGTTTGGTACCCTGCCAGCCGTACATTAGGTCGCTTGCTTGCTAGGCCCGTAGTGCGGCCATAACGCGCGGATAGGAACGTTTGAAAACTACGCGCGCTATCCCGCTCGGGACCGTCGCGCTAGGCTTAGTCACTGCACTATGGGCGCAAACGGCGGTTTCATAATGTTTGATACTTCGCGCCCGTCTTCGCAACCACGCTAGGCTCGCAATGTGGATGCACACTTTGAGAATCGTTGACAGTAAATAAGCAGCCACAGAGTACATTTACATGTAAGCAGCAGCCGGCGAGGCATCTTCGTGCTCTGTGGGTATTGTCATCGCAACCAAACAAAAACACTGTTACATTTTGATCGTTTTAATCCCGTGGAGGGTCGATCCCGGTACATGAAACACTATCGATTTGTAAAAATAAAATTTAAAAAATATATATTTTTCTTTTAAACTCGTGTACGAGCTACGCTGTACATTGACCTTTTTGGTAGTTTGTACGTCACACTCACAGAACAGATAAAAGAAATTTCATCTGTTCTGTGGTCACACTCATTTATGCACATCAATATTGTTTAGCCGTGCATTTCTCTAACATAACATTTAAGTGGAATACTTGTGTAATTATATTGAGTAGCAATAAATCCATCAAGGGACTCGTTCGTCTACTCATTTACATAACATAACATTTTCACTGTTGGGCATTACACCCCAACAACTCGAAACAATTCTCGCATTAGTGAAAAAATAATGCGAACCATTAGTAGGTGCCATTCCAAACTCATTTCCTACCATAGGACGATTGTGTGTGCGTGTGTGTGTGTGTGTGGTTGATAGATAGAAACTCAAAGTGAACAAATATGCAACATTCCACAAATGACGCGTAAGCGCAGGCAGTGCTAAAGGCGCGCTAAAACTCCACGGTGTGCTCCTCTGCCGCTTCAGGCGGGAACACTGGCACGCGTTAGCACTCACCGCGAACCCACCGCGGCTCATAAAGGATAATCATGATATAGTTTTGTTTGCGGATGATACTTCACTTTTGTTTAAACTTAAACGTCAGCAGCTGGTTACTGACGATGTAAACAGAGCGATCTCAAAAGTAGTTCACTGGTTCAATGTTAATAATTTACTCCTTAATGAAAAAAAAACCAAATGCATTAAGTTTACGCTACCTCACGTTAGGCAGGTGAAAACTAACGTGTTGACAAAGGTCGAAGAATTGAATCCTGAAGATAGCACAGTATTCTTGGGCTTAACTTTGGATGCTAAGCTTCAGTGGGGCCCACATATAGATAAATTGTCAAAAAAGCTAAGCTCCGCGGCATACGCTGTTAGGAAAATTCGTAATTTAACCAACATAGAGACAGCCCATTTAGTGTACTTTAGCTATTTTCATAGTGTAATGTCGTACGGTATTCTGTTCTGTTCAACCGACATTCAGACTATCTTTGTTTTGCAGAAAAGAGCTGTTCGATGCATTTATAAATTAAGTCCGAGACAATCTCTCAGAGAGAAATTTAAGGAGATTAATATAATGACTTTGCCTTCTCAGTACATTTTTGAAAATCTTTTATATGCCCATAAAAACATTAAATTGTTTAAAAAATACAGTGATATCCACAATATAAATACTAGGAACAAACACAAATTTGTTGTAGCTCCAACAAGAAACAAGAAAATAGGTGGCTCATTCAGGTATCAATGTATACGCTTTTATAATAAACTTCCAAGCCACGTTCAAGATGTGAGCCTCAAATCATTCATTAAACGCAAGTTGTGTCAGAAAGCTTTTTATACCGTTAAAGATTATATTGAGGACAAAAAGGCTTGGGATTGAACTGCTCCAAATTTTTATTTTTTTATTTTTGCATACTGAATGTTGACATGAATATTTACTTTGTAAATATTTACTTTGTAATATTATTTTAATTTATTGTGAATGTGAAGACTATGTAGGTCATTGCGTTTTTTGTTTGTTTTATTTTTTCTCTCAGTTATTTTTAATCATGGTAATTTATGCGGCCTACCCCAATGTCCTTTCTTTGGTATTGTTCGTCGAATCGTTGAGCTCCTTAAGTTCTGAGTTGAGCTGCGCGATTACTGACAAATGCGTGCACTGACTGGACAGGTCCTCTCAATCTGTGTGGTTCTTTCCTCAAAAGACCATTTCAGACACCAATCTACATGGTCTTCACATGAAGTGACCAAGATTATGTCTGGACTTTATAAGAGACTGTGACCTCTGAGTTTGTTTCGGCCTTTCTTCTCAGAGTAGTCAGATAGCGCCGACCTCATCTAGTTAAAAAAAAAAAAAACATGAATGACTTGTAAAAGTGTTTGTACAAACCTACTTACAGAAATAAAAATCATTTATCTTTTATCATTAGTGAAAAAATAATGCGAACCATTAGTAAGTGCCATTCGAAACTCATTTCCTACCATAGGACGATTTTGTGTGTGTGTGTGTGGTAGGTAGATAGAAATTAAAAGTGAACAAATATGCAACATTCCACAAATGACGCGTAAGCGCAGGCAGTGCTAAAGCCGCGCTAAAACTCCACGGTGTGCTCCTCTGCCGCTAGAGGCGGGAACACTGGCCGTGCCAGTGTTCGTTAGCACTCACCGCGAACCCACCGCGGCTGTCCGGCACCGGACCCTCCTCTGGGGAACACCCCCCTCACCGGCGCACAAAAATATTCATCTATATATTGTAACTCGTTTTGTATGTTTTCTTTTTGTAGTATGTTTTTCGCGTTTCGGCTAGCTATTGAATCAGAGCTGTATAATGAGACAAAACATCTTTTATTGCATCAAAGTGTTTTGCGTAGTATGATTCTGCCTCCAACCAAGTACCCCACCTTGTAATAATTGGTTGTGGAGGCGGTGGTAATTCAGGGTATTTTCTTTTGAAAATGCGAACACGGCTTGGCGCTTTTAGAAATATTTTTTTTGCATTTGATATCAGAATATCCTCATCATTATATTCTATTCGAATTTGCTCAGAAACACGATGAAGTGCGTGAGCAAAACATGTTACATGTTTTAATTGTGGTAAATAGCATTTCAATTTTTGCCCTGCAGATATCATAAATGCTACACTATCAGTACATAGTATTAAGACATTGTCAACTTTATCTTCAAACGAGTTTTGCCATAGATTTTCAAGACACTGAATTACAAAGTTTGCAATGGTTTGTCCATTAACCACCTCTAACATCTTGCAGGCAATCAAATATGGCCGATGTGAGACATTTTTGGCTTTTCTTGTTTGTCGCCCTAAAATAATAGCAAACAGTTAAAATCTTTCCAATAAATAGTCGAAATAAAAACGGTGTGAAAAATTCACGAAAAATTGTTCCACAGTAAGTTTGACATACATAATTCAAATGCATTTAGTTAGCCGATCAAGACAATCAGATAGAACACTGTCAAACTCGTCTCCGAAAATATTTAGGTGAGAGCAGCCAATAGCCAATGAAAATGGTTATTGTAGGAAAACGCGGTGCTTGAAGGGGTGTGCGAGGGGGAGGTCTTAGTCCACCTTGTATTCTAATTGACTTAGTCAGCTTTTAACACAAGATTGTATTAGAAAAAAACTGTCAGGTGCGTGTCGGATCACCTACAAGGTAGGGTAGCAGGAGAGCACAATTTACGTAAACAAGGTCCCTGCTACTCAGGTCACTAACGAAATACCACTTTAAACTTTTGTATATAAAAAATGGCTGTGACAAACATACGGACATGGCGAAACTATAAAGCTTCCTTTGGAACTTCGGAAGCCTGAAAAAATATGTAGGTATTTAGCAGAGGACAATTACTTTGGTTTTTCACTGAATGTCCTTTGTAGTAAGTAGATATTATAAAAATAAAAAAAACACTTACCCAAATGTGGTACCCAAATAGTGGTCCGCAAATAACAAATCAAAATCCGTAAATCCAAGCCAAAGTATTCGTGTCAGTAAGATTCCAGAAACCAGTTAACAAGCCAACGTCAAATAAAAAAAGAAACACAATAAATCACACGTGCGCACTCTACAAGCCGAAACAAGAGAGTGAGTGAAGCCCGCTGTACTGTACCTGTATCTGTGTAAGTGATATAGCTAATACTTTGGAGAAAGAGACAAAAAATAAGCGACGAAAACAGCGCGTACGACGGGTTGGCAAAATGGAGCATAAACATATAAAAATAAAAGAGAGATAAATTGCTTTGTTAGAGAAAGACAGAAAACATTTTCTAAATATTAACTACAAGAAAAATAGTATGTATAGGTAATTAATAAAGTGATCAATAAAAATTTCTTCTGTTTAAATTAAAAAAAAAAAAAAATATAAAACTCTTTACATCCTTTTTTATTCTGTATTGTGTAGGCATTTAATATTTCCTTGTGCAGTACAGTATATTTAGTATTGTTTCTAACAGTTTTACTTAATTAATTCATATTTCACGAAGCTACCTCTAACAACATTCCAGGATCCCTGTGTGTGTATATAAGTAAGTATATTATATTGTTTGGGTGCTCACCTACTACCTGCTCATAACTGCCCACTTACCCATATTAACTCACTTAAATCAATCGACAATTTCGAAATCCCGGGATTCAGAGGCATATCCATGTTATCATCAATGTTTGCGGTCATTCACCCCAAACAGCTCTACCTACTCCGACCACTGGTAATTAGTAACTATTTTTTTTTTCTTTTAAAATCGTTATAAATAATTTTGATTCCACAATTTTAAATACTCCATAACCTGCCTCTAGGGACTTATTTTTTTACATTTACAGCTTTTACCATAATTCCTTAAATGTTATTATGTCCCGAAACCCAGACACAAAGCAATTATGACGGTCCTAAGCCCGTAAAAGTATGAAGGGAAATCTGGATTCATTTCTACACCAGCTGCCATTTGGAACATCAGCTGAGCGAGTCAATAACCTAAGTTGTTAAAGCGGACGGAGTGCAGGTAGTTAGGTAACACACCGACGACGACGCGACGTAGATAAGTAGGTATAGAGAAACTATTCTAAAAATGAACGCCCCTCCATAATACTAATGTGTGAGAGGAAATATTTATTCCAACACTTTACCACGGTACAAATATGGACAGTATTTTATCTTCATAGAAACGGTCGGAATGCGAATCATACCTACGCGCCTCGACTAAGTCGGCACTAAGGCGGTAAACAGTCACGAATGCGCCGCAGTGACGAACGGACGGTGTGATGGTTTTGTAAGCAGTAAGCGTGCGATTTGTGACAAATATTCATTGAAATAAGTACAAGAACTTACGTTAATATGGCAGAGAGCGATAATAGACTATATTGTGTTGTTTTTGGTTGCTTGAATTCGTTAATAACGCACCCAGAGATATTTTATTTTTTTTACCTAGAAACTCCGAAAGGTAAGACTATAAACAAGTTTTTACATACCTACTACGTACGGAATTTGTTTCTTTTTTAATAGGTAAGTATTTCAGTTTTTCCACCGAATAAAATACCTAGATTAGTAGATAGTGTGAAAAAAGTGACACACGAGTGACCTACCTACGCTCGCGTTATAAAAACTAGTAGGTGGTTTCCTAGGCTAGGCTATCTACTTACTTATGTACTTAGCTACTTACATAATAGGTCGGGGAAAAAGTTTATTCGCATTTTTTAAGAAAATTCAAAACATTTTTTAATATAGTTTATTTATATTTAACTAAAGTATGTAGGTACCATTTTGTTCGATAACTTTTTGCCATCTTGTAGGTAGGGACATGATCCCATTGCTATAGAAATTTTGGGACTTCTGGTCAAAATACCGCGACAAGTGGTTTTGGCAGTCCTCTCGTGATGTTAACCTGACACTGCCTAAAGAATTCTGAAGAGACCGAAACAGGTGGAAATCTGAAGGTGCAAGGTCAGGACTATACGGCGGATGCATTAACACCTCCCAGCCAAACTCTCTTAATTTTTGCTGAGTGGCTAAAGATGTGTGAGGTCTAGCGTTATCATGATGAAAAACCACACCCCTTCTGTTGATTAATTCCGGCCGCTTTCTCTCAACCTCTTGCTTTAATCTCATCAGTTGTTCGCAGTAGAGTTCAGAATCGATGGTCCTGCCTGGTGGTAACAGCTCATAATGAATAATGCCCTTCCAATCCCACCACACACACAGCATCACCTTGTTGCGAGTTAACCCGGGTTTCGCCACAGTCTGTGAAGCCTGACCGGCCTTTGACCACGACCTTTTTCGCACGTTCTTGTCATACGTGATCCACTTTTCATCACCAGTTATCAGCTTCTTCAAAAATGGTTCGGTTTCATTACGTCGTAATAAAGAATCACAAATGAGTACACGGTTCATTAGGTTTCTTTCAGTGAGCTCGTGAGTTACTCGTACCCAAATGTCGAGCTTTTTTGTGTACCCAGTTTTTTTCAAATGCGCCAAAACTGTTTTGTGGTCAATTTCCAGTTCTTCAGCTACGTCGTAACTACTGATATGCCGATCTTGCTCCACTTTTTCAAAAATGGCATCCATTTTATCCGTAATAGGGCGACCAGAGCGACGTGCATCTTTGACATCAAAATTTCCGGATTAAAAACGCTTAAACCAAATTTCTGCTACTCTCACAGACACTACACTAGGTCCATAAACATCGCAAATTTTTTTCGCGGCTTGCGTTGCATTTTTACCTTTTTTGTAGTAAAATTTTTAAAATGTATCGAATTTCTTCATTAGATTCACTCATCTTGACGGTACGAAAAACAAATGAAAATCACACATTTTCCTAATTTGAATTTGGAATTATGTTCTTTAAAATTTAAACTTTCAATGATACCAAAACCAGCCAGATACAAATAGTATAGCCAAAGAGATTTTATTACAAGTTCATACATACTATAATGCGAAAAGACTTTTTCCCCAACCTAATATATTATTGATTTGGACGAAATATCGTTATGAAATGATTATAAGAGCAATAATGGTAGGTACCTACGTAGTAAGGTTTTAAGTTCATTATAATTTACTTTATAAGTAAGATTTTGTAGTATGCGATGAGATGGTTGATAATGGCGCTGGTTCCCTTGTTCACAAACTAAACTAATTTTAAGTTCAGTGCATCTTTTTCTTTCAATTTCATTGAAAAAAAGACGGAAGATAAATATTAGTTTGTCCTGTCAAATTAGTCAGCACCTTACATAAATTAACGTATTTTTAGTAGCCAAGTTTTAATCATGTCTAAACTTGTCTATGGAGTATCTTAATTTCATAGGACTAAACTAATATTTATCGTCTGCCCTTATCTTAATGAAATAGAAAAAAAAGGTGCACTGAATTTAAATTTAGTTTTAATTAAGTAACGTTTGCAGAGCGGTTCGACATGGACATGGTTTGACCAAAAGAATTGTTATTAGATATAGTTGCTCCGTGCTGTAGGTAATGGGGACGTCAATAAGCTGAAAAATATATTATAATTACTCGTCATCTGTTTTTTGCATTTTGGTTGAGTAGGTAGGTGTTGAAGTTTGTAAAGATTGGAGTTTGGTAACCTTCGACGGCAGCAGTTGGTTTTTTTTTTTATAATATACAACGTGTAACGGAAAGGGTAATATACATATCGAAGGCAGTCATTGTTATCATCATTATGAACAACTTTTACTAAGGAATCAAACTTGAAATCGCGAGAAAAATCAGCTGTCCAGTACATTTTGACGAATTATGCGAACATAAATGTACTGAACAGCTGATTTTTTTTTCGCGATTTCAGGTTTGGTCCCATAGTAAAAGTTGTTCATAATGATGAGTACCTACAATGACTGCCTTTGTTATGTATATACGCTTTCCGTTACACGTTGTATAGGTATAATATCGTATAGGTACAATCACAAAATTAGAAAGAAACTCAAGTACGTGATGGTGGTAGGTAGGATGTAATTATAATACTGTAGGCGGGCAGCCCTATTGCGTGTTTACTTACGTACCGCGCCGCTGTAGGTACAGACGTCAGCACATCAAGCTACTACAATCTGTCAAATTTCTTTAATAGATTTTCAACTTTATCGCTGAAGCATTAGGTTCAAGGTTGATTGGGAAAATTTGACAGTTTCGGGTAGCTTGACCTGCTGGCGTCTGTACATATTTCAAGGCCAGGGGCCGAGTCACTCTACTATTAGATATTTATACTGTGACTTTACTTTCGTGCGTGCGACAATTTTGCTGTAAACATGGACTCGTCTCCGCACTTACAAGTCAATTAATCGTGCGATCAGTCCAGTACCTGCATTGTACGGCGGGGAGCGTGCGCTTTGTATAGCACGACACGTTCACTCTGTTGCGCGTTCTTTTCATTTATACACTAGTTGGCCAACAAATCCGGCTGGTCGGCGTTTAGTCAGTCGGTAGGTACCGTTTGCATAAAAAAATCAATGTTATTGTTTATTTTTTTATGTACTTAAGGTATTTATTTAATATGGGTCTTTTTATTTACTGTCAAATCAAATCAAATCAAATCAATCTTTATTTGTAAGCACAAGTACAAAAAGGTGTTATTTATACATTTTAGCTGATCTGTGTGTTCGGCCAATAATCGGCATACAAATATAATATTAGTAAGCAGGTTATTTTTACTATCATAATTAATAAAGTCTAGGATAAAAGAAATGAATCAATTGATAAATGTCATGAGCCGCATAAAATAAAGTAATTGAATTATATTATTAAATATTTAGAATGTCAAAGAAAATTAAAATTTAGTCATAATTTGTCATTTAAAAAGTCTTCAATCGAGTAATACGTCTTTTCAACTAGAAACAGGAACAACTTTTTTTTAAAATGGCTGACATTTTCCTCACTTCTGATACACTTTGGCAATTTATTGTATAATTTTGGAGCCATTACGAAAATACTGTTCTTGTATAAAGCAGTTTTAGATCCAACTGTATACCTACTGCATATATTATGTGAATTCTTGCCTAAAAATAAATGATGAAATTATTATTATTTCAAGCATTAGGTACTAATATTATAATGCAATGCGTAATACAACATACAATACAAACAAACGTTATGAAATACAGTATTAATCAACCAATTATCCATTTATCAATACCTATACCTAATCACTTTCATCAGAATCAGACTCAACATTAATAATGAATACAAAATCCATGTCATAATTTTTCATATATTTTTTTCTGATATCACTAACATGTCTACATGTATTTTCCCACATAGTACAATCAATCATTTCAATTCGTTGCTATAATAGAGCCATTATAGACGTTAAGTTTTGTTCAACATTTTTTGTAGCCACGTAGTTTATTGCATTGACATGTTGACCGTACTTTTGCGATGAAATCGACGCGTGCTCCCACTTTCGTGTCTCGCCGGTGACAGAGCTACCAATGACAAAGACCAATTAGGTGTATTGCGTCTTCTTGCATGTGAGCGTAACCGCTGTGGAGGGGCGTTCATTTTTAGAATGGATTGTCTAGTGGCGCTACTACTGGTTTCATGCATTTTGCGAATATTACGTTATTACTTCCTATTTTTTTTATTTTAAAATATACAATGCTGTGTAAGTTGTTGATAAATAGTCGATACCAAAATAAGTTGGGGGCTTTTTTGTAACCATTTATTTCACTATTACAGAATGTATGGATTTAATTTTTGGATATATGTTTATTGACTACTCTGACTGAAGGAAAACACGATTGGGTTAAATTTCCTCGATAGAATTTAATTCCGAAAATACCTCTACTTTTTTATATTTTTTTCTGTAATTCTAAAATCTTAAGTAATTTCATTGCAAAATTGCATTCAAAATATGCGTATTAGGTAATTGAAAACTCTGGCTGAACATATTTTTGATAGATAGCTTAATTTATTTTTAAATATTTTTTATTTGGTTTGGCGCTTTTCGCATGTGGATGTAATTGACTCTGTCTCTTTCTTATTGCCGCTCAGTTAGCTTTTTACATATCGCCTTAAACCACCCGTCCAAGGGAATAATACGATCAAAATGTAACGGTGTATACTCGGTTTCAGACTGTCAGACAAGGACCTAAAACAAATGGAGATGTCCATCCTCCGGATTGGGGGAGGCCTTTGTTCAGCATTGTGGCAATAGTAAGTTGGTAATAAAAACTGAAAAGCATTGAAATAATCATGTGCTTGATTACTATCTACCTACTTTGTTTTTTTTTTGGGTCATCAACCGCCCGGTAGTGTAGGTAACTAAAATATCAGTTTGAAAATGAGTTTTTTTGTGTAAACTCCACAGACTACGATAAAACAGATTTTATTAACTTCCACTTCAAGTTACAACACTACCAACGGTCATTAACCCAACAAAAATCATCAAATCTTTTTTATTTATATTTTATTGTGTTTAGATAAATATCGTTACCCATTACGTCTTGGGAATTTCGCTATCTAATTTAATTTGACCTTGTATTAGGTATGAATATTCAATCCACCCCGTTGTTAACCGACGGATGGAGCCATCTAACGGAATACAACGGAGCTCGTTATTCTCACCCCAAGCCCCAAAGTCAGTTTGGTAAGGCACAAATTGGAGTGACTGTTCACCCTTTCACACAATTCTTTCTTCGCACTAAGTAGTTTCACATAGTGTTGGTAGATGGCGCAACTGTAGGATGCCTATTATTCCTCACAGGTTTTTCATGATTATTTTAATACTTACATTTAAATGAAATTACATTTTTTTCATAATACACATGTTACCTACTTATAAGTACGTATGTTATTTTTTTGGCTCAGTTATTTTGGTATTTCCTCATAAATGACAATATTCTATAATGTAGAATATTGTCAACTTTCGTCTACTTCCTAATTTACAAAAAAAATATCGTTCTCAATTTGTCAATAATCACGTAAGTACTGATATCAATACCTAGACTGTAATTTATCGAATCTAAGTTAGGACACTAAAATTAATTTAATTACTAAAATTCTCAAAATTAGTAGTGTTTGGTCTAGAAGTTCTATAACTCCAAAATAACCCAGTTTGGGCCCCAAGTTATCATGAAAATTATCTTTAGTAGGCGTACCTACCTACTATAACTTACAAGCTAAAACCAATTTCAAGGAATACAGCCATTTACCAACCACCAGCCAAATACATTGTATAACTAAATATTGACATAACAATTATTTCGAGAATATCATTTAGCTATTTTGTGTATAGCTCAATATGGGAACGAAGTTAAAAGGCTTCTTCTGGGTAAGCTTACTCCATCGTATACTGTCTTTGTCACCTCTGACCTAGACTATAGACAAAGCAAACCCATCTCAAATAAAAAAAAACGAAGAAAATAAAAAGTTTAATAATATAGCTTGTAAGAGGTGAAATGCCCTTTGGAGTAATCGTCAGAGTAGCCCTCGAAATTCAAATTTTCATACATTTTTTTGCATTTTGCAAGTCAGTATTAAGTTGTTTGTTAAATAAATATGATTCGCGGCCGTAGCAAATATGTATTTACAGAATTATAATCATTAGAATCAGTAATACATCTCCTTAATTAGTACCAGGCATGCCTTTTTTTAAGTTATGTCGTTTACATATTTGCCGCCAATTTTGAATTTAGAACAGTTCAATATTCAAATTTGTTGGAATTTAGAATATTAAAACAATTGAAAGAATTAGGATTGATGCAATTGTTTAGTCACAGCGTTGTTTTGAATCTGTCAGGCCACTTACGAAAATGCATCTTACTAAGGAGTAATTTTCTATAACTTCCAAAGAGGCCTAACACGGCTTCAGTGTTTCGAAGACCTAACATCTGTGTTCAATGATGAAGCCCCATGTCTGCGGACTGTGGAACGCTGGAATTTAGAAGACCAGCGTGGACATACCAGTCTTAGTGACAAATCTCTTAAAGGACGTCCTAAATCTGCCTTCACTGAAGATAACATCGTTGCTGTGAGACAACTCTCGAAAATCGTCATGTGACATATCGGGAGATAGAGGCGTTATTAGGCATCTCAGGGACAACCATTCAGAAGATTTTGCATGAGGTGCTTGGTGTGAGAAAGCTAGTTTCCCGTTGGATCCCGCATTTACTTTCCGACTATCATAAGGCCGCCCGCGTCAGCTCTTCAAAGGTTCAATAGAAGAGAGTCAAATCACGTCTACGACATCATCAGTGGTGACGAATCTTGGATCTATGCCTACGATTTTGATTCCAAACAACAATCCACAATCTGGGTTTTCCAGGACGAGCTAAAGTTGTTCGCTCTTGAAGCACTTCAAAAGAGATGGTAGCTACGTTCGTGACGAAAACCGGTCATATTGCGACGATAGCACTTGAAGATCGTAGAACGGTTAATGCAGAGTGGTATACCACAGTTTGTTTACCACAAGTCATCGCCGAACTTCGAAAATGTAACCCAAAGCGACACGCATCATCCTACACCATGACAACGCAAGCTCACACAGCGCTCGTCAAAGGACTGAGTATTTGAAGCAGGAAAACTTATAAATTCTTGACAATCCTCCATACAGTTCTGACCTAAACCATAACGATTTCTTTACATTTTCTAAAATTAAGAAAACTCTTCGTGGTTAAAGGTTCCAGTCCGGTGAAGAAGCAGTCGACACTTTCAAATCAGCCATATTGAACACCCCCACATTGAAGTGGAATATAATACATTTATTCCTATTCATAATAAATGTTTTATTAACTGGTTCGAGCGACTGCAATGGTATTAAACTACGTGGTGAATACTTTGAAAAACAATAAAAAGTATAAGTTTGTACTGGTTTTTTTTTTTCTTCAAACGACAAAACTTAAAAGGCGTGCGACGTATAATCCTCAAATGTCAAGATTTCATGAAATAGTCATTTGACAGGCCAGTTGGCGTGGTTGGTAAAGATACCGCCTATCATGTCGCTGGTCGTGGGTTCGATTCCCATCCAGGACAAACATTTGTGTGCATGAACATGTCTGTTTGTCCTGAGTCTGGGTGTAATTATCTATATAAGTATGTATTTACAAAAAAAAAAGTAGTATGTAGTATATCAGTTATCTGGTTTCCATAGTACAAGCTCTGCTTAGTTTGGGACCAGATGACCGTGTGTGAAAATGTGACAGGATATTATTATTATATTATTATTATCTTTATTCAACTTTTTTACATATAAGTTATATTTTTAAATATTAGAATTAAAAAAAAACATTTAAAAATATAAAAAATAGAAATCGAAATCCACCGGCATGGGGAACAGGGTCCAAGCTACCGGTGGTTAGGGTCCCAGAGACAGGAACCTCCTCACAATACGCACCGTATCAAGGAGGACTGCCTTCTGAATCAGGCCCTTCACCCAGCCACCCAACGAGAGCCTCTTGAGATGTTGGTCGAGGCTCTTAGCGATAAGGCCATTGATCGTAACGACTATCGGCACAATGATTGCCGAGTCCACATTCCACACTAAGTCGAGATACTTCAATTGTTTCTCCTTCTCAGCCTTCACGAGGTTCTGGTCATGCGGGATAGTGACATCGATTATCATTGTGCGGCGCACTGATCGATCTATTACCACTATATCAGGCTTATTGGCTACAATAGTCCTGTCAGTGATAATAGATCGATCCCAGTATAACGTGACATGGTCATTCTCGAGAACTGGGTCGGGCACATACCTGTAATACGGTACCTCAGAGTCCACAAGGCCGTATTTCAGAGCAACTTGCTGATGGATAATCCTGGCTACTTGGTTATGCCTGTGCAAATACTCGCCGTTAGCTAAACGAGAACACCCAGAAGTAATATGTCTGATAGACTCACCGGGACAATGGCATGCCCGACATATGTCGATCGTCCCGGCTTTCATTATATACTACCAGTAATTATTCGTTAGCATAACTTCATCCATAATCGCACAGACTGAACCTTCGGTTTCCCCAAAGAGGTCACCGAAGCATAGCCAGGCCACGGACGCTAAGAAATCTACGTCGGGCCCATGAAGGGCCCGGAAAAAGCGTCGGTGAAGCTCCTTGCTTTGCCATAGTTCCTTACGGTCCTTGGTACTAAGCACCACAGGTTTGCGCCAGTTCTCTTTAGCCAAGGACAACGGGGTGAGTCCCTTGTCCACTGCAACCACATCTCGGTGCATACCCACGTCAGCCTTGAGAAAATATTCTCTGAGACTGCACACCTCGCGGTTGTGGAGGGTCTTAGCATTTAAAAAACCTCGACCCCCGCACTTCCGCGGAATGTACAGCCTCATGACAGACGAACGTGGGTGATGCATCCGGTTTGCAGTCAGCAGTGACCGGACTCTCCTATCCAGGGCGTCTAGTTCCGTCTGGGTCCACTTTAGTATGCCAAAGGAGTACATCAGGACCGGCATGACCCAACCGTTAAAGGCGCGCACCTTGTTGCCGCCTGACAAAGAACTATTAAGTACCTTTTTCAGGCGACCGAAGAAGCGCTCCTGCAACGATTGTTTCATGTCAGGCCCGTTAATGCCTAACCCCTCTGACATACCCAGGTATTTGTAGGCATCACTTGCGGAGAGTGATCTCAGGTTTATAGAATCTGAGAGTTGTAGTCCCTCAGATTCCACAATCCCGCCCCGCTTTACATGCATGACTGCACATTTATCTACACCAAATTCCATCCTGATGGAATCACTAAATGTTTTAGTTACTTTTAGTGACTCCAGCAGTTGCAATTTGTTGGTGGCAAACAGTTTCAAATCATCCATATAAAGCAGGTGGGATATTACCTGACCCCCTCTCCGCAAAGGACAGCCCAGCCCTGTAGCCTCCAGAGAGAAGAGGGTTCAAGGCTAAACAAAACCACAGTGGACTCAGACTGTCGCCCTGGAATATTCCCCGCTTAATCCTAATAGATTCGTTGCTCCCCTGAATTTGTCGGCACCCTGGATAGTGAAGAACCGTCCTCCACTGCCCCATACACGTCGTTAGGAAGGTGCTCAGAGTTGTATCAATTTTGTACAACTCTAACACCCTCACGAGCCATGTATGGGGCACCGAATCAAAGGCCTTCTTATAGTCTATCCAACATGTCAACAAATCCTTTCGGGATCGACGGACCTGTTGGCTTATGGCCATGTCAATGAGGAGTAGCTCCTTGGTGCCGCGAGACCCATTCCTACATCCATTTTGAGAGGCAGACATAATAGAATTCTTTTCTAAATGAGAATTAATTTTCTCTCTCAAAATGGATGTAAGAAGTTTATAGACCGTCGGCAAACAAGTGATCGGCCTATAATTTTTGGGTTCCGTGGCATCACCTGACTTATGGAGCAGGTGAGTAACTCCTGTTGTAAAGAGCTGTGGCAGTGAAGTGACCCAGACTCTAAGGCAGACTGGAATTGCGATGCTAAGCACGCGTGTGAACTTTGCAGCCATTTAAGCCAAAAATTGTGCAGTCCGTCCGGTCCCGGAGCTTTCCAGTTTGGTATCGGGCGGGCTGCACTGGCTACATCGGAGGAAGTAATTATTACTTCCTCCATCTCCGGTATGGCGTCACACACGCGCTCAACATCGCGCATCCATTCAGCCTCAGTATGGCAGACGGGCACCGACCAGATGTTGTGCCAGAAAATGCTAGTGGCATCATCATCCGGGCGGCATACGTCTGCCACATTTTGCTCAGGTCGCTCCCATGCTCTATACACCCACCTTTGATCACGCTGGAATATGCGATTCTGGGTATACCGCTCAACCCGTCGCTTATACCTACGGATACGGCTTGCCCATGCACAGACCTTCTGCTTCAGGAAGTCAATGCGCTCTGTGACACGGGACGTATATTCTTGAGGACTGATTCCAGTCCCCGAGAACGCCCGCCTCACAAAGCGCATGACTCTAGGGCGAGTATTGCCCTCCCTGAAGCAGTATAGTTTGCCGATGAGCACCCTGGTCCCCTCGATACGCCGCTCGATCCTGCACTGCCAGGCTGGAACAGCGGGTTTTGGTCGTGTAGCTATGTCACAATTTGGAAATGTGACATTGGCTACACGACAAGCCGCAATAGCCGCGCAATACAAGATCGAGTGCGTATCTACGAGATCTTTGCTGCTTTCAAAATAAAAACCAAGCAGCGAATCCAAGGCACACACCATAGCCCTATTCGTTCTGTGCATAGGCAAGCGAGGTAAATGTGGTCTAAGTTGGACGGGGGCAGTTCTAAACTCCCGAATCGCATCCTCCAGCGCGCTCCTCAATCGTTCGTTACACTGGCTACTTACCGTAACAATCTCATCGCCCCCCTCCTCATCATTAACATAAGACCGCGGTTGGGTTATTTCGCTGACTAGAGGTTGCACCGCGGTCTGTGACGGGACAGGGACGATACGGTTGCTCAGTACCTCTGAGCGCAGCCTATCAAGCACGGCGTCGTCCAATCTGTGATTCCGTTGGATAACCCGCACCTGATCCGACAGTCGTTGGGCCGAGACTTTGATGGCTGGTTGAAGCGCCTGGAACAGAGACAGCATCCTATCGCGGTACGCAGTGAGGTTAGTTCCCCCCTCTGTAGCCCCGTAATATGCGCGCATGACGTTCTCATTCATTTGTTGAGTCCATTTCATGCGCTGCACACAACCACCGGCAGCGGGGACCCGGCTCGGGGCCGGTTGGCCCCTAGATCCCATGCCGTTCGGTGGCCGGCCTCTTATCGGCCGACGAACTGGTGGTGGTGTCGTCGGCGGCGAGAAGTATTCGTCGCTCGAGCTCGACGCAACTGCAGCGGCCGGTATCACAGGACTCACGTCTGGATCTGGTTCCAGCAACTGCGAGGCGGAGCTGAGCGACGAACCCGAAGATGTTGGGCGTGTGTTATGCTCCAATCGTGCCCGACTTCTCGTCAACATGGTTTATCATGGTTCATCGTCGTTTCTCCGTGTAATATATTTGCATTTCTTCTTGCATTTGAGTTAAACCGAACAAGGTTTAAAAAAAAAAACATCTTCTTATAAATATGGTGTAGGACTAACATTGATGCTTTATGCATTGATGCGTGATGGAAGAAAGCTTTTGGCCTCAGGATGTCGTATTCCGCCGCTTTCGTGGACAAGTGCCACCGGAACGCACAAAGACTTAGTGCAACCAAGTGATACTAACATAGTTTTAAGTTTTATTTACTAACACAATTCTTATTATATGTGTAGTTAGGTTAAGGTATTTATCTATGGGTCTTTGTTACCTGAAAATAAATGATTTATTATTATTATTATTTAAAAGTTAAAAAATTCTAAAAAAAATTACACGGTGAAAATATTTATGACCGTCAAGTTGACAGTCGGGCCACAGATTATTATTATTATTATTATTTTTTGATATTTCTCGGGCCACTGGGGTCCCGGACCTTTGGAAGGCGTACGAGGAGCCGAAGCCAACTCGCAGAGGCCCCTTAGATAATTTTAAACGATGAGGAGGCACCAACCGAGGATTATCCCTGTATGCACTATGCAAGTGCACCCAAGGACAACCCCCTATTGTTGTGTGTGGTAACAAAACATATTGGGCTATGGGTTTGGGTGGCTAAAGTGGATTGGGTAACTTGAACTATTGAAGAACTATGTCCCCTGCCTGACCAATGTTATATATTATACACGGATAAAATGGCAGGGGGTGACTTGCACACTCAATAATGGGCCCCGGGAGACGGCCGCTAGCACATAGTGACGTAGCGACAAGGGGGGCAACACTTCCTGAGGTGCTTGAGGAGTGGAGAGGTATTCCACGGCTATCAGGACAATCCCGGAAGTACGGTCAAGATCCCTACCAGCACCTTACTGGAATACTTCCTTCCTCCGAGCACGTTTGCTCTTGCGAATCTCCACTCAAGCCGGCCAATAAAGGCAAGAAAGAGGTGGGAGCTCTGTTCCTCGTCAGTGTTCACTCCAGCCGGCCAATAAAGACAAGCCAGAGATGAGGACAAGATTTCTCCCGGGAGATAGGGTCCATGGGGTCGCTACTGCCCATCAGCTCGCCACATGCTGCCCAGCGGGTTTTTGTATCTCTCTTGGTCTGGCTCCTCATCCTAGACCCGTTCCTGCAAACTCTACCAGCACAGACCTAAAGTTTGGAGCACGCAAGCCCCACCACGACGTCAACGTAGAGATACAGCGGTGGGGTTATTATATTATTATTATTATTCACAAAGAGTATAATAATATATAGGGAGGTCATTCATTAGGACTACCTACCTGGTCTTAAAGAGTTGTATTGAACACTTTAATGATTATAATTATTTAAATACATACTTTTTACGGTTGCTAATTACGTTTTGATCAACGTACAAGCTAATACTGACTTGTAAATTGCAAAAGTATGGAAATTTGAATTTCGCAGGCTACCCTGACGCTTTCGCCTTAAGGTAGGTATAAAGCTTTCGAAGAAATCAAGGTTGTGGACAAGCGTTTGAACTGGAACACTGATCTGATTGAGGTCTTGGAATTACAGAACATGCTCCAAGCTGCTGTCCCGGTGGTCGCTTGTGCTAAGAACAGGACAGAAAGCAGAGGAGCACATTTCAGGGACGATTTTCCTAAAAGAATAGATTAGTTTGACTACAGCAAATCGACAGAGGGACAGGTAATTAAACTTTTATTACTCGTTTGCTTTATTCATGGACTCAGACCGCGACTTCAACTGCGTTTGAAGTCGCAAAACTGCACACTAACCATTGGCAAACCTCGCGCGGGATGAAGGACGCAACTGTGCGCGTCGTTGTTTTGAAGATTACATCATGCGCCAGTTTGAACAACTTCATACAAGTTACTCGACACTATTGGCGCGAGCCATTGTTGTCTCGTATCACGCGCGGGGTTCCCTGCAGTTTGACCAGAGCTTTAGGTTCTCTTGGAAATTGCTGTCTTGTTCTGAAAAGATCGAACAGAAAATAGTAGTTGTATCACACGAGTGTTTTAATACCAAGTTATGTGTAATTTCATATACTACTTTATCTACACTCATGCAATAGGTACCTAGTTAAGTACCTATTTTAATAAAAAAAACAAAATTAGCAAAACTAGCGGAGCTATCATCGGTAAACCGCGCTTGCGCCCTAGCGCGGCCCCCTTATGTAATGGTAAAAATCGTATTGAAAACTCTGTTCGGGTCTTGACCTAAGTGGTATTGAGTATTAGGCTGGCTACTAAAATACTTATGTGGGCAATGGCTCAAGTCTTTTATCTTTTTGCAGGTTTGATCGAGATATTTTGAAAAATCTGTTACTTCTTTGTCTCCTTGCCGATATCGAAATAACTTACAATTTTCCACTCGTTGCGAACAAGATGCATTTTTCCGAGTGGATCAAAATACAAGCTTTGATTGCTGTCGAATTCTGCAAAACTATAAGACGCTTCAGTGGAAAGTATTATACTCATAAAAAACAACAAAGAGAGTATCACGCTAGCGATTGGTGGGCTGCTCATTCACAGCTTGCTCCTGCTTGTTTAGTTTCTGGCGTGATTTCAGTGCTTTTCTATACTGCCGCCCCACTTCTTGGCTGCTTGCTTTCTTCCTCCTTTTGGATGAGCAAAATAGAAAGCTTCACTACGGGACGCTTAATGTAGCCGTTTTTGTCTTTAATGTTCCTACTCTGACAAATTCTACTCAACCTACTTTAACGTTCCATCTGTAACTTGGTGGAGTTCCACCACTCGGCCGACTGGCCATTTTCAGATTTAAAAGGGATCGTTCGGAGGAAAATTGGACATTCTATAAGTCTGCTAGGAATCGGTGTAATCAGATGATACGCAACGCCGCCACATCTTAAATAATATCACATCTTCTTCTCCTGCCGATATCTAGAAGTCCTTGGAACTTTAGACATTGGCAAATCGCGACATTCAGACCTTCCTAACACAATTCCCATTCCCATTCTAGATAGTCCAACTAAATGTCAAACCCTCGACTACCTTGCTGGTCTGACGCGTCCCAATATTAACCCCTTTGTCTTCGCCCCAGTCGACGCTGGTGAGATCAGAAAGATTATCCTTTCCATTAGGTAAATCCAAAGCCGTTGGCTGCGATAATAACAGTCGCCATATGATCGTAACGGCTCTTGATCAACTCCTTCCTGCAATTTCCCACATCATAAATTTCTCCCTTTACACCGGTGTTTTCCTCTCCATGTGGCGTAAAGCCCTTGTTCGGCTCCTGTCTAAGCCTCTCTTCCTCTACCCAAGCCCTCTCTTCCTAGTCACTTTCGCCCAATTTCCATCCTTCCCTTTCTGTCTAAAGTGCTCGAGGCCAGTGTTCATAAACAATTCTCCCACTTTATTCACCACAACTCCCTGTCCCTTTCAATCAAAGTGCTGTTAAAAAAAAGCCAAAAATATGCTATTGTTTTTGAAGTGCTAAAATAAAATGCCAAATTAAAAAAAAAACAAATTATCAAAATTATCATAGGTAAAACATTCAGATTGGCTGTACGTAGGATACTCCAAGTTTTTAAATAAACAGTTGATATCTTGATCATCAACAGCAGCTGTAGATGTGGAAGACCACAGAGATATGCTTTGTACACAAAGTTATTCCGTTCCAGATTTCTCCATCTCCACGTTGCCCCCACTTAATTTACTAACACAAAAACATATGTATAACAACGGCACACGAGCTCATATTTCTCCCGCACACAAAGAAACTTACAGCAACACTATAAAACTCACTAACAAAACACACGCAAAAAGAAGGCGGCGCATCTACCTGTAGCAACGGACTCCGAATAAACACACATGCGCAAATTATGCAACTAGTGATGTTAAGTGGTGTAACCATAGGAAAATGTCGATTAAATTCTGTTACCTGCTCTTTTCCTAAAGATTTTATTGACTGGGAATATAAAATGATACAGAAGTTTCCCTCAATATACCTACTCTATACAAGTGAAGTTTGATCAGAATTGGAATATTAACTAACTGAAGTTAGTGATATTTAATACAACTCGAACATAAACTAGGAGAACACACGTAAAACTTCAAGATTGACATAGATTTTATTGGCCAGTAAAATGCCAATTTATTTAAAACTTGCCGTTTAGACAGTTTAGGTGTTGCGATCTTAGTTAAATAGCCTAATCTTACGTTTACTTATATATTTTTCCATTGCGGCTTTTATAAGTATTAATAAACGGTTATTCATTGGCAATTGATTTTATTGGTGAAAATTTATGTTTTCAAAAAGATTTCTAACTTTAAAATGCGATAAGGATTTTGACATGAGCTCCTGTCTAATATTTTTAATGCAATTTTCGTGTTATCAGGTGAAATAATAAACAATTTATTATTACTTCCATCCGTTTACATATGGTTATTACGTCATTGGATGGAAATAAAAGATTTCTAAAATTCCTAGTTAGCTATATTCCCATTAGATATTGATTCAATAAAAGATAAGTCGAGTAATGAAGAAATAGTAACAAATTGTATTTTTCAATAATTAATTGTATCATATATAATCATTCGTACTAAGTACAATAGAATCGTTTAAAATATCGACTACCACAAACTCACATCACATCTCTAACTGACAAAAGCTGGCAGCGGCCGCTTCACGAAACTATTGTGTGAGTGAGAGTATCAGTAAAACACTTATCCATTGCGCTATTAGACCAGCCGATTCATTGATCGATTTGTACTAAGCAAGCAAGCAACCAAGTCAAAAGTCATTGGCATTTGGCTAATGACTGAAACTGGCATCAAACCACTATGCGGCCAGATGCGTTCGCAAACGCCACGCCTCCTTGCCATATTATTATCTCTTGTGTTCATACGTGGAAGACTAAGTCCGAATCATAACTCGTCATAGTTTTAGGTATTTGGGGCACATTGTGACGGATGACTTGTCCGATGACGCGGATCTGGAGCGGGAGCGCAGGGCATTGGAGGTTCGGGGGAACATGATCGCCCGTAGATTCGCTCGCTGCTAGAGCAGCGAGCGAATACTGGAATAGATTCCAGTTAAAATCACTAAGGCATACTGCCAATCATTTTACGCGAACAGTCTATGGGTAAGTCATACCCGTCGGGCTGCCAATGTCCTGCGCGTTCAATATTTCACCATCTTTAGGATGTTGCGGTTGCCTCCCTATTGCAGTGCGTCGCTAATGTTTGCAGAAGCTCAAACGGATGGCTATCAAGCTATTATTGCAGTGCGTCGCTAATGTTTGCAGAAGCTCGAACGGATGGCTATCAAGCTATTATTGCAGTGCGTCGCTAATGTTTGCAGAAGCTCGAACGGATGGCTATCAAGCTATTATTACAGTGCGTCGCTAATGTTTGCAGAAGCTCGAACGGATGGCTATCAAGCTATTATTGCAGTGCGTCGCTAATGTTTGCAGAAGCTCAAACGGATGGCTATCAAGCTATTATTGCAGTGCGTCGCTAATGTTTGCAGAAGCTCAAACGGATGGCTATCAAGCTATTATTGCAGTGCGTCGCTAATGTTTGCAGAAGCTCAAACGGATGGCTATCAAGCTATTATTGCAGTGCATCGCTAATGTTTGCAGAAGCTCAAACGGATGGCTATCAAGCTATTATTGCAGTGCGTCGCTAATGTTTGCAGAAGTTCGAACGGATGGCTATCAAGCTATTATTGCAGTGCGTCGCTAATGTTTGCAGTAGCTCGAACGGGTAGCTATCAAGCTATTATTGCAGTGCGTCGCTAATGTTTGCAGAAGCTCGAACGGATGGCTATCAAGCTATTATTGCAGTGCGTCGCTAATGTTTGCAGAAGCTCGAACGGATGGCTATCAAGCTATTATAATAATAATAATAATAATAATTCGTTTATTTGCCAGAAACACGGTACAAACAAAGATGTAATAAAGTAGTTCAGGATCATCATGTCTCGCCGACACAGCGGCATGCAAATAGAAATTTATTTAATTAAAATAAATTACAGATACTCGTAAAATCAAATTAAATTAAATTACAAATAAAATCAAATTAAAATACAAATTAAATTAAAATACAAATTAAATTAACAACAAATATGTAATATTAAATGGTTAACAATAAATGAGAGCTTCACTTTTTCATAAAATATTTAGGCATAATAATAACAAAATTTACGTGGACATTTGTGGAAAAATTCATTAATTGAATAAAAACATTCCTGTAACAACCACTTTCGCAATTGGGTACAAAATTTTTTAAAAGGAAGTTTCGTTATTGACTCCAGTAACGCGTTATAAATTAAAGGAGCCATGTAGACACAGCTCTTCCGAAAGATTTGCAATCTAGGAATCGGCATTTCATACGCTAGATGTGTAACTTGCCTTTTATTTGTATTGTCTTTCCGTTGGAAGAGCATAGGATGAGATCTTAAAAACCTAGCAACTTCGTAGATGTAAATACAGGGCACCGTTAAAAGGCCATGCGCCTTGAATACGGGCCTGCAGGATTCGGACCACCCGATATTAAACATTGTCCGAATGCATTTTTTTTGGGCAATGAAAATTCTTTCTAAATCGGAAGAGTTTCCCCAAATCACGATACCATAGCGAATCACTGAACAGATGTAGGCGTGATACACCATCAGGGAGGTATGCTGAGACGTAACAACCTTTATCTTTCGTAATGCAAAGACGAATTGGTTTATTTTTTTACTGATTGTGTCAATGTGTTTCTTCCAAGTAAGACACTCGTCCAGTGTAACTCCAAGAAATTTTGTGGTATACACTTGATTAATATTACTATTATTATAGACCACATTAAAGCGTATATTTTGACTTTTCCAAGTTTTAAAATATAACAAATTAGTTTTAGAAATGTTTATTTTAAGTTTATTATTATCTAGCCACTGTATTATATCGTTCAACGTTTGATTAATTTCCATATCAAAGTTTTGAGGGTTTTTACATTTAATTATTATTGTAGTGTCATCAGCAAATAGGACACATTTATGCTTTATTGATTTCGGCAGGTCGTTAATATACAGAAGGAACAACAAAGGTCCCACAATGCTGCCCTGCGGAACGCCATAGCCGTTAATATCCGGTTTAGAATCAAAACATTCTAGGGTGTTAGTTGATTGATTGAATTTCGTTATTCTTGTTATCTGTTTTCGATTACATAGATATGACTGGAACCATTCCTTGGCTGGACCTCTAATGCCATAATTTTCCATTTTTCCTATAAGTATGTCATGGTCAACTAAATCAAAAGCCTTACTCAAGTCTAGAAGTAAAGCACAAGAAGGTATTTTATCATTAATATTGCCAACAATTTCCTCAACTAATGTATAAATCGCTAGGATAGTCGATTTATTTTGCCTGAAACCATACTGTTGGCTGGCTAGTATATTGTGTTTATCTAGGAATTTTAGTACACGCCTGTACATTATTTTTTCAAATATTTTCGAGAGTACAGGGGTCAGTGCTATCGGTCTATAGTTATCCACGTTAAGTTTGGAACCCTTTTTATGTAGTGGTTTAATTAATGTTTTTTTTAAACTCTCTGGAAAACATCCTTGTTGTAAGGAGAGATATGTGCTAGAGGTGAAGAAATATGTTTAGATATATATTTAAGAAGTTCTGTTGAAATATTATCATAGCCTGCCGACTTTGAGTTTTTCAACGACATTATGATACCATAAATTTCTAATGAATATTTTGTAGGTTCTAGGAATAAACTGTTGTCATGAATTTTTATGTTGTAAATATTATTGGCATCTCCAATACATGTTGATGACTGATTTTTAGCTATATCAATGAAATATTTATTAAATTTATTTGCGATGTCGTATCCTGAAGTTAATGTTATACTATTGATATTGTCAACAATTTCATTGATGTGTTCTCTAACTGCCTCATTTCCCATATTGCGCCTCACAACATCCCACGTGGCCTTAATTTTATTTTGAGAGTGAGTAATGTGGTTTTGATTACACATTGACTGTAAGTTGTTCATACATTTTTTTAGTAATTTTGAATATGCCTTATATTTTAATTTATTTTCGCTACTTCTATTTAAGTAATATTTATGTCTCAGCGATCTTTTAGTAGCACAGCTGTTTTTAATCCCTTTTGTTATCCATTTATGCTTATTATTAATATATTTCTTCTTAATTCTTATAATTGGGAAGCATAGTTTAAAGAATACATTCAATAGCTCATTGAACTTATCAAATGCTTCATTAGTATTTTCTGCTTCATAAACTTCGTTAAAACTTAGGCAGCTTATACACTCAACAAATCTCCTGATATTACATTTATTTAAGTCATTTATATACATAAAGTAATAATCTAATCTGTTAATTATTTCTTGTTCAATAGTAACAATTTGAGCAGTATTATGATCAGATAAGTGACATTCGTATGTTTCACCAGATGCACTAGTAACATTACTGATAATGTTATCTATACACTTGTTAAGCCTAGTCGGTTGATGTATTAGATACCGCATTCCGTAATTGGACAATAATTCTTTAAAACCTGTACTATTCGTATCGGATATTAATAAGTCTATATTAAAGTCGCCGCAAATAACGATTTTATGGTTCTTGTGCTGTAGTCTTGACAAAGTTTTATTTAAATTTTCAAAAAAGTTGCAGTGCGTCGCTAATGTTTGCAGAAGCTCGAACGGATGGCTATCAAGCTATTATTGCAGTGCGTCGCTAATGTTTACAGAAGCTCGAACGGATGGCTATCAAGCTATTATTGCAGTGCGTCGCTAATGTTTGCAGTAGCTCGAACGGGTAGCTATCAAGCTATTATTGCAGTGCGTCGCTAATGTTTGCAGAAGCTCGAACGGATGGCTATCAAGCTATTATTGCAGTGCGTCGCTAATGTTTGCAGAAGCTCGAACGGATGGCTATAAAGCTATTATTGCAGTGCGTCGCTAATGTTTGCAGAAGCTCGAACGGATGGCTATCAAGCTATTATTGCAGTGCGTCGCTAATGTTTGCAGAAGCTCGAACGGATGGCTATCAAGCTATTATTGCAGTGCGTCGCTAATGTTTACAGAAGCTCGAACGGATGGCTATCAAGCTATTATTGCAGTGCGTCGCTAATGTTTGCAGTAGCTCGAACGGGTAGCTATCAAGCTATTATTGCAGTGCGTCGCTAATGTTTGCAGAAGCTCGAACGGATGGCTATCAAGCTATTATTGCAGTGCGTCGCTAATGTTTGCAGAAGCTCGAACGGATGGCTATCAAGCTATTATTGCAGTGCGTCGCTAATGTTTGCAGAAGCTCGAACGGATGGCTATCAAGCTATTATTGCAGTGCGTCGCTAATGTTTGCAGAAGCTCGAACGGGTAGCTATCAAGCTATTATTGCAGTGCGTCGCTAATGTTTGCAGAAGCTCGAACGGATGGCTATCAAGCTATTATTGCAGTGCGTCGCTAATGTTTGCAGAAGCTCGAACGGATGGCTATCAAGCTATTATTGCAGTGCGTCGCTAATGTTTGCAGAAGCTCGAACGGATGGCTATCAAGCTATTATTGCAGTGCGTCGCTAATGTTTGCAGAAGCTCGAACGGATGGCTATCAAGCTATTATTGCAGTGCGTCGCTAATGTTTGCAGAAGCTCGAACGGATGGCTATCAAGCTATTATTGCAGTGCGTCGCTAATGTTTGCAGAAGCTCGAACGGATGGCTATCAAGCTATTATTGCAGTGCGTCGCTAATGTTTGCAGAAGCTCGAACGGATGGCTATCAAGCTATTATTGCAGTGCGTCGCTAATGTTTGCAGAAGCTCGAACGGATGGCTATAAAGCTATTATTGCAGTGCGTCGCTAATGTTTGCAGAAGCTCGAACGGATGGCTATAAAGCTATTATTGCAGTGCGTCGCTAATGTTTGCAGAAGCTCGAACGGATGGCTATCAAGCTATTATTGCAGTGCGTCGCTAATGTTTGCAGAAGCTCGAACGGATGGCTATCAAGCTATTATTGCAGTGCGTCGCTAATGTTTGCAGAAGCTCGAACTGATGGCTATCAAGCTATTATTGCAGTGCGTCGCTAATGTTTGCAGAAGCTCGAACTGATGGCTATCAAGCTATTATTGCAGTGCGTCGCTAATGTTTGCAAAAGCTCGAACGGATGGCTATCAAGCTATTATTGCAGTGCGTCGCTAATGTTTTCCGAAGCTCGAACGGATGGCTATCAAGCTATTATTGCAGTGCGTCGTTAATGTTTTCCGAAGCTCGAACGGATGGCTATCAAGCTATTATTGCAGTGCGTCGCTAATGTTTGCAGAAGCTCGAACGGATGGCTATCAAGCTATTATTGCAGTGCGTCGCTAATGTTTGCAGAAGCTCGAACGGATGGCTATCAAGCTATTATTGCAGTGCGTCGCTAATGTTTGCAGAAGCTCGAACGGATGGCTATCAAGCTATTATTGCAGTGCGTCGCTAATGTTTTCCGAAGCTCGAACGGATGGCTATCAAGCTATTATTGCAGTGCGTCGCTAATGTTTGCAGAAGCTCGAACGGATGGCTATCAAGCTATTATTGCAGTGCGTCGCTAATGTTTGCAGAAGCTCGAACGGATGGCTATCAAGCTATTATTGCAGTGCGTCGCTAATGTTTGCAGAAGCTCGAACGGATGGCTATCAAGCTATTATTGCAGTGCGTCGCTAATGTTTGCAGAAGCTCGAACGGATGGCTATCAAGCTATTATTGCAGTGCGTCGCTAATGTTTGCAGTAGCTCGAACGGGTAGCTATCAAGCTATTATTGCAGTGCGTCGCTAATGTTTGCAGAAGCTCGAACGGATGGCTATCAAGCTATTATTGCAGTGCGTCGCTAATGTTTGCAGAAGCTCGAACGGATGGCTATCAAGCTATTACTGCAGTGCGTCGCTAATGTTTGCAGAAGCTCGAACGGGTAGCTATCAAGCTATTATTGCAGTGCGTCGCTAATGTTTGCAGTAGCTCGAACGGGTAGCTATCAAGCTATTATTGCAGTGCGTCGCTAATGTTTGCAGAAGCTCGAACGGATGGCTATCAAGCTATTATTGCAGTGCGTCGCTAATGTTTGCAGTAGCTCGAACGGGTAGCTATCAAGCTATTATTGCAGTGCGTCGCTAATGTTTGCAGAAGCTCGAACGGATGGCTATCAAGCTATTATTGCAGTGCGTCGCTAATGTTTGCAGAAGCTCGAACGGATGGCTATCAAGCTATTATTGCAGTGCGTCGCTAATGTTTGCAGAAGCTCGAACGGATGGCTATCAAGCTATTATTGCAGTGCGTCGCTAATGTTTGCAGAAGCTCGAACGGATGGCTATCAAGCTATTATTGCAGTGCGTCGCTAATGTTTGCAGAAGCTCGAACGGATGGCTATCAAGCTATTATTGCAGTGCGTCGCTAATGTTTGCAGAAGCTCGAACGGATGGCTATCAAGCTATTATTGCAGTGCGTCGCTAATGTTTGCAGAAGCTCGAACGGATGGCTATCAAGCTATTATTGCAGTGCGTCGCTAATGTTTGCAGAAGCTCGAACGGATGGCTATCAAGCTATTATTGCAGTGCGTCGCTAATGTTTGCAGAAGCTCGAACGGATGGCTATCAAGCTATTATTGCAGTGCGTCGCTAATGTTTGCAGAAGCTCGAACGGATGGCTATCAAGCTATTATTGCAGTGCGTCGCTAATGTTTGCAGAAGCTCGAACGGATGGCTATCAAGCTATTATTGCAGTGCGTCGCTAATGTTTGCAGAAGCTCGAACGGATGGCTATCAAGCTATTATTGCAGTCCGTCGCTAATGTTTGCAGAAGCTCGAACGGATGGCTATCAAGCTATTATTGCAGTGCGTCGCTAATGTTTGCAGAAGCTCGAACGGATGGCTATCAAGCTATTATTGCAGTGCGTCGCTAATGTTTGCAGAAGCTCGAACGGATGGCTATCAAGCTATTATTGCAGTGCGTCGCTAATGTTTGCAGAAGCTCGAACGGATGGCTATCAAGCTATTATTGCAGTGCGTCGCTAATGTTTGCAGAAGCTCGAACGGATGGCTATCAAGCTATTATTGCAGTGCGTCGCTAATGTTTGCAGAAGCTCGAACGGATGGCTATCAAGCTATTATTGCAGTGCGTCGCTAATGTTTGCAGAAGCTCGAACGGATGGCTATCAAGCTATTATTGCAGTGCGTCGCTAATGTTTGCAGAAGCTCGAACGGATGGCTATCAAGCTATTATTGCAGTCCGTCGCTAATGTTTGCAGAAGCTCGAACGGATGGCTATCAAGCTATTATTGCAGTGCGTCGCTAATGTTTGCAGAAGCTCGAACGGATGGCTATCAAGCTATTATTGCAGTGCGTCGCTAATGTTTGCAGAAGCTCGAACGGATGGCTATCAAGCTATTATTGCAGTGCGTCGCTAATGTTTGCAGTAGCTCGAACGGGTAGCTATCAAGCTATTATTGCAGTGCGTCGCTAATGTTTGCAGAAGCTCGAACGGATGGCTATCAAGCTATTATTGCAGTGCGTCGCTAATGTTTGCAGAAGCTCGAACGGATGGCTATCAAGCTATTATTGCAGTGCGTCGCTAATGTTTGCAGAAGCTCGAACGGATGGCTATCAAGCTATTATTGCAGTGCGTCGCTAATGTTTGCAGAAGCTCGAACGGATGGCTATCAAGCTATTATTGCAGTGCGTCGCTAATGTTTGCAGAAGCTCGAACGGATGGCTATCAAGCTATTATTGCAGTGCGTCGCTAATGTTTGCAGAAGCTCGAACGGATGGCTATCAAGCTATTATTGCAGTGCGTCGCTAATGTTTGCAGAAGCTCGAACGGATGGCTATCAAGCTATTATTGCAGTGCGTCGCTAATGTTTGCAGAAGCTCGAACGGATGGCTATCAAGCTATTATTGCAGTGCGTCGCTAATGTTTGCAGAAGCTCGAACGGATGGCTATCAAGCTATTATTGCAGTGCGTCGCTAATGTTTGCAGAAGCTCGAACGGATGGCTATCAAGCTATTATTGCAGTGCGTCGCTAATGTTTGCAGAAGCTCGAACGGATGGCTATCAAGCTATTATTGCAGTGCGTCGCTAATGTTTGCAGAAGCTCGAACGGATGGCTATCAAGCTATTATTGCAGTGCGTCGCTAATGTTTGCAGAAGCTCGAACGGATGGCTATCAAGCTATTATTGCAGTGCGTCGCTAATGTTTGCAGAAGCTCGAACGGATGGCTATCAAGCTATTATTGCAGTGCGTCGCTAATGTTTGCAGAAGCTCGAACGGATGGCTATCAAGCTATTATTGCAGTGCGTCGCTAATGTTTGCAGAAGCTCGAACGGATGGCTATCAAGCTATTATTGCAGTGCGTCGCTAATGTTTGCAGAAGCTCGAACGGATGGCTATCAAGCTATTATTGCAGTGCGTCGCTAATGTTTGCAGAAGCTCGAACGGATGGCTATCAAGCTATTATTGCAGTGCGTCGCTAATGTTTGCAGAAGCTCGAACGGATGGCTATCAAGCTATTATTGCAGTGCGTCGCTAATGTTTGCAGAAGCTCGAACGGATGGCTATCAAGCTATTATTGCAGTGCGTCGCTAATGTTTGCAGAAGCTCGAACGGATGGCTATCAAGCTATTATTGCAGTGCGTCGCTAATGTTTGCAGAAGCTCGAACGGATGGCTATCAAGCTATTATTGCAGTGCGTCGCTAATGTTTGCAGAAGCTCGAACGGATGGCTATCAAGCTATTATTGCAGTGCGTCGCTAATGTTTGCAGAAGCTCGAACGGATGGCTATCAAGCTATTATTGCAGTGCGTCGCTAATGTTTGCAGTAGCTCGAACGGGTAGCTATCAAGCTATTATTGCAGTGCGTCGCTAATGTTTGCAGAAGCTCGAACGGATGGCTATCAAGCTATTATTGCAGTGCGTCGCTAATGTTTGCAGAAGCTCGAACGGATGGCTATCAAGCTATTATTGCAGTGCGTCGCTAATGTTTGCAGAAGCTCGAACGGATGGCTATCAAGCTATTATTGCAGTGCGTCGCTAATGTTTGCAGAAGCTCGAACGGATGGCTATCAAGCTATTATTGCAGTGCGTCGCTAATGTTTGCAGAAGCTCGAACGGATGGCTATCAAGCTATTATTGCAGTGCGTCGCTAATGTTTGCAGAAGCTCGAACGGATGGCTATCAAGCTATTATTGCAGTGCGTCGCTAATGTTTGCAGAAGCTCGAACGGATGGCTATCAAGCTATTATTGCAGTCCGTCGCTAATGTTTGCAGAAGCTCGAACGGATGGCTATCAAGCTATTATTGCAGTCCGTCGCTAATGTTTGCAGAAGCTCGAACGGATGGCTATCAAGCTATTATTGCAGTGCGTCGCTAATGTTTGCAGAAGCTCGAACGGATGGCTATCAAGCTATTATTGCAGTGCGTCGCTAATGTTTGCAGAAGCTCGAACGGATGGCTATCAAGCTATTATTGCAGTGCGTCGCTAATGTTTGCAGAAGCTCGAACGGATGGCTATCAAGCTATTATTGCAGTGCGTCGCTAATGTTTGCAGAAGCTCGAACGGATGGCTATCAAGCTATTATTGCAGTGCGTCGCTAATGTTTGCAGAAGCTCGAACGGATGGCTATCAAGCTATTATTGCAGTGCGTCGCTAATGTTTGCAGAAGCTCGAACGGATGGCTATCAAGCTATTATTGCAGTGCGTCGCTAATGTTTGCAGAAGCTCGAACGGATGGCTATCAAGCTATTATTGCAGTGCGTCGCTAATGTTTGCAGAAGCTCGAACGGATGGCTATCAAATCAAATCAAATCAAATCAGTTTATTGCAAACATGTTGTACAGAGGTTGAGATAGGATAAAAAAGTATCAAACATGCACCCTGTAAGGGCACCGCAAAACAAAACAAAATTAATACATAAAACATATCATGTGACATTTTTACAAGAATCAAATCAATAAAAAGGAATAGACTACTTATTATTATTATTGTTCATTGTTGCTGTTGTTATCAAATTATATTATTATTGTATTATATTAAAAGTATCAAAATAAGTTTAAGTTTAGTCAAAATAAAATTAATTAATTCAATTATATAAAGTAGGTAAAGTAAATCAATTCAAATAAATTAAATAAATCAATGGTGAGCTATTTATTCCATTATATTTATTTTTTATTTTCTTCAAAAAACTCTTGCAATGTGTAGTAGCACTTCTGGTTCAAATAAGTGAACAATGTTGTTTTAAATAAATTGTTACTATTTATTTCTTTTAATGACTTCGGGATTTTATTATATATCTTGATACACATTACGTATGGGCCTGAATGGAAAATGGATGAACCGGCAATGCTAGATCGTTTTGGTGTCGCAAGTTTCGTGGTTGGGTATAGAGATCTTTTTTTAAAGGGAAAAGTGTCATATTTTTCCTGACAAATAGACATATTTCAAAGATGTACAGAGATGTGAGTGTAAGGATATTTTGTTGTGTAAAATGTGGTCTACAGCTATCCATACCTCCTATGTTTCTCAAGATTCGTATGCACCTTTTTTGTAGCTTGAACAACTTATCTGCGTTCGTACTATTACCCCAAAGCATGATACCGTATCGGAGCCAAGAGTGCGCGTATGCGTTATAGGCTGCTTTAGCAGATCTGAAATCCGTAGACCTTTTTAATTCCAATAAAGCATAAGTGAATCTAGATAATTTGCAACTTATGTGTTCTATATGAGACTTCCAATTTAGGTTTGTGTCAATATTAAGTCCCAATAATTTAAAATTATCAACGGAGTCTAATTTAATTGTGTTATCTAAGGTAAAATTTATTTCGAGAGGTCGTTTTTGATATGGTCTAAATTGCATTATTTTAGTTTTATCTAAATTTAGTTCCAGGTTATGTTCATTTAGCCAAGTAGATATGTCAGATAAAATTAGATGGATGTCATTTTTAAGGGTCAGGTTATTTGTGCATGGGAACACAACTGAAACGTCATCTGCGAATAAAACGCTTACGGCATCTATTATCTTCGGAAGGTCGTTTATGTAGATAAGAAATAATATGCATCCAAGTACGCTACCTTGTGGGATTGATTTATTTATATTAGTAGTATCAGATTTAACATTGGTGATTTCTCCAGTACTATGGTTGTAGTGCTCGATTTCAACATACTGTGAACGGTTGTCAAGGTAAGACGTGAACCATTTATGAGCAATGCCACGTACACCTATTCCGTCCAATTTATTTAAGAGGATGTTATATTGAACTCTATCGTATGCTTTGCTCATGTCTAGGAGAATGCCTATAGCGTATTTCTTCTCATTAATGATATTTAAGATCTGTTGTATATATCTATAAACTGCATTGGTTGTTGATCTATTCCTTCTGAAACCGTTTTGACTATCGTGAAATATATTAAATCTTTCGCAGAAAGAGTATAGGCGAGTCGTCATAGCAGTTTCTAAAACTTTTGAAAAGGTAGGCAAAAGTGCTATGGGGCGATAATTATTACAGTCAGTCTGAGAGTCTTTTTTGTGGATTGGTTTGATTACTGAGATCTTTAGTAAATTGGGGACTGTTCCTTCAGTGAAGGATTGGTTTATTAAGAAAGCAAGTGGCATAGCAAGTTCTTTTGGGCATTTTTTAATTAATAAGGGTGGGAGTTCATCAAAACCATAGCTTCGCTTGTTTTTAAGGTTTCTTATAATTGCTTGTATTTCATAGCCATCTACAGGTTTGACAAAAATAGAGTTATCATTTTTTGTAATGACAGGTCGACCGGTTTGATGACTGGACTTTCCTCCAACTGACATAAAGAATTCGTTGAAGGCATTTGCGACGATGGTGGGGTTTTCCGTTAATGTATTTTGAATATTTAGTTTGATGTTTTTCTTTGTTCTTTTGGATGTTTTATTCGTGCGTTCTTTAATTATTTGCCACATCGTTTTTGAAATATTCGTGCTATTTTGTATCCTTTTTATACTTTTGATTTTTTTAGATTTAGAAACTGCTTTTTTTAATAGTTTCTCGTATTTTTTGTAATACTTTAACAAAATAGGGGCTTCATTTTGTGACAGAAATGTTTTAAGTAGGCGTTTGTGTTGGCAAGACACTTTTAAACCAGTAGTTAGCCACGATTTCTTGGTTTTGTTCTTAATTTTAATTTTTGTTTTTGGAATACAGGCATTTAATATACTTACTATTGTTGTGTGGAAAGATTCATAGTTTGAGTTTACGTCTTTGTCATCTGAAAATATTGATTGCCAGTTTACTTTAGTTAGTTGCGACTTAAAGTTTTCCATATTTTTTTCGTTAAATATTCTTTTAGTTATATACCACGTCTTCCGTTCATTTGATATTGTTTTATTGGGGACCGATAATGTTATTCCCTTATGATCAGAAAGTCCAAAGTCTTCAACAAGGGCCTTAAAGTTTTTTAATTTAAAGTTTGTAAACACTAGATCTATACATGTGGCACTTGTTTTGCTGATTCTGGTAGGTTCGTTTATGTATTGGTCAAAGTTATGGCTAGTCATAGTATTAATTAATTCTGTAGTGCTATTTGAATTTTCTAATATATTGATATTGAAGTCTCCGCCAATAATAATATTCTTCTTACTATCTTTGATTATTAGCAATTGCAAAAGTTTTTTGAGAGAGCTTTAAAATACATCTGTCTCCCTATTCTTCTGAGGCCAATATATAACTACAATGACAACATTTTGCTGGACTATTTCTGTTGCACACACTTCGAATACAAACTGGACAGACAACGATGTTATGTCGTGTCGCTCCAAGGTTTCGATGTTTTCCTGAATAAAAATGCATACGCCCCCACCTTCGTAGTGTTTCCTATTGTAACAGGAAGCCGCATTATATCCGTTTAGGTGTAGTAATTCAATTTTCTTATCTGTGATCCAGGTTTCTGTTAGACATATAGCGTGAAGGTTTTTCCTTTCTTCAATGACTGATTGTAACAAATGTCGTTTATTTTTAAGACTGCGTATATTTTGGTAAAGAATTTCAAAGTTAGTTGCGAAAGGAACAAACTTCAGTTTGCCTATTAATGTCGCTCTGGGTCGGGGAAGGTGATACAGTTGTTTTATTTTGCGTTTTGTTATTATTAGTAGTTTCACGATCATAGTATCCCTGGAAGTTTTTGCCATCTATTATTTGTTCGTTGTTATTAATGTTTTGGTATATTATAGACCGTCTTTCTCTTTGTTTTCGTCTTCTCTGTAGAGATTCTTTATCAAGGAAACTAGATACAGACAAGCCTAGACTTTTTAAATAACCCACGTTTTCTAGGATATATTTGGTCATCCTTTTGCTAATCAGTTCCACCCGTAGTGGCCATCTAAATCCGTTTCGTCCTATCCGATTTAGCTCTTCGATATAGCCAGTGAGGTCGACATTCAACGTGTCTTGAAAAGCAAATATTATCCTATCTTCGAGGTCTGTGTCTGTTTCATTATAATATTCGTTTAAGCCGTGGATAACAATTGTTCTAGAATTATCATTCGAAGCGTTCGCAGAGGTTTCATTCAGGTTCAGATGCGTGTTTTTGTTTTGTAACTCGGCTATTTCTGTTTTAAGTTTTGCATTTTCGATCTCAACTTTTTGTATGGTTTCGTTTAAATAAGCAATATTGGTGTTTATTTTAGTTTGCTCTAAAGAAAGTTGTTCAGTTTTCTGGTATATTTCTTCTTGGAATTTTAATACAGCTATATTAATTTCTGATTGGATTGTACTTTTGATTTTTGTCAAAATAGATTGTTGCTGTAATTCTAGTTTTCGGTCTAATAGTTGACTAATTTGTTCTAGAGTGATTGGCTCTGTATGTAATAAGATGGGTGATAAGATTGCAGCGTTATCTATATTTTTTGGTGTTGCTTCGTATTTTCCTGTGTCTCCTAGAATGCTCTGGTCATCATGTGTTTGGTCGTCAATGGACATTATTGTGTCGTGTAGTGTCGGTGGAAGTTGTTTCCTGACAGGGGTGTCGTCATTTCTAATTTGTTTCGTTGTTATTTTGGACATTGGGCAGTGCCATGACTTAATTAATTTATTCTTATTTTCTACATAATACGATGAGGTCATGTTGATGCATCGGTAGTGATAGATTTGTTGACAAGTACAACATCTTAGTAATTCTCCGCGAGCTATCGGTTGTTTACACCCAGCATTATTGCAGTGCGTCGCTAATGTTTGCAGAAGCTCGAACGGATGGCTATCAAGCTATTATTGCAGTGCGTCGCTAATGTTTGCAGAAGCTCGAACGGATGGCTATCAAGCTATTATTGCAGTGCGTCGCTAATGTTTGCAGAAGCTCGAACGGATGGCTATCAAGCTATTATTGCAGTGCGTCGCTAATGTTTGCAGAAGCTCGAACGGATGGCTATCAAGCTATTATTGCAGTGCGTCGCTAATGTTTGCAGAAGCTCGAACGGGTAGCTATCAAGCTATTATTGCAGTGCGTCGCTAATGTTTGCAGAAGCTCGAACGGATGGCTATCAAGCTATTATTGCAGTGCGTCGCTAATGTTTGCAGAAGCTCGAACGGATGGCTATCAAGCTATTATTGCAGTGCGTCGCTAATGTTTGCAGAAGCTCGAACGGATGGCTATCAAGCTATTATTGCAGTGCGTCGCTAATGTTTGCAGAAGCTCGAACGGATGGCTATCAAGCTATTATTGCAGTGCGTCGCTAATGTTTGCAGAAGCTCGAACGGATGGCTATCAAGCTATTATTGCAGTGCGTCGCTAATGTTTGCAGAAGCTCGAACGGATGGCTATCAAGCTATTATTGCAGTGCGTCGCTAATGTTTGCAGAAGCTCGAACGGGTAGCTATCAAGCTATTATTGCAGTGCGTCGCTAATGTTTGCAGAAGCTCGAACGGATGGCTATCAAGCTATTATTGCAGTGCGTCGCTAATGTTTGCAGAAGCTCGAACGGATGGCTATCAAGCTATTATTGCAGTGCGTCGCTAATGTTTGCAGAAGCTCGAACGGATGGCTATCAAGCTATTATTGCAGTGCGTCGCTAATGTTTGCAGAAGCTCGAACGGATGGCTATCAAGCTATTATTGCAGTGCGTCGCTAATGTTTGCAGAAGCTCGAACGGGTAGCTATCAAGCTATTATTGCAGTGCGTCGCTAATGTTTGCAGAAGCTCGAACGGATGGCTATCAAGCTATTATTGCAGTGCGTCGCTAATGTTTGCAGAAGCTCGAACGGATGGCTATCAAGCTATTATTGCAGTGCGTCGCTAATGTTTGCAGAAGCTCGAACGGATGGCTATCAAGCTATTATTGCAGTGCGTCGCTAATGTTTGCAGAAGCTCGAACGGATGGCTATCAAGCTATTATTGCAGTGCGTCGCTAATGTTTGCAGAAGCTCGAACGGATGGCTATCAAGCTATTATTGCAGTGCGTCGCTAATGTTTGCAGAAGCTCGAACGGGTAGCTATCAAGCTATTATTGCAGTGCGTCGCTAATGTTTGCAGAAGCTCGAACGGATGGCTATCAAGCTATTATTGCAGTGCGTCGCTAATGTTTGCAGAAGCTCGAACGGATGGCTATCAAGCTATTATTGCAGTGCGTCGCTAATGTTTGCAGAAGCTCGAACGGATGGCTATCAAGCTATTATTGCAGTGCGTCGCTAATGTTTGCAGTAGCTCGAACGGGTAGCTATCAAGCTATTATTGCAGTGCGTCGCTAATGTTTGCAGAAGCTCGAACGGATGGCTATCAAGCTATTATTGCAGTGCGTCGCTAATGTTTGCAGAAGCTCGAACGGATGGCTATCAAGCTATTATTGCAGTGCGTCGCTAATGTTTGCAGAAGCTCGAACGGATGGCTATCAAGCTATTATTGCAGTGCGTCGCTAATGTTTGCAGAAGCTCGAACGGATGGCTATCAAGCTATTATTGCAGTGCGTCGCTAATGTTTGCAGAAGCTCGAACGGATGGCTATCAAGCTATTATTGCAGTGCGTCGCTAATGTTTGCAGAAGCTCGAACGGATGGCTATCAAGCTATTATTGCAGTGCGTCGCTAATGTTTGCAGAAGCTCGAACGGATGGCTATCAAGCTATTATTGCAGTGCGTCGCTAATGTTTGCAGTAGCTCGAACGGGTAGCTATCAAGCTATTATTGCAGTGCGTCGCTAATGTTTGCAGAAGCTCGAACGGATGGCTATCAAGCTATTATTGCAGTGCGTCGCTAATGTTTGCAGAAGCTCGAACGGATGGCTATCAAGCTATTATTGCAGTGCGTCGCTAATGTTTGCAGAAGCTCGAACGGATGGCTATCAAGCTATTATTGCAGTGCGTCGCTAATGTTTGCAGAAGCTCGAACGGATGGCTATCAAGCTATTATTGCAGTGCGTCGCTAATGTTTGCAGAAGCTCGAACGGATGGCTATCAAGCTATTATTGCAGTGCGTCGCTAATGTTTGCAGAAGCTCGAACGGGTAGCTATCAAGCTATTATTGCAGTGCGTCGCTAATGTTTGCAGAAGCTCGAACGGATGGCTATCAAGCTATTATTGCAGTGCGTCGCTAATGTTTGCAGAAGCTCGAACGGATGGCTATCAAGCTATTATTGCAGTGCGTCGCTAATGTTTGCAGAAGCTCGAACGGATGGCTATCAAGCTATTATTGCAGTGCGTCGCTAATGTTTGCAGAAGCTCGAACGGATGGCTATCAAGCTATTATTGCAGTGCGTCGCTAATGTTTGCAGAAGCTCGAACGGATGGCTATCAAGCTATTATTGCAGTGCGTCGCTAATGTTTGCAGAAGCTCGAACGGATGGCTATCAAGCTATTATTGCAGTGCGTCGCTAATGTTTGCAGAAGCTCGAACGGATGGCTATCAAGCTATTATTGCAGTGCGTCGCTAATGTTTGCAGAAGCTCGAACGGATGGCTATCAAGCTATTATTGCAGTGCGTCGCTAATGTTTGCAGAAGCTCGAACGGATGGCTATCAAGCTATTATTGCAGTGCGTCGCTAATGTTTGCAGAAGCTCGAACGGATGGCTATCAAGCTATTATTGCAGTGCGTCGCTAATGTTTGCAGAAGCTCGAACGGATGGCTATCAAGCTATTATTGCAGTCCGTCGCTAATGTTTGCAGAAGCTCGAACGGATGGCTATCAAGCTATTATTGCAGTGCGTCGCTAATGTTTACAGAAGCTCGAACGGATGGCTATCAAGCTATTATTGCAGTGCGTCGCTAATGTTTGCAGAAGCTCGAACGGATGGCTATCAAGCTATTATTGCAGTGCGTCGCTAATGTTTGCAGAAGCTCGAACGGATGGCTATCAAGCTATTATTGCAGTCCGTCGCTAATGTTTGCAGAAGCTCGAACGGATGGCTATCAAGCTATTATTGCAGTGCGTCGCTAATGTTTGCAGAAGCTCGAACAGATGGCTATCAAGCTATTATTGCAGTGCGTCGCTAATGTTTGCAGAAGCTCGAACGGATGGCTATCAAGCTATTATTGCAGTGCGTCGCTAATGTTTGCAGAAGCTCGAACGGATGGCTATCAAGCTATTATTGCAGTGCGTCGCTAATGTTTGCAGAAGCTCGAACGGATGGCTATCAAGCTATTATTGCAGTGCGTCGCTAATGTTTGCAGAAGCTCAAACGGATGGCTATCAAGCTATTATTGCAGTGCGTCGCTAATGTTTGCAGAAGCTCGAACGGATGGCTATCAAGCTATTATTGCAGTGCGTCGCTAATGTTTGCAGAAGCTCGAACGGATGGCTATCAAGCTATTATTGCAGTGCGTCGCTAATGTTTGCAGAAGCTCGAACGGATGGCTATCAAGCTATTATTGCAGTGCGTCGCTAATGTTTGCAGAAGCTCGAACGGATGGCTATCAAGCTATTATTGCAGTGCGTCGCTAATGTTTGCAGAAGCTCGAACGGATGGCTATCAAGCTATTATTGCAGTGCGTCGCTAATGTTTGCAGTAGCTCGAACGGGTAGCTATCAAGCTATTATTGCAGTGCGTCGCTAATGTTTGCAGAAGCTCGAACGGATGGCTATCAAGCTATTATTGCAGTGCGTCGCTAATGTTTGCAGAAGCTCGAACGGATGGCTATCAAGCTATTATTGCAGTGCGTCGCTAATGTTTGCAGAAGCTCGAACGGATGGCTATCAAGCTATTATTGCAGTGCGTCGCTAATGTTTGCAGAAGCTCGAACGGATGGCTATCAAGCTATTATTGCAGTGCGTCGCTAATGTTTGCAGAAGCTCGAACGGATGGCTATCAAGCTATTATTGCAGTGCGTCGCTAATGTTTGCAGAAGCTCGAACGGATGGCTATCAAGCTATTATTGCAGTGCGTCGCTAATGTTTGCAGAAGCTCGAACGGATGGCTATCAAGCTATTATTGCAGTGCGTCGCTAATGTTTGCAGAAGCTCGAACGGATGGCTATCAAGCTATTATTGCAGTCCGTCGCTAATGTTTGCAGAAGCTCGAACGGATGGCTATCAAGCTATTATTGCAGTGCGTCGCTAATGTTTACAGAAGCTCGAACGGATGGCTATCAAGCTATTATTGCAGTGCGTCGCTAATGTTTGCAGAAGCTCGAACGGATGGCTATCAAGCTATTATTGCAGTGCGTCGCTAATGTTTGCAGAAGCTCGAACGGATGGCTATCAAGCTATTATTGCAGTCCGTCGCTAATGTTTGCAGAAGCTCGAACGGATGGCTATCAAGCTATTATTGCAGTGCGTCGCTAATGTTTGCAGAAGCTCGAACAGATGGCTATCAAGCTATTATTGCAGTGCGTCGCTAATGTTTGCAGAAGCTCGAACGGATGGCTATCAAGCTATTATTGCAGTGCGTCGCTAATGTTTGCAGAAGCTCGAACGGATGGCTATCAAGCTATTATTGCAGTGCGTCGCTAATGTTTGCAGAAGCTCGAACGGATGGCTATCAAGCTATTATTGCAGTGCGTCGCTAATGTTTGCAGAAGCTCAAACGGATGGCTATCAAGCTATTATTGCAGTGCGTCGCTAATGTTTGCAGAAGCTCGAACGGATGGCTATCAAGCTATTATTGCAGTGCGTCGCTAATGTTTGCAGAAGCTCGAACGGATGGCTATCAAGCTATTATTGCAGTGCGTCGCTAATGTTTGCAGAAGCTCGAACGGATGGCTATCAAGCTATTATTGCAGTGCGTCGCTAATGTTTGCAGAAGCTCGAACGGATGGCTATCAAGCTATTATTGCAGTGCGTCGCTAATGTTTGCAGAAGCTCGAACGGATGGCTATCAAGCTATTATTCGAAAAAAGGTTGCATCTCTAGTAAGACGAGTAAGAGACAGTAGCAATGGCATCCTCAAGATGATAGCTTCCCGCACAGACTGTCCGATCCAACATAAGTGGATGTGTATATCCATCGGACAATGTTGACATAATTTAATTTTGTTTTAGTGTAATTTTTGTATGTACGATTTGATTTAATTAATTGATTGACTTATTAATATGTAATATTGACATGGATTATTTAATTTAATCTTTATAATTACTATATCGACCGTCCCTATTAACAATGTCGGATATACATGTTTACCAATATTCACTTTTTTACATAAATCGTATTACAATTTTAAAAAAAATCTTCATTGTCAAAACAAACTTTGAACTGAGGGCAGTTCAAAGTTTGCCCTAACGATAAAAAAGAATCTTTATGATATTAACAATGTCACTTCTGCGAAAAAGATCACTGTTCAGTAGGAACTAAACAGTAGTCACCCTGCAGAACCGACATTGTTAATAAGGACGGTCGATATATCTTCATTTCTATTGTATTTGCTAGTAATTGAATTATTCTGTTTTGTTAATTTTTATATGTGTAGCTGACTATTTCATTACTATTATGCTTTATGGATTGATTCTGAATTAAACGTTTTATTATTATTTTTTACATTTCTCGGGACTTTGGGGTCCCGGACCTTTGTAAGGCGTACGAGGTGCCGAAGCCAACTCGCAGAGGCCTCTTAAATAATTTTAAATGATAAGGAGGCAGCAACCAACGATTATCAAATCACGGCTATCAGGACAATCCCGGAAGTACGGTCAAGATCCCTACCAGCACCTTACTGGAATACTTCCTTCCTCCAAGCACGTTTGCTCTTGCGAATCTCCACTCAAGCCGGCCAATAAAGGCAAGAAAGAGGTGGGAGCTCTGTTCCTCGTCAGTGTTCACTCCAGCCGGCCAATAAGGGTAAGCCAGAGATGAGGACAAGATTTCTCCCGGGAGATAGGGTCCGTGGGGTCGCTACTGCCCAACAGCTCGCCACATGCTGCCCAGCGGGCTTATGTATCTCTCTTGGTCTGGCTCCTCATCCTAGACCCGTTCCGGCAAAGTAAACTCTACCGGCACAGACCTAAAGTTCGGAGCGCACAAGCCCCACCACGACGTCAACGTAGAAATACAGCGGTGGGGTTATTATTATTTTTATAAGTCTCTTTGGTACCAATATAGCGCAGTACGTCATCTGGAATTGTACACTTCCAGATGACGTAATACTGCGGCGATGAGGGCACTTTCCTGCCCTCTTCAGGCCATATCTAACATACAAAATGTCATTTAAGGTTGGCACTGTCAAACGATTCCGAAGCTTAGTCTTTACTAAGTTCATTTGATTGAAAACGCGTTCAATCTCCGCGTTTGATTGCGGTAATGACAAAATATACACAGTCTAGCCATAAATACTGTTACAATTAAAAATAAGAAAGATATTACATTTGAATTTGGAATCAATAATTTTTATACGATTGTTCATTGAGTTTCCTAATTTTGGCGCCACATTATCAATAAAATTAAAAACGGAAAATAATCTATTTAGAAAGCATTGGTTTGCATACAAGAGGGAACTGAGTAAAGAAAATATAGAAAAATTTAATTACTATATTAGCAAGCTATCATTTTCAGAAGTATACTTGGAAATAGATGTAAATAAAGCCTTTTCATTATTGCACGATGAACTTTGTCTATTCTATGAAATGTGTTTCCCATTGATTAAAATTAAGATGAATTCTAACTCTCTTAACCCAAAATGGGTAACTAAAAGTCTAAAAAAGTCATTTATAACAAAGAGAAAACTACAAACCATCTATTATAAAAATAAAACTACCCACAATAAACAAAAATTTAAAAAATATAGCAAAATGCTAAGGCAATGTGTAAATACTATACAAAGGGATAATAATAAAAAAATACATAGAGAAAGCAGACAATAAATGTAAAGCTACATGGAAAATAATAAACGATAAACTTAAAAAGAACAATGCTAGTAATGAAATTAGAGAAATTCTGGACGGGGAAAATATATTAAAAGAAGGTGATGATATAGCAACATACTTTAACACTTACTTTATCAACATTGCTAAAATGGGAAACGCCCAAAATCCAAAAAATAAACATGTCTGCAATAAAACGGTCGTGAACTCAATTTATCTAGAACCAGCCACTTGTATGGAAATATTTATGACAGCTATGAAATTACGAAATACCAACTCAGTCGGATATGATAACATTAGTACTAAAATGATCAAACAAAACTTATTAACTTTAACAAAACCCTTGACTTACATAATTAATTTATCTTTGGAAAAGGGTATATTCCCCGACAGTTTAAAATTTTCTGTTGTAAAACCCCTTCACAAAAAAGGACCTAGATCTGAGGCAAATAATTATAGACCAATTACTTTAGTTCCCGTACTTTCAAAAATTTTTGAGAAGGTAATGAGCAAAAGGCTTATCAATTTCTTAGAGAAACATGATATATTATGTAGTCAACAAAACGGCTTCATTAAGCAAAAATCTACAACTTTGGCATGTTTTAAACTAGTAAAAGGAATAATGGATGCTATCAATAAAAAAGAAATCCCAGTAGCAGTATTTTTGGATATGAGTAAGGCGTTTGATATGGTATGTCATGAAACCTTATTGCGTAAACTTGAACAATATGGTATACGAGGCGTTGCTTATAGTTGGTTCGAAAGCTACTTAAGAGGCCGACAACAATGCACGGAGATTAAAAAAATGTGTTTCGAAACTAACACCCAGAAAACCTTTAGGTCACCGTACTTATCAAACTACTGTGGTGTACCACAGGGAAGTGTCCTTGGCCCCTTATTGTTTATAATATATATAAACGAGCTTCCTAACTCCACGAACCAATACACTATATTATTTGCAGATACCGTGTTGACAAAAGAGAAAACTTTAGATAACAGTAAAATAGTTACAAATAAAGCATTGACAGATTTAATCAATTGGCTAGATAGGAATAACTTAAAAATAAATACAAGTAAAACTAAATTTATAACATTTATGCCATATAATAACCATAAAAAATTAGGAAATGAAATGAAATTAAGTTTAAAATACAATAATAATGACATATTTTAACAGAAGTAAATAATATCAATTTTTTAGGAGTAGTTATGGACAGACATTGCAATTGGAAAGCTCAAGTAGATAATGTATGTAAGAAAATAAACAAATTCGTATTTGCAATTAGGAGGATCAAGAATTTAACAGACATTCAAACAGCCTTATTGGTATACCATAGCCATGTTTGTTCTGTTTTAAGGTATGGAATAACTGTATGGGGGAATTCAACAGATGCTCAGAGGGCATTCATAGCCCAAAAAAAGTGTGTAAGATCTATTTTCAATCTTGTAAACCTGTATTTATTAAGCAAAAGCTGCTTACCCTTCCGTCTCTATATATATTTGAAACCTGCAAATTTGTAAGAAAAAACTATTCGCTTTTCGAAAAAGATGAATAGGCTATGTCAAAGAGGAAAATAGCACAAAAGCCACTAGTAGTCCCTCGTAATAGGCTAAAAGTATGCAAAAAAAACTGTTATACCATGGCGGTCAAAATATATAACCACATAGCTGAAGAATTTAGAAGTGCTACAGATTTAGAATTTAATAGAAAGCTATATAACTGGTTGTGTGAGAGATGTTTTTATTCCATCAATGAATATTTTGAGTGTAGATAAAATGTAAAACATGTTTACTATAATTATTATGACATTTGCATACTGACATTACTTAAATAATACTAAAACATTTTAATTATTCTTGCTATTATTATTGATCGCTATTTCTATTATAAATTATTATTTTAAATGAATAGAATCGTATTTCATTTTAATATTATTAGCTGCATTGTAATCTAAATTTATATTATGAAATTATTATTACAATTATTTTTTATGTGATTGCTATGTGTACTGCATGCTATTATGTATAAATAAAACCTAATATTTGTACGGCTGAAATGCCGAATATAGTGAAACCCATAGATCTTAAGAACTTAGCTACCTATATTCTTGCAAATAAATATATCATTCATTCATTCATTCATTCATTCAATACATTGTACAATATTTTGCGTTATTAATATAAAATGGAGTGGGGTAATAAAGAGAACCGAATCACTGTGATTGCATTACAAAAACCAATGTGTGTTTCGAGGGATGGTCTGCGGGGCTATCCTATCCCTTAACCTCCTAGCTATGCTATTCCTGAGGGCAACGGGACCTCCACTCAGTTCAAGCTTCAGACAACAGAGATGACTGCGGGGCTATCGTCCTCTGTGCTGTCTAGGTAGCGAGTGATCGTTCCTTTTTTTTTAATACGGTTCTATTGTAGTTGGCTCCGGGAGCCTTGGCTGCTTAACCAAGCTTTGGTGAGGCCAGAAGGGCCTGTCGCTGGATTATAAAGTATAATTAAGTAGCACAGCTAAGGGCGTCCCTTACCCGAACCTAGGCTTAGGGCGCTACTGATTACTGAGCAAGTGGAGACTTGTTGAATCGGTGTTGATCGTTCCACCATGATTGACCGTTTATATAGACGGGCGGCCTACGGACGTCCTCTCTTTATGTATGCATGTGTTTCCATAAGTATTGCGATCTTCGATGTCGTCACTGATACTCAGGCCCTAACATTTTCATTGTGAATGTTGTGTGAAATGTTGCCATTGGAAAAAATATTATAGTTATCTTGTAGTATTCTCTGTCTACGTCTTGTATGGTATCACCAACCAAGGGAGCCATTTTGTTTTTAAGTCAAATTATCTGTCGCCATTGATGTCATTGTCATTCGTGCGTCGTGTTAAGAATATTACGTCCTATTCACAGATAACTATATTAAGTCCTATTTAAAAAGTACTCTGTGATTACGTCATTCAAAATGAAAAATGAATTAAAAATGGGCATTTCATTTTGGGCTATGGGTTTGGGTGGCTAAAGTGGATTGGGTAACTTGAACTATGGAAGAACTATGTCCCCTGCCTGACCAATGTTATATATTATACAAGGATAAGATATAATGGGCCCCCGGAGACGGCCGCTAGCACATAGTGACGTAGCAACAAGGGGGCAACACTTCCTGAGGTGCTTGAGGAGTGGAGAGGTATTCCACGGCTATCAGGACAATCCCGGAAGTACGGTCAAGATCCCTACCAGCACCTTACTGGAATACTTCCTTCCTCCGAGCACGTTTGCTCTTGCGAATCGCCACTCTTATTATTATTTTTAGTTGTTTCGTTTTTATGTTAAATCTTGCATAATATGACTAGCAAAACGGAAACATTAACTGTCAAATGCTTTCAAGGACTCCACGAGATGACGAGACAGGCCCGACCTAGTGTGGAGTCCACAGATAAAATACTATTCATTATGTTTCCTTTCAAAGAAAATTATTCTACGGGCAATGTAATTACTATTACATGTACTAGTAATAGGTTGGGGAAAAAGTTTCTTCGCATTTTTTAAGAAAATTCAAAACATTTTTTTAATATAGTTTATTTACATTTAACTAAAGTATGTAGGTACCATTTTGTTCGATAACTTTTTGCCATCTTGTAGGTAGGGACACGATCCCATTGCTATAGAAATTTTGGGACTTCTGGTCTAAATACCGCGACAAGTGGTTTTGGCAGTCCTCTCGTGATGTTAACCTGACACTGCCTAAAGAATTCTGAAGAGACCGAAACAGGTGGAAATCTGAAGGTGCAAGGTCAGGACTATACGGCGGATGGATTAACACCTCCCAGCCAAACTCTCTTAATTTTTGCTGAGTGGCTAAAGATGTGTGAGGTCTAGCATGATGAAAAACCACACCCCTTCTGTTGATTAATTCCGGCCGCTTTCTCTCAACTTCTTGCTTTAATCTCATCAGTTGTTCGCAGTAGAGTTCAGAATCGATGGTCCTGCCTGGTGGTAACAGCTCATAATGAATAATGCCCTTCCAATCCCACCACACACACAGCATCACCTTGTTGCGAGTTAACCCGGGTTTCGCCACAGTCTGTGAAGCCTGACCGGCCTTTGACCACGACCTTTTTCGCACGTTCTTGTCATACGTGATCCACTTTTCATCACCAGTTATCAGCTTCTTCAAAAATGGTTCGGTTTCATTACGTCGTAATAAGGAATCACAAATGAGTACACGGTTCATTAGGTTTCTTTCAGTGAGCTCGTGAGGTACCTACCCAAATGTCGAGCTTTTTTGTCTACCCAGTTTTTTTCAAATGCGCCAAAACTGTTTTGTGGTCAATTTCCAGTTCTTCAGCTACGTCGTAACTACTGATATGCCGATCTTGCTCCACTTTTTCAAAAATGGCATCCATTTTATCCGTAATAGGGCGACCAGAGCGACGTGCATCTTTGACATCAAAATTTCCGGATTGAAAACGCTTAAACCAAATTTGTGCTACTCTCACAGACATTACACTAGGTCCATAAACATCGCAAATTTTTTTCGCGGCTTGCGTTGCATTTTTACCTTTTTTGTAGTAAAATTTTAAAATGTATCGAATTTCTTCATTTCTTCATTCACTCATCTTGACGGTACGAAAAACAAATGAAAATCACACATTTTCCTAATTTGAATTTGGAATTATGTTTTTTAAAATTTAAACTTTCAATGATACCAAAACCAGCCAGATACAAATAGTATAGCCAAAGAGATTTCATTACAAGTTTATACATACTATAATGCGAAAAGACTTTTTCCCCAACCTAATATTAATCGGTTCAGTAGTTTTCAAGATAATGGACTAATACGTGTATGTGGGAGTAATAATGTGTGTATTTAACTGTGGAGGCTTGTAATTAGCAATTTAGTTATATATTATTGTTATTATAATGTTATTAGTCTGTAAGCTTTTCGAAAATAAAGAAAATAAATGTGTGACGGCCTGGCTTTACTGATACCAAGCTACGGATGTGGCGTCAAAGGGAAAACATCTGAAACCCTTGGGCAAATTCTAGTGCAATATTTATAACAAAACTATTAACTACCTACTTATTACCAGACTTCGTTATCGTCTGGGCAAAACAAAGAATACGTGACACACAGCTATTTTCAAGTTTAGTGCCTATCAAATTATACACTCCGAGAGACGTGCTTTATGAACATATAAAATAAAAACTTTATTCACATTTTTGACATAGAAACATGTGACAGTTGCCCGTTTTGAATTGGAACACTACGAAATGTCATATGTACACTATCAAATAGTCAGAAAACCACAAAACGATTCCTACGGTGGCGACAGCTCATTGGAAGACATGTCCGACTAGTTATTATAAGTAGGTACACTTCCGTACTTATTAATAAAACAACATGGGAATTGGTTCATTATGTAGGCAGTACCTACATTATCGGAAAGTCTGTTTTTGTTTGATTGACACTTCTGTTTAATTAGTCTATGAGTTCTTTATGCCCCAAAGATAACGAGGACTGCTTATTACAAATTTCCAGTTTTTGAATGAATCAGTGTACAACTTCTAAGTATAAATGCGTCCGTTGTGTCGATAGTTCAACAGGCAAACAACATTAGCTTTTGGTAAAAATACGTGTTTATAATTTTAGATGTATAATTAAAAATCCAATTTACCTGTTTTATTGTGAAATAAAGGACTCTTGTAATTTTTTGTTTTATTTACTATATTATTCAAGGCAGGCATTTATCACATATTTAATGCAAAAGTGGCTCCTCAATCTAAACGTCTGGATTGAGGAGCCACCTGGAACTCGTTAAGTAATCGATGAATATTTTTGAAAATTTTGTACCATTTAGTAGCAATTGTGCATATTATCGTCTTAAAATTTAGCTTCTGTAGCGCTAAAATGAAAGAAAATACAATACTTTTAGTATGGCTCCTCAATCTACACTCATTTGTAAGAAACCTTTTGATTACTTGAATTTCCTTACAAGTAAAAATGCATGTTCCAAAATAAAATGATTAAATTTTGGACTCCAATGATACATTTATCCCGTAATAATTTTAAATCTCGCTCAGCACCGTACCAAGGTTACGGAGGGTCGATGATAGATGGCGATAGTGAGAAGTGGTTTACTTCACATAGTGTATGCTAGATTTCACTAGTGGTCTCTACTATTACTTGCATTGCGTCGGCCTAATTTGTTAACCTGCCAAGTCCATTTTCTCATAGTTTACAAGACGAAGAAAAAACCGACTAATAGGTAGGTATATTTATTGCTTTAGCAATCAATTCTGAAAATGCTGTTGGTTCTAATAAGTTTCCTTGATATTTTAAAAGCTTAACTAATAAGCTTATCTTACACACGTTTTAGGAAAATTATGAAAACACAGATAATAGTCAGCTTTATTTGGCAGGTTAACAAATTAGGCCGACGATTGGTGTTTGATCATGATTGTGTTTGCGACCTACTTAGTTGGCGTAGTGTTAAGCGCGCACACCGGTAGATGGCGTCTGTTACAAGCTGCATTTTTATATTCGATGACTGCGTTCGTAACGGTGGAAGATGTGTGTTCCCATTTAATATGTAAGTTGTCTTTTGTGTTCAATAAACCACAAGAATAAGAGAGAGAGAGTAGACGTAGTTTCATAGATAATCTCAATAGTACCTATCGGACATGGGCCTGTAGTCTCGACATAGATAGCGATCGCTTTACGACCGAGTTCGGTTATAGTCCTAGCATGTGATTTTATTCGTGGTTGTCATCCAATGTTGACCATAGAAGAACAGTAGTAGTGAGTAGTAGCGAGAAGGGATGTGTTAAATAATAGCTAAACGACGAAATATAATGCTAAACAGAAAAAAATCTGCCAAAAACATAAATAAAAAGCTTAAAAAAAAACAACCGACTTCCACAAAAAAAAAACTACAAAGTGAATAATAACTTTAATTTTGGAAGTCGGTGTCTTTGGATTGGATCTGTATTTTAGTTTTTTTGCCACCGATTTCCGAAATTAAAGTTATTATTCACTTTGTAGTAGGTATTTTTTGGAAGTCGGTTTTTTTTTGGAAGTTTTGTATTTTTCACTTTTTAGTGGGTCAATTTGTAATTTATCTAAGTTCTTAATGCCAATTGCTCATCGAATCGTAACACGTGAAATAGGTACTTATTATTGAATAGTTCCGGTGGCCATGTGTGATCTTCATCAGGATTTCGACTTGACCAAATGGTGCTTTCCAAGACCAAATGCATGAGTTAAAATACGCAAATCGCTATAGGTGTGCCTATAACATTTGAAGAGTTCCGTCGATTTGTCCAGGATCCTATCGTCAGATCCTAACCTGATGACAATGGGACCAACTAAAAAGTATAGGTACCCTTTCAAACAAAAAAAGAATTTTCCAAGTCGGTCCAGCCGTCTTCGAGTAATCGAGTCGGAATCTTTTTTTATGTAGGTATGTTCCCCACATAGGTACATAAAAAAAAGATTCCGACGAACTGACAACAGGAGCGTGAGGAAACAAATGATGCAGCCAGATTAATTGTTGTAAACCGTGGGTCACGACGGCGTCCAAATTACCTTTTAGAGCGTGGGCGTAGTTACCAAGCAGCTTTGGTGCAACGTTTGTGGATTTCAATAATAATAATATTTATTTGCGTAAAACATGGTGTATAAAGATGTTAAGGTCATTATAGGTCATACATGTTTTGCTTATTATCATAGCATGCAAATGTTGTGTTACGTTAACAAAATTGTTTCCCGTCAGTAAATTCTTTAATGCTGTAAAAATTGTTATTGTTCAACCATACATGTAGTTTGTTTTTAAACAATCTTCGAAACATTCCACATACAGACACCGAGAGCACATCCGAGCTGGTTAAAACAGTCTGTAATATAGGAAAACTAGTGGGAGTGCCTATACCCGAACTCGAGCTCCGGGACGTATATCGCCTTCCAGGGAAGTCCACTACAGATACGACGGCGTCCACCTCGCGCCCAATTATTGCTGAATTCTCAACAGTGCGAACTAAACAAAACCTTCTATCCGCTATCCGTTCTTACAACAACAATAAGGAATCAAAAGAGAACAAATTAAACACCGAACTGATCGGAATACCTGGGAAACGGCAGGCGGTATATGTCGCTGAACAGTTACCTCCTAGTTCCAAAAAGTTGTTTTACTTTGCACGGGAATTCGCAAAGAAAAACAGCTACAAATTCTGTTGGATAAGCAATGGAAACATCTTCCTCCGCAAGCAAACGGGCGATAAACAGCTATTAATTAACTCAGAGAAGAGTCTCCAAGAACTCGTGAGTGTGAATATATGACTAGTTCATCCTATGCTTAAATCGTTACTTAGAGATTTTAGTTTATTTATATTAATCTTTGTTAACCTTTTTTACACACAAACTTTATTTATACACTTCTCTGTTCTTGCACCACTATTCATATTTCACATGGTTAATAACCCTTCTTACACACTTAGAATGAATACAACACGCACATATACTACATTATATTTACAGAAAAGCGATGTTATCCTAAAATATCAAATAACAAGACTACCATACTCAACGTTTCCTTTTTTGGCGCTAATTAGAAACTCAAATGGCAAATATAAATAATATAAATCATGAACTTGACAACCTCAACCTCGAAAACTCTTTTTCTTGTGATCCGCACGAGTGCGTAAAATATATAAATAACACTGACAGTAGCATAAAACTATTTCACATAAATATACGTAGCGTTAATAAAAATTTCGATGCTCTTCAAGCATTGATATGCTTAACCAACATTGATTTTGACATTATAGTTTTAACCGAGTGTTGGCTAAGCAAAGTAAATAACCTCCCAGTACTTAACGGATACCAGTCGCACGCCACTAAAAATACAGTAAATCAAAACGATGGGGTAATAATTTTTACTAAAATTGGGTTAAAGGTCACTGTGTGGGAACCTAACATAAATTATGCTAATAGTCTTGTGTGTCAAATTGACCATAAGTTATCGGTAGTAGCTATATATCGTTCTCCATCGAATAGTGCCAAAGATCAGTTCGACAGCTTTCTAGTTAGCCTTAATAATATCTATTAGGAATTATCTAATTCACCCAATATCACAACTGTGGGCGACTTGAATATCGATATAAAGCTAGATAGTAGGAACGAGCGCGCTCTAGATTACCTTATCCTAAACGCATCCCATGGACTACTACCAACACACCTTATACCCACTCGAATGGAAAATTGCCTCGACCACATCCTATTAAAAACAAAGTCAATAGCCACTACCCTGGTACTAGAATCGCACATAACTGACCACAAACCAATTGTTCTAATGATCTCAAATGCAAACCCGACACGAAACAAAAACTTCACCGTCTCTCGACCTAATCTCGAAGCCATTAAGGCTGAGTTAGAATTTTCAGATTTTGCAGATATTTACAGTATTGAAGACGCGAATGTTGCTATGACTAGACTAATTACATTAATATCATCAATTATAATTAAACATACGAAACAAATTAACGTACCAAGAAAACAAAGGACTTTAAAACCGTGGATAACACCAGGTCTACTTAAATGCATCAAGCACCGAGATAAACTGCACACAAAAGCAAAGAAATCACCTGATAATCTAATACTACAGGTATCCTATACGCGGTATCGAAATTTTTGCAATATGCTACTCCGTAAATTAAAGAGAACTTATGAGAAGAGTGAGCTTGAAAAGTCGAGGAATAATCCTAAAGCACTATGGAAAACTATTAAGGAAATAACAAATACTGGGAAAATTCGCTCTTGTCCCGTTGAACTGCTTAAGATTTGTGACAATCCTACGTCTTCCCTAAACAGTGTATGTTCTTACTTCAGTAACATAGGTAAAAACATGGCAGAGAAAATATTAAATGACCCAAATAAAACGCCTTTAAAACCTGACAAGACTCGTATTGACGAAAACAACACACAGAAATCACCTGCCAATTCACTTGTTATACATAAAGTTGACGAAAGTGACGTGGAATCTATTATACTTCAGCTAAGAAATGACAGTGCCATGGGTTGGGATGGAATATCACCCTCGCTTCTAAAGATATGCCGTCATGTATTAGTACCGCCGATAACGTATATCTGCAATCTTTGCATTCAGACGGGGGTGTTCCCGCATTCTCTGAAAAAGGCTATAGTTCATCCAATTCACAAGGGTGGGAGCAGGAATTGTGTTGATAATTATAGACCAATATCAGTCCTGTCGTCGCTATCAAAAATACTGGAAAAGATTCTTAACAATAATCTTAGAAGTTTTCTGGATAAGCATAAACTTATAGCAGACAATCAGTACGGCTTCCGATGTGGGGTCTCCACTGAAGACGCGGTTTTGGACCTAACCCAATCCATTGCCAAGACTATGGACAGTAAAATGAAGTGTCTTGGTATATTTTTGGACCTCTCGAAGGCCTTTGACACAATTTCTGTTCCTAGGCTGATATCTAGGCTAGAATTTTTGGGTGTACGTGGCATAGCTCTAGAGATCTTCAAAGATTACCTGAAAAATCGCAGCCAGAGAGTTAAAATAGATTCAAATTACAGTGATGAACACATTGTGTCATACGGTGTGCCACAAGGAAGCATATTGGGTCCCACGCTCTTTCAAATCTACATAGACGACCTTTGTAGAATGTCGATACCAGCCTGTAAGATATATGCATATGCTGATGACACAGCGATATTAGTTCACGGACCTACTTGGGAAGATGTTAAAATAAAGGCGGAATCTGCACTGTCCTTAGTAATGAACTGGCTTAATCAGAACTTGCTGACACTTAATCTGAGTAAAACTTACTACCTGCCGTTTGCAATCCGCCGTAACACAAAACCCAAAAATACTTTCACCATAATAGCTCACTCGTGTCAGAATCAGCAAATATCGTGCACGTGTCCTGCTATAGCTGGAACTGATAGTGTGAAATACCTGGGTGTACATATAGACGATGGGTTAAGATGGGACAAACAACTCGATACACTAACTACTCGAACACTTCGTCTCATTCACATCTTTAAATCTCTCCGGGAATCAGGTAGTATTGAAATTCTCAAAATGGTGTATTTCACTTTATGCCAATCAATTGTGGGATATTGCATAACAGTATGGGGTGGAGCAGCGAAGACTTATTTCCTAAGAGCAGAGAGGGCCCAAAGGGCTGTGCTTAAAGTCATGACAAAGAAACCCTATAGGTACCCCACAACGCAATTATACGCTGACTGTCAAGTTCTAACGGTTCGACAGCTCTATGTCGTTCGATCTGTGCTCAGAACACATGGCTGCTTGCCTCCGTCTGATCCAACGAAGCGAACATATGTAACCCCAAGTGTACAACACAAAACCTCGTTTGCAAGACACCAATACTACGTTCTAAGCACTCACGTATATAAAAAAATACAGAAGGAACTAGATATAATAAACTTAAATAAATTTAAAGCTAAATCAAAAATTACAGAATGGCTTATTCAGCAGGACTATGATAAGACAGAATCTCTATTAACTTACATCACTTGACATATGACATATCACTAGGAAAAGTAACAACAACACAACATCAACATACTATTATATCTAACATACATACATACAATGATACAACAATACACACACCATAAACCCGTCACACACACCATAAACCCGTCACACACACACACACACACGCACACACACACACACGCACACGCACACAACTCCAGGAACTGTTCCCATGAAAAGATTGATTTGCAGATCACAATGTTGTTCACCATATAATGATAGATCGACACAATTTCACTCATTTCACTCATAAAAAGGTACAACTTAATTTACGCAACCATCTGGCCGAACACTGTCTCTTAAGATACAGGCCTCCTAGTTTGAGAGACAGGGTTTTATTTTATTTTATTTTATTTAATATGGGACAATAAACAGCTACAATATAAAAAGTATACAAGTAACAATAATATAGGCTCATAAGTAGTATTAACAATATTGCAGCCCACTACATTATCCGCATGTTAACAAAATTAAGATAATCTAAAAAGTGCCACTAGATTAGCATTACTCAGATATATAAAAAAATATTATTAAAATACAATACAAGTAATTAATTATTAATACATATATATATATACATATACATAAATATACACACATGCATACATCGACGTCCAACAGCCAAAAAGGGACAAGCGACACCCCTTTGCGAAATCGTCCTGCATATATGGTTAGATTCGGCTTTTTTTTTTCTGCGGCTATTTCGTTATACAAGTCGATTTCGCAAAAAAAAACGTCGCTCATCCCTTCCCGGCTGCTAGGCTACATACGATATACATGTGCATACATACATACATACATACATACATGTATCAAAAATTTGGGATTGCTCCTTATTATCACAAATAAAAAAAAAATAAAGGAATTATAATTGAAATATATTAAATTTAGAATAAAGGACTCGCACTATTTCTTATTATTATTAGATAAAATTTTAAAAACATTGGACTTAAATTTCGATTTGGAACATAGAAAAATATCAATGTCAATGAAGTTGCAATTATACGATTCCACCATGCGACGAACAGGGCAACGCAGTCCTGAATTAGTCCGACAGGTATTTACAGCGAACAATGTACCTGCACGAACACTACGCTTATAGACAGTGCGGGGGACCACATAACATAACTTACTCGTGAGATCAATGGAATCGAAGTGATTATGAACAATACCATGTAGTATGTTGGCTTCCAGAAATTTACGTCTAGATTCTAATGTTAACATATTATATTTGCTTAGTAATTGCGAATATGACAAACACCTTTTACAGCACCTATAGTACATGGCGCGAAGGAATTTACGCTGGACCTTCTCGATCATATCTATATATTTCTTATAAAACGGGTTCCAGATTGGGACCGCATATTCGAGCTGCGAGCGTACAAGCGTCTTGTATAAGTAAAGATAGGTGGAGGGCCGTTTGAACTCGGTAGATGATCTCATGACAAAACCATACATCTTAAATGAATTATTAACTATATTTTCTACGTGTTGATTAAGCGATAACTTATTATCCAGTAGAACACCAAGATCTCTTACAACAGAGGTGCTGCTCAGCAAGGCATTATTTAGCCTATACTTAAAATTGGTGATAAATTTGTTTTTTGTGAAATTTATAGAATGACATTTGGAGACGCTTAAGTGTAGTTTGTTGTCAAGACAGTATGCTGAGAGTCTATCTAAGTCGTCTTGAAACTTTAAACAGTCTTCTATAGTAGTAATAGTTTTAAAGGCTTTCAAATCATCAGCATACATAAGAAATTTAGTACCTAAGAAGCATTTCCCAATGTCATTTATATAAATATTAAATAGGAGTGGTCCCAAAATTGAGCCCTGTGGGACACCAGAAGTTATAGACACTGTATCAGACTGATGGCCACTCACAACAACTTTTTGCGTTCTATTTTTAATGTAGGATGAAAACCACCGGAGCAAGTTTCCCCGAATGCCATTATATGCAATTTTATTAAGTAAAATTTCATGGTCGACCTTGTCAAAGGCCTTTTTGAAATCTGTGTAAACAGCGTCCACTTGCAAACGTCTATCCATGTTTTCAAAAAGATAATTGGTGAAGATTAGTAAATTGGAAACAGTAGATCGGTGTTTAACAAAACCATGTTGTTCAGGTATTAATACGTTGTGCAGGACGGGATAGATTTCGTTATGTACGAGTCTTTCAAATAGCTTGGACAAGGTCGACAGAATTGAAATTGGTCGATATTGTTCAATATCATGTTTCGAGCCTCCCTTGTGTACGGGCGTTATATTGGCTCGTTTCCATATTTCAGGAAACACCCCTTCACACAGGCATTTATTATAAATTATATGAAGCGGTCTATAGATGCTATCAGCAGTAGCCTTAAAAAACAGAGCTGGGTATCCATCAGGGCCAGCCCCTTTGGATGGGTCGAGGTTTTTCAACTCTCGAAATAATTTAGGTTCCTCGATACATAAGTTGTCGATTAAGATGTCAGCGTCACAGCGAGATGGCGGTGTCCACGTCGACAACGTGGGCGATGCGGGTTCGAATACTGATAGAAAGTAATCGGAGAACATATTGCAAACCAAGTCTGGAGCACTTGACTTAAGGTTTTGGTAATGCATCGTAGATGGGATGCCTGATTTATCTTTGCGATTTGATATATAAGTCCAAAAGCATTTAATATTAGAAGTTAGATTATCCTCAACGGATTTAATGTAGGTGGAATAGCAATTGTTACAGTCGTCTTTAAAAGTTTTTCGGTGTTCAGAAAACATATTATAGTCTTTAATATTTTTAAACTTCTTCCACTTTATCCAAAGGCGCTGTTTCTTTTTGAAAGTCTTAATCAAGTGAGGAGAAAACCAAACGGGAAAGTCAAGCGCTCGAGACTTCACCAAAGGAACGTTCGGTGAAACAATGTCGCTCAGCACGTCATAAAATTTTTTCACCGCTTCTTCGGAAGAAAGATGATCCAACAGGACCGACCATTCGATTACATTGATCTGTTCATTGATAACATCATAATTGGCCTTACGGAAATCGTATTTTTTCATGGGTTTTCTTTTTATGGTTTGAATTGATATACCTATGGGGACTTTTGCAACAAACGGAGGGTGATGTGGGTCTATAGGTAGTAAGGGGTCTATTGGAGGGCTTAAAGTGCTGATTATGTTCGAAATGAACAAATCAAGAATTTTACCATTTCCATTGGAGATGCTATTATATTGGTAGGCATCCAGGGCTGACATTAGCTGTAGTAGCTCTGAACATATAGGTGAAGGACCTGTGCAAGTCATGCCAGTAATTTGTTGCTGACTACCGGTCAGGGCAACCTGCCACGTAATATCCGGAAGATTATAATCTCCAACAATGAATGCACTCATCACGTCAGGTTCATTTAATAAGTCCAGCAGTGTGTCGAAGTGAGAGCCATAAGTATCAGCGTTCGCCCAAGGTGGTATGTATACTACGCTAATAACATGCCTTTTTGAGCTATTACTTTTACTTGGAAATCCAATCATGAGATGCTCAATGCAGGTGGTGGAGTCATTATGCGAGTGATTAGAAACATAAAGTGAACACGACCGAAGTTCCCGCAACACTGCGATGAGGACCCCTCCGCCATCCCGCTTTTTTGTGGTGTTACGATCTCGGTCGCATCTGTAAACAACATATCGAGGATCCACGAGCTCAACGCTAGCAATATCGGGCACAAGCCATGTTTCAGTTAGAATTATAATGTCATATGAAAACGATAAAATATTTACAAACAAGGTGTGCAGTTTGGTTCTTACACCTCTACAGTTTTGGTAGTATATTGATATTTGGTCGCTACTATCCATAATCACAGCCCCTTACAAATACATATAAAACAACAAATGTGGTGCACTTAAGTAGTAACCAAATCAAACCAGAAAAGCCCGGCAACATGAGCCCACATGAGATATGATCGAGAATGGCCAACATCGCAGTTAGGTACAAACAATAATCGGCTAATTTGTACTCACAAAAGACAGTCAGTATTCTCAGTTCGCATAGATATGTTGAAATAAGATGCAATATAACAATAAACATTGAGTCCCAGTCTAGATTAATGACAGTACTTAAAATTGAGTATAAATAACTGGAGAATAGAGAGAATATTAAAAAAATTAAAACTAGAAGTATAAAAACTAAAATTGGTGATAATAAGATAACTAAAATTACATACATGCAACATGGAAAAAATAATATTAATTTTAACGTAGGTGAAAAACACCGGAAGTAAACAGTAGTTGTGCAGTGGAGTCTTGTAAAGAAGAAACAGTTATTCAGCTGATTTTGTTTTAATTTTATTGAGATCGCTTTCTCCACGTATTGCGAATGCATTTTCACCCTCACGCTCGCGCACCAGTATGGTACCATTTCTGATCCATACAAATTTGTGGTTATGATTGTTAGCGACTTCACGGGCTTTACGAAATAACTGTTTCTTCCGTAAGGTTAAGTGCTCATTAACGTAAATAGACGTGGATGTGCCAGTGACACCGATTTGGTCAGTCTTCAATGAATTAGCTTTACGGAACGCGCTAAGCATGTTGTCCCTCTGTAGGCGGGTAGCGAATTTAAGAATGATGTTTTTCGGTCGTGTGCTTTGTTGGTGTGCGTGGGGCACCCTGTGCACCGAAACAATGTCATTCAGTAAGACAGGAGACTTAAGTTTATATTTTTGTGCTTATAGATTTTTGTCGCCTTTTTAACTTTTGTTCAAACAATGTTAATAGGTATAAGTTTAGTATTTACCACTGTGTTCAATCTGTGTCTATGTATTGCTTTGGGTAAATAAACATTATTATTATTATTAATCTAATATCTAAAGTTTTAAGGTCATTCGGAATTTTATTATACACACATGGCTAAACAACTTTTACTGTATTTAGCCAGTCTTGGTACGTCATTTAATATAAGCCTGTGAGGATCTCGCCGGTTTAGAGGATATACATCCTCTGCCTTTTTAAATAAGTCTTTATGCTTCTTTACAAACATGCACACCTCATATATATAGAGAGAGGGTAGCGGTAATAAACCAAGCTCTTTAAATATTGTTCTACAAGAGTCATCCGGTTGAAGCCCATATAGTATAGCACGAATACCCTTTTTTTGTGCAACAAATACCCTAATTTTGTCTGTACTATTACCCCACATTATGAACCCATAGCGTATTATTGATTCAACATAAGCCCGATAGGTAGTGATAGCAGTTTTAATGTTAGTCACATTTTTAACCTTTCTGAGTGCGTATACGAATTTATTTATTCTTTTAGATATATCATCTACTTGTGCTTTCCAGTTTATATCTTGATCAATTAGTGCTCCAAGAAATTTCGTTTGTGTAGCTTCATTAAGTTTTGGTATGTCAAGTTTCAAATTGTATTTATTATTATTAGATTTATTAAATTGTACGTATACAGACTTATCTAAATTAATTTTTAAGTTATTCATGTCAAGCCATTCAATTAATTTGTCAATCGTGTTGTTAATATCTTTTTCATGGTCATAAATTGTATTAGTCTTCTTATCGGAAGTCACTATAATGGAAATATCGTCGGCGAATAGTATACATTTATGATTTGTTATATCTATAATTGAATTTATATAGAGTAGAAACAATATTGGGCCCAAGACACGTCCTTGTGGGACGCCATAATTGTTGCATTTATACTCGGATGAGTGTGGTATCATGACGTTGTCTTTGTCTAATTTCGTAATAACAATACATTGCTCGCGGTTATTTAGATATGACGATATCCATTTAAGTGCATGTCCCCTTATCCCACTTGCCTCCAGCTTTTGTAATAATAAGTCATGTGACACTAGGTCAAAAGCTTTAGACAAGTCAAAGAATAATCCTGTAGTCAGATAGTTTTTATTAAGATTGGATAGTATTGTTTGTATCAGAGAGAAGATGGCTAACGTAGTAGATTTACTTTTTTGAAAGCCATATTGATCTTTATTAATAATGTCAAATTTGTTACAAAAATTAACTAGTCTCATAGACATGCATTTTTCTAATATTTTTGACAGAATCGGTATTAAGGTTATTGGCCGATAATTATTTATGACATCTTTTTGTCCCTTTTTAAAAAGTGGTTTAATAATGGACAGCTTTATATATCCGGGAAAGTTCCAGAAGAAAAGGATACGTTAATTAAATGTGTAAGAATTCCAACTATTTCATTAATGCATAATTTAATAACTTTAGTATTTATTTCATCGTATCCTTCTGAATTAGTGTTAGCTAGCGAAATTATTTCTGTTCTTACCTCATTTTCCGATACCGGTCCAAGAAACATTGAATCGTTAGTTGACTTTTTACTACAGCCAGTTTTTGTCTTTGTTGGTGTTGATTTGTGTACCAAATTTATGTAATGGCTATTGAAAGCTGATGCTATTTCGACGGGGTTTGTAAGTATTGTGTTATCAAATCAAATGTTATCTATGTTATCTTTGTAGTTAGTATTAAGTATTTCATTTTTTACTACTGTCCAAGTGGCTTTGCATTTGTTTTCACTCCTGTTTATAAACTTTAATGTTAGCGTTTCTTCTCGAATAATAAATACATTTCTTCAATAAATTTGAATATGTTAAATATTTAGTTTTGTTAGGTATGTTTTTATTTTTGTAGTATTTGTAGCGTAGTGTCCTTTTACTTTTGCAACTTCGTTTAAGCCCTTGCTTATCCAATTTTGTTTATTTTTATTATTCATATTTACTTTAACCTTTAACCTTTATTTTTGGGAAGCAAAGATTATAGAATAGGCATATTATTTCATGAAATTTACTGAATGCTATATTTAAGTCATTTTCCATGAGTATTTCTGACCATGATAAACTTATCAAGCATTCACGAAATTTTTTAATGTACTCCATATTATAGTCTCTCTTATATATGTAATATGTAGAGAGTCTTTGAGTTTTATGTTTTAAAGGAATACTAAGCATTTGTGCAGTGTCGTGGTCAGATAGATGAAGTGGTAATACCGTTGCAATCGCATCTGAGATGTTACTTAATATATGGTCTATACAAGACGACTTACGTGTGGGCGTGTTGATATGTATTTTCTTGTTATAGTTATTCGATAGGTCTTGTAGCTCGTTCGCTATATGGCCTTTTTTTAATGTGTTTATGTTAAAATCACCTGCGATAATTATGTTTATTTTAGAATAATATTTTTTGTTTATATCGTGTAAGAGAGTACTAAGTTTAGTCAAGAATTGCGTGGGATCTGATGAGGGTGTTCTATAGAGACAAATAATAATAAATTTATTAGATCTTAATAGATCTTTTATCTAATGATAAAAGTTCTATGCCACAGGCTACAAACGAGTGCTGTGTGGCATGTGTCTTAATAAATAGTAGTTCTTTAAAGATTAATCCTTTTTTAACTAAGATGCAAGTACCACCTCTTTGCTTCTCTCTGCAGTAATTAGCAGCCATTTCGTAATCGTAAATTTTTACGTAACTCTCATAGCCTTTTTTAATAAATGTTTCGGACAGACATATTACGTCTGGTTCATTTTGTGCTTCACGTAACTCAAAGCAATAGATAAATTGAATTTATGTTTCAGTTTACATATCAGTTTTATATAATTTAGCTTTATTTAAATTTTGTTAATCTGAGTAGGTCTATTCCAAAAGTATCTGATGTAAATCTTAACAAATGGACCAGGATATAAAGTTGAAAACTTTTAAATACAGACCAATGTGTTACTAATTCCTTTTAGTTAGTGAATGTGTAAGAATTTAACCTGAACAGGGTTTGTTTACACTTTCATCAGATAGTTTTGGAGCAGGCTATGAGGTACCATGTAGCCATTTTCTATATCAATAATTGTCATGAATTTCCGGGGGGTTCCGTAGTTGAGATGAATTTATCCCAAGAACAAACTTAAAATTGACTACCTACTAGATAAGTGTCTCTACTCCGTTGACGATATGTAATACAGTGTAAGTCTTTATAATGTGCATATATCGTAATGAGGGAAAGTATGCTTAATTTTATCAATGCAAAGAATATTTTTAAAAAAATAAAGAAACTATATAGCATTTTTTAAATTCTTGTTTGTGTCGCAACCAATTCAAACCCTCGCACTTCCGGACGCCGTTGCGTATGTCTTCCCTCTCGCTTTAAAGACTATGCACTAGAGGCATAGGAGAGAGAGAGAGAGCGATAACGCAACCGCGACGCTCACGCGCCTCAGACGCTGGGGCAGTTGACGCATAGCCTCGCACGGACACGTCACGAATCGCCGCGCGCGCCCGAGCTCTAGCCGACACGCGTTTTCTTATAATAGTAATTGTTATTCTGTACAGAGTAATTTTTCGGACAGCGATTTGTCGAACGATCACAGGACCAACTGCGAGGTCGATAATAATAACGACCAGTTTTGTAATTTGTCAGAGAATGATTATTTTTGTTATGATGACGCCCGTAATGTAAAAGGGCGTAAAGACGATTTGTGCACCTTTGCGGAAAATCGTGAATTTTATTGTAGTGACGTCCGCAATGCGCTAGAGCATACGAACCATGTTTGTGATTATTCGAAAGATGATAATGTTTTTAATAATAATTCCCTCGGCGTAAAGGGGCGTAACAACCATTTTTGTTATTTTTTGCAAAACGATTTATTTTGTTGTAATGATGTTTCTAAGAATGTGTTAAATATTAATATGGTGTGTAGTGACACAAGTGTAAAGAACACGCGCGCCGGTAGGAGCTCCAACAGAAAAGTTTTGCGACCGATTTTTGATATCGAAATTTTAGGCGCGTCGGGGACCGCGTTAGTTGACACCGGTGCCAAACATTGTATTGCGGGCCATACACTGCACACCCTCCTCTGTCGAAAGGGACACCCTCTTGAACCGGCGCGAAGACGTATTAAGCTTGCCGATGGACACATTCGTGACGTAGACGTGCTCATGACTACTCTTGACGTGCACTTAGAGGAGAAGGTCATTAGGACTCCTTTTCTTATCCTCCCTGAGGCGCGTAACAATGAAACGTTGCTCGGCATGGATTTCTTGTTTGCAGCCGAAGTAGTCATGGATTTTTCTCGGAAATGCTGGTGTTTTTCTAATAGCAGCGTTCAGTACATGATGCGGTTTGAACCTTCCGAATCACCAGAGCTGTCTTGTTCCTCTGCCGACGTACTCAGGAACGACGAAGGTACGTTGATGAACCCACCTGACCGGAACCTGCTGGCGCAGACCTTGGTTACCAATACGGACATTTTCCAGCTAGGGGGAGAGCCTACCCCGTTTGCTGAGCACCGTATTGATACAGGTGAGCACCCTCCTATCTATATACCTCCGTACCGATTGACCCCTGCCAAAAAGGAACTTATGCGTCAGGAGATTGAGAAGATGCTGAAAGACAACATCATAGAAGAGTGTGAGTCTGCATGGTGTTCACCAGCTCTCCTGGTCCCTAAGGCGAATGGCAGCACCCGCTTTTGCGTAGATTACAGACGCCTAAACGCCGTGACCAAAACAGACCATTACCCGATGCCTTTGATTGATGAATTGTTACAATCAACAAAGAGGGACTGTTATATGAGTACATTGGACCTGAGATCCGGCTACTGGCAGGTTAGTGTAAATGAGCAGGATAGAGATAAAACCGCATTCATTAGCCCACTGGGAACCTTTCGCTTCAAGCGCATGCCTTTTGGTCTCAAAAACGCTCCGGCGACCTTTCAACGGCTGATCGACCGTCTGCGCTCCTGTTCATCCCTGGCCAATGTGACAATCCTCGCATATTTAGATGACCTGCTGATCATATCTGAAGGTTTCCAGCAGCATCTTCAGGAGCTCCAGGCTGTATTCAGTCGACTTCGCGAATTTAAGCTGCGAGTCAACCGGGAGAAGTGCGTTTTTGCCATGGGGAGTGTAAAGTATCTGGGGCACGTAATAACCCAACAGGGCGTCTCACCCGACCCTGAAAAGGTTCAAGCTGTACTAGACATGAAAGAACCAAGCAACTTGAAACATCTACGGACATTTTTACAAACCTGTTCCTGTTTTAGGAAATTTATCCCGAATTTCTCCTCTGTAGCAGAGCCACTTACAAGGCTAACAAGAAAGCATCAAACCTGGACCTGGGGTTCAGCTCAGACCACTGCTTTTAACGAGCTGAAACAACTTCTTACCTCAGCGCCAAATTTAATCCAGGCTGATTTTAATCGCCCCTTCGTCCTCCGCACCGACGCGAGTAATTATGCCGTCGGAGCCGTTTTACTGCAGGGGGAGGACAAGGAAGAAAGACCTATTGAATACGCCAGCCGTCTCCTGAACGCAGCTGAGCGTAACTATTCTACAACCGAACGAGAGGCTTTAGCAGTAGTGTGGGCTGTGGAGCGATTTAGATGTTACTTAGACGGACATCCGGTGATTATTGGTAGTGACCACCAACCTCTTCGTTGGCTGATGACGCTAAAGTCTCCTACAGGCCGTTTGGTGAGGTGGGCTCTCAAGCTACAATCATTCGACATTCAGTATCAGTACACCCCGGGAAAAGCAAATGTAGTGGCAGACACGCTGAGTAGGCCGATATGCTCCCAAGATAATCGCGACAGTTGCGGTATTTGCTCAGTGATCATTGATTTACCCACTAAGAGCCCTGCAGAGTTAAGGCAGGAACAGCTTGCCGACCCGGAGGTTGACAAAATCATCAAAGAGATGGAGAGTCCAGACGAAGTGGCATCTCGTAGATGGACGGAGCGCGGGTACTTGTTATCACAAGGAGTACTGTACCGCTATAATCCCGACTCAGATAGCGAGACTCCTCAACTTGTTATTCCCATTTCACTCCGTCCCGAGATCTTGAAAGAGTGCCACGATTCACCTCTGGCGGGACATTCTGGAATCGATCGTACTTACCACAAGATCGCCCAATCCTATTATTTTCCCGGGATGCGGAGAATCATTACAGATATGAAAGCCTGTGTCGATTGTCAGCGGTATAAGGCTACCAATGACAAACCCCCTGGACTACTACAGACGCCCGTGATGCAGCAACGGAATGAGGTCCTAGCTGTAGACCTCTTCGGTCCCTTACCTGAAGGAGAGAACGGTGAGAGATGGATACTTCTAGTTGAAGACACCGCCACACGTTGGGTGGAGCTCTACGCCCTTCAGGAAGCAACCGCTGAAGCCTGCGCCCGTACTCTTACTACGGAATACTTTCTCCGATATGGCTTACCGCGCAGGGTCACATCTGATAACGGCGTACAGTTTGTCGGGGCGGTTATGCAACAATGTATGTTCATCTTAGGGATCAAACAAAACTTCGTGCCACTTTATCATCCGGAGGCAAACCCTGCCGAGCGTAAGAATCGAGACCTCAAGGCGCAGCTCTCACAGCTCGTGGAGAATGACCATTGCTCTTGGCCTGCGAAACTCCCAGTGATTCGATTCGCTATGAATAGCGTGGTATGTAGAACCACTGGTGCCACTCCCGCATATCTCATGTTTGCCAGAGAAATGAGGTCCCCCACAGAAGCTCGTCATGGTTTGAGGGCGATCCTCGATAAAGAGAATTTCCTTCCCCAAATTACTCCCTACCTAAGATCTTTTATCAACTCTTTATCTGCAGTTCGTGAACGAGTCGAATTACAGCAAGATTAGTCTAAGAGGGTGGCTGATCGATCCCGTCGACCTAGTCCCACGTACGAGGTCGGAGATAAAGTTCTGGTCCGGTCACATGTACTGAGCCAAGGTAACAAGGGTCTCACTGCTAAGTTTGTGCCCAAACGGGATGGACCGTATGTTATTACGGAGAAAGTTAGCCCTACCACCTATCTTATTTCTCCAATAGGGAACCCTGAGGAATCCTTAGGAAAATACCATGCACAGGATTTGACACCTTTTGTAGACAAAGGTACTGGAAGTGTCGTACCACCTAATCCTGTCATTCCCAAGCGACGTCGCGGACGTCCGAAGCACAAGGGCAATGAGGTAGTCCAGGAACAAGGGCGTTCTCCTAGACTAGAGGGGGAGTCTGTCGCAACCAATTCAAACCCTCGCACTTCCGGACGCCGTTGCGTATGTCTTCCCTCTCGCTTTAAAGACTATGCACTAGAGGCATAGGAGAGAGAGAGAGAGCGATAACGCAACCGCGACGCTCACGCGCCTCAGACGCTGGGGCAGTTGACGCATAGCCTCGCACGGACACGTCACGAATCGCCGCGCGCGCCCGAGCTCTAGCCGACACGCGTTTTCTTATAACGGTTTTGTTCTAGTTTTAATTAGTTCCCGTGACAGTAATTTACAATATTAGTTTACCCTTTACCTATTTACCGTGATTATACGACGTTTAAGTTACACAAGTGTTTGATTTCCCAATCCACTTCAATCCAGTATGGACTCAGTTACGAAATTTGCTCTTTTTTTTTGTGGATGGGAAATCATCAAATAACCTCCCGCTGGGTGGAGCGGTAGGGCGTGTCAGACTTCTACTGACTAAAACCCACCCGCGTTCCTTCAGTTGCCTGTGCCAGGGCCACGGTAACTCTTTCGAACAACCCGCAACCCTGGCGGGAAATTCTTGTTTGCTGCTGTGACCTCTGTGCAGTGTAGGTAATCAAAACGGTATAACTTTTAAAGTAACCAATCTGTCACCGTGAAACAAACTCGGTTATGATTAGAAATAACAGTACGTCCTCATAAAATAAAAATTAAAGAAAAAGTTGACCTGAATTGAGAATTAAGGTGTTTTTTTTTTTAACAAAAATCGGGTATTTTATATAATAATTGTAAAATTTCGTAATAAAACTACTTTAAATTATTCATCATATCATCGTATTACCTTTCTAAAAGTAAAAATACCACGTTTACAACTAAATCACAACATTTCCTATCAACTGTTAAAGGCCTTGCACGCTTGCTACGTACAAAAATACTTCAGCAGGTAGACAATTAAAAAAAAAAAAAACTTTTTTATATTTTGTCCACCAATAAGCATAGTTTCCCTCATTTCGATACGTGCACATTATAAAGACACTGTACTTATTATGACCATGCGTTTTTCTCCTGTCCCCTTTTTTTAAAATCTTTATTGAAAAAAGAGGATTAGATCATGCATGATCATGTCATCCCCATAGTTACATACATCTTACATATTCACATTTTATCTACGTTTTAGGGCACAATCAACCATTTTATATACGAATCTCGCTTCCTCTGATAAGGGGATAGCAAGAATACTGTTACATACACCAGTGTCGTGCAAGCTAATGCCGTAAGCAAGCCTGAAAGATAACCTCTCGGCTTCGTTCCGAACACATTCCACTAAAATATGAAAAACGTCTTCAATAAAAATCGCAGTCAGTACAATTCTTAGAAGCAACTTTGCCCATTAGGTACGCAAAACTATTCTATGGGATATATGTCCGGAACGCAGCCTCATAGCAATTACTATGGTATGTCTAGACAGTTCTGAATTAATAAACCAAGGAGAACGGGTCAAATTATTTTGGATTGTTTTATACCATATGCCTTTTACTAGAGAGCGCTCATCAAAATATTCGTTCCACATGTTTCTACATTTAATCCTAATCATATAAAAAACGTCGGTATAATAGGGCAAACAGACCATAGGGATACCATCAGATAATGCTTGTCTAGCGAGGTAGTCTGCCTCTTCATTTCCTGCTAAGCCTACGTGTGAAGGTATCCATTGCAATACTATTGTATAATTTTTGGTGGCTAATGTGGAAAGTGAGTCCAAGATGCTGTATGCTATCGGTGTGCCTCGACTATTCGAGGTGCATCAAGCTCCTGTCCACTTGTAAGTAGGTATGTTACTAAAATCGACTTGCACTTGTTATGGACATTATTTTTAAATGAAAAATGTATTATCATTCCTTTTATTATTATTTGGAGTTCACATTGAACTATTTTACTTAGATTTATTTTTTAAATGTTTTTCTATTTATAATTTTTGTGAGTTGACATTGAATACCTAATATTATTTTTCATTTGTTATATTGTTAATTTTAATTGTACGTCTATTTGTGTTTTTATTTTATTCTTATTATGTAGAATTATTTCAAACATAAATTGTTAATGAATAATTTGAAATTGTAGTTGAAAAACATGTTCTCCCATACACTCCAACTGCAAATGTAAGTTTGTGCACACTATATTAGGAGATTTACCAAGTTATTTTAAAACCGTAGTGTTCTTAAATCCTGTTTTTCTGTATTCTATAAGTACAGCACTATTTTCATTATTTTAGGTTCAGTAGTTTCGGAGATAAGGGGGTGAATGGTCAATTTACACCTATTTTCTTAGGTAACTAAAACTATGTATTTTAAAATGATAAAACAAATACTTTGACCATCACAGTAAGCCCTTTCATATAACAATTATGTAACACGGTACAGGGTGCAAAACTTTTTTTTAAATTTTCTTATTTGTCACCTAAAAGGGACCCCCACAAAAGTAGGATATTATTGGGCATTCTACCCCACCTTCCGTTCCATCGGCTCACTCCGTTCGCCTCGTCACCTCGGTGGAGTAGAATGCCCAATACATATAAATGAAAAATATTGGTTCGGCGCCTATTCCACCCGATGGAACCGAAGGTGGAGTAGAATGCTCAATGATATAAATGAAAAATATTGGTTCGGCGCCTATTCCACCCGATGGAACGGAAGGTGGAGTATGAATTCCTACATAGTGCAGTAAAATACTGGTTCGGCGCCTATTCCACACCAAAAGTGCGCACCGTGACTTACAGCTTAGGACGGCCGTTATTCCAAGTGCGTACGATGTGGCTATGTAGCCCCCTAGTTATCCTAACGCCCTAGCCTACCATACAAACCACACCAAACGTAGGTTACGTTGGTTTTACGTGAGGGAAGTCTGTTACCAGGAGACCTACGGGAACAGACGGAACTTGGGTAGGAATAGGGGTTTGTGTACGTCGTGCAATGTACACAGGAAATGGTTTTCTCACCGCCGATCCCACAGACTCATAGGATCGATGACGGCTAAAGGTGTCTTGGCCACAGTGAGAGGAACACTTTATTTCTAAAACTCAATATTAACTTACCGCGTTACCGTTATTTTAATTAAGTCATTCAGTCGACACTAGTTTACTTATTAACAAATAAGGGTGCTCGCTACTTGAACTGGTAGCCTAAAATTCAGGACAGATTGTCTCATGTCTCTCCACAAAATTAGAGGTAGCTCATAACCTTAATAGGCTACACACTTACTCCGCTTAAGTGACCAGATTGGCTCGAGGATCATCTGAACTTTAAGTTACCCTACATTAAACTAAAATCCAGGACAGATTGTCTCATGTCTCTCCACAAAAGTAAGAAATAGTGCATACCCGGAGGCACCCACACATTCTATTTTCTGTGACCAGATTGGCTCGAGGACATCCAAATTTTAATTTAATTAATTCATACAGCTAACATACCTTGCTCCACTTCACTACTAACTGTTACTAACTAACAATATATCGCTTTGTAATCAACACCAGCAGTTAGCAAGGTACCTTTACACTCGACGATACCCGCGCCGTTCTCAGTTGCGAACCGCCTGACGGCAGCGTCGGAAACCGTGGTCAGTTAGTCAGCCTAATAAAAACAAGTAATAGGTGTATGCTGCGTGTGCAACACGTTTTCACAGTCGTTCTCAAAACAGTACACACGTATTGTCCGGCGTCACCGCACCGTTCCTTATCCTGAACGCTTTCATCAGACAGTTGTAACCACGTAGTGTAAATGGTATTTTATATGTGCAAGGCTGCAATCTTGCAACATGCAGTCAAAGCAGTTTTGAACTTCATTGCATCTTGAGTATGTGTGTGTGTTAAAAGAATTATAATGTTGAATGTAACATGATCGTCGTTCACGTTGTAGTATTTAATTAAATTTAGGTTTATACAGAATTGTCTAGGTACTACACATACCTACTATATCTTACCTAGATTTGTTGTAATCTAGTTTATATAAACTATAATAAAATAATACTTATACCTTCTTATTCTTAATAAATCTTTTCTGAAGTTTAACAACAGCTGATTACTGCATCTTTTTAGTTTAAAAACTGCAATATTTTGAAAACTAGCTGACTTTTTTATTTTACCGGTAATGTTTTAATAAGAACATAATCGATACTTTCTCATTTCGAACTACTAATAATTTCAACCTGATGCAGGATTCGAGCATGAGTCTAGAGCCGTATAGGTACACTATTCACCAAATTTACAGGACATTTTAAATTTAGACAAACAGGTATTTACATACTTTAATGTATTTTTAAATCAGAAGTAGCAAACATGTATTGGCTTCAACATTGTAGGGTTTGATAAAACGAAGGTATTATTATTATTTCATTTCTCACGATAAAATTGTTGCATAACATGTTGCAGACAATAATTTAGTCTTTTATAGAAATTTCTAAATATCAATGTAGTAGTAGGAAGAACTCATGGGTATTTACCCTAAGTATCCAAATCAAATACCTACATCACCTAAAACAACTTGTTCTTGTACCGACTAGAAAAGTAAAATCATTGATTCTATCCAAGCATGTGTTTAAAACAAAGAATAAAAAAAATCAATCGAATTGAGAACCTCTCCTTTTTGAAGTCAGTAAAAATGCGCCAACAAAGCCAGCTGTATACAAAGCCGGTGGGTCGAACGTTATAAGCGATAAGCGCTTGTTTGTGATAATAGCAGGAGTTATTATGGAGATTGAATATAATAATAGGTACAATAAACATTATTTAAAAATGCAAGTTTAACTGTAACTTACTCATAGACTAACTTGAACGCAAATTCGTTCATCGGAATTTACCTGTATAAAAAGTAATTTAGGAATTGTTTTACCACCTAATTACGTTTAAGTATATTCATTTAAAAAAAATTACATTCCCTATTTCATTTAACAAGGACAAGTGTATTTAGTTTGTAATTGTAAATAATGTGAAAACTAAATAAATAATATATTTATAATTTAAATTATCTTTTATTGACGTTATAAACATACTCCCACTTTAAATTAGCTCTAAAGAAATGTTCTCATTATAGGTTTTAATTATGTTTTCAATATTTTAAAATTAATAGAATACTTACTCAATTAAATTCATTTTATTAGAGCTAATTTTAAGTTTGTTATGTAGGTTACCCAGATTATATTATTAAATAAAACAACTTTATGTACATAATCATTTTTATTAACTGAACATTACAAAATAATTTAAAATAGATTAAATATAGACATATTATTATCATGATACCATTTTCTAATACACACCGCATTATTTAATGCACAATTCACTTTATGGTTCACACAATTAAAATCGGTTTTATTTTTACAGAACTTTTTTTTTAATGTCGCAAAATTAGGACACCCTTTCTCACCTATATCAATCACTTCACAGTTTGCACATAACTCTTTAATCCACTTAATCTTTTCCAAACCCTTTGTAATAATTTTTTTATTTTCTAAATACGGTACGATGACATGTTGAAACTCTCTGTAGTCTATAAAGCCCTCACTCCAGAAAATTCCACGATTTCTTTCCAACCACCGCACCTGCTTCTTTTCTTCTTGAGTTAAGTAATAAAACGTATGCGGTGGTTTAACCAAGAACGTCTGTGTGTGCTCATTACTTACGATAGCCACTTCTTTGACAATAAAATTATTGTCTAAATATTTAAATCCTTGGAGTTCGACAATGATAATATCCGCGTTCATGATAACTTCTTCACTGTGTTGCTTAATGGCTTGTATTCAACAATGCAATCGTTAAGAATGAGACAGTATGCTGAAGTTTGATCTGGTATTTCTGAATCACTCTCAATTTCTACCCTTACATCCACAACTGGTCCAGTCTTCAGATTATCGATCTGTCTAGAGCAATCGATAACAAACAACGGTGCTAATTCTTTAAATTGTTTCTCGCTTAATAAAGACTCCGAACAACGGTCGTAATACGACTGCTGAAATCTGATGTATTGCTCGTATAATAAAGCAATTCTGTTATTAGCGAAGTTCACATTGAGGCTTTCATACGGGAAATATGTTGAATTAAGGTACACTCGAACATCACGAACATAGCAGTGATCAAACTGCGACATGTCAGAACTTGCATTATTTTTTCTACTTGTTTGTAGTCCGATTATTACATATCGCGGTTTTTCTATTTGAGATGATGTTTTGATAGACCAGGTGTGCTTTGTAGTTCTAGGTAAAGTGGGATATTCGTATAGATCCTAGTTTCTAAATATCATCTGGAGCGGTCGATCTTTTTCCAACAGTTTTAATAAACTTATTTTTTCTTTGTCCGATACTTTCACATGGGGTACGCGCCATATGATTTTATTGATTTGAATATCTTCCACTATTTCTCCGGTATTCAATTTTACAGCGTTCAAATTAGTGTTGCTTCGTAACAATATTAGTTCATGTCTACTATTTATTACAACTTTTTTTAAATCTTCTGCGAAACCGATGATATTCCGAAGTGGTATAGAGGCAGAAAAACTTCCCCCATTAATATTTTTTATACCATCGATACTCCAACCCCAAGCTCTAGCTACTTTTGATTCATTCTCATTCATTGATATTAACGATTTCATGGTTGTAGTTATACCAGCATTTTTTATTTTATCAATCTCCACTCCGTTTAGTTCGTACCTAATATCTTGGAACAAGAAGAGTAGTCCATTGTTCGTAAAATTAACACTAGTAGCTTTCTCTTTTGAATCTTTTTTGCTAACGATAACGGTTCCTTCCAAATACAGAGTGCTGGCTGATGGTAATATGTAAAGATCCTGTTGGTTGATAGGTATGCGTATTTCATCGTTCCTGTTGAAACTTGTTACTTAAGGTTTGTACGAATGAAATTCGATTCCTTCTATACTGTTGTCGTAAGTCGGAGTGGATAAAACGTCTAAGATATTCATTTTAACAATCCGATCGCTTTGAGAAATATCTTATTGTCTTTAGTTAATTTTATTTTGCTCTTAGAACGACGTCTTATTTGGTAGGTAGCTTGAGTAGAACTGGTATTTTTAATTTGTTGAGGCATATATTTATTGTAGTCAATCATTTTTTCTTCTAAGATGTAAATACATCTGTACTTCTTCACCACGCAAGTTAATTAAGCGATTGTTTATATCTAGTAGTCGGATATGTATGCAGCTTATGTTGTTTTGATTGATTGGAAAATATATTGCGTTCTTCGGGATTTCTATGATTCTGTAACCAGGTGGTACGTTGAGTGCGAATTCGTGAATTATGTGACTTGGTTCACCGTTTATGTAAGAGCCGCTCACAATGTCACATTCGATCCTTACCACAGTCGTCGGTAAAATGTTGACTGGATGCTGTGACACATGCCATTTATTTGCTTTCAAGACCTGCTGATCAAACCCTAACAGTCCACTGAAAGAGTATTCTTTCTTTAAATTAACGTCTTTTGAACAATATATGGCAGTTTTTAAAGTATTGTTATTGCATTGTAATTTAATTGAGGCATCTTTTATTTCGGATTTTAAATAATCATAAATATCTTGCAATTCATAGGTGCCTTCCGGTATTTCAATAACTTCGTTTGAACCATAATAGAACTTGTTATTACTTTTATCAATATTTGGTATAGAATTAAATGTTGAAAAATGCAATAAAGCACACTCATATTCTCCATTTAGTTGCAACGTATTAATAGTACGTAGATAAAATTGATGAGTTTCCAGTTATCGACAAAGTGAGTGACATCTTGCAAATGATTGAAATAAAATAAAATCATTTATTTTATACATTTTTATTCCAAAAAGTCCTCAAATATTTTAAACAAATGACCACAGTTCACAGTGTTAAATTTTTGATATCTTGTGTAGTTATATGAAACTTTACAATTCTTAAAATATCGTAACAGTTCTAATGGAGGTTTTAAATTTCCATAGCTATCAAAATATTCACAATAGTCATATACTTTTACATAAGCTACCCAATGCGTTCCTTCGTTTTTAGAATCGTCTAAGTTAACAATACCACATTCCATACGTTTCGGCTTCCTTGGCAATTGATCTTTCATATATACTCCTCGGAAATATGGGATGTCTCTTGCGTAGTATTGGATGTCTACATTAGTTAGTGCGCGATTTGGTAGCTTCTTGTTCAGTTTTTTGTTGATTTTATAAACAATCCTTTACCGTTTTTATAAGGTTTTATGTATAAACCCTTACCCACTGCTAAACCCTCCATAGTTCTATTATGTCGTTCCATCTCTCGCAAGTTTTGTTGAGCTGATTTATAATCATTCACCGTTTTTGCAATTCCAGCTGCACCACCAGCTAAAGCTCCTAAAGCTGATAAGTCAGCAAAAATTGGAATTAAAGGTAGAACTCCACCAGTCTTCGGTATGGGGATCACTCTCGGTACTCTGATTTGGTGTAATTTGGGGCATAACTTTTTTGCAGCTAAGTAAGCCAAGTTTATTAAAGACTTACTATCCTTGGGTTTTAGCTTTTTTATTTTAGATTTTATTTTTGATACTAAACTTTTAAATGTTTTGGCACCAGAACCAGATTTCAATTTGGCTTTCATGACTTTGCTTACTAACCATGAGCTTAATTTTTCACCTTTTCCTGCATCTTTTGATTTTAGTCTCTGTTTAGCCATGTTCAAAAGCTGTAAGTCGGCTTTGTGACGATTAGGTAAATCTGTATGATTTTCATATGCTATATCGTGGTGCATACAAGCTTCGTCTAGTTTATTCACACCTCGACCGCCTCGCAACAAACGTTTATGAAGTTTAGTTCCTGGTCCGCAATAATTGTATCCAGGCAAATGAGCTTCGAACGGTAGATTATTAATTATACTGTTAACTAGTCCGCCACCTTGCATTACTTAAATTATAATGATACAAATTTCACAAAGTATTTCTTTTATATCTTAATTTATTAATGCGGATTTATCAATCCAACTGTTTTCATCATTATTGAGACCTAACCATTTAACGAATAGTTTCTTTCCTTTCTTTTTAAGTATTTTTTCTACTAAATAAACACCAGGATAGTTAGATTTTTGAAGATCTTGCTCGTAAAAAGTTCCTAATATATCTTGCTTTCGTTGATCTTCTATGTGGTATGTTACTGGTATAGTTTTATTAATCTTTTGTATCGTAAAGAGTTCAGTTGACCAATTAGGAGTATAACCTTTCTCGAAATTGTGTTTGTATTTACTGATACGAACACAGTCACCTTTTTTGAACTTAGGCTTCCGCTGGATGGATACATGATTACATATGTTTTTAATATTCTCTTTTACGATGGGTTCATTCGATTTATTAACATCGTTCGGTTTAATTGTAATAGTACGATGTTTTGTGTTATTATATGTATTAAATAAATCTTCTAAAGGTGTTCCTAACCACTTATAATTTCCAACGAGACTAAAATATTTGTACAAATTATTTTTAACAGTTTTAATTAGTCGCTCTACAATTGAAGCTTTTTTAGTAGAGAAAGATGAGTAATGGTTTATGTTGTACTTCTTCATTAGCGTTTGGAATGTGTTGTTATAAAACTCTGTGCCCATATCAGTTTGTAAATTAACAGGATTTTTATTGCTGCTTAGTAGTATTCGTTCAAAAGCTCGAGTTACTTCAGATTTATTTTTAGATTTTAACGGTTCTGCCCAGGCATACTTTGAGAAGCAGTCAATCACCACTAAAATGAAATTGTAACCTTTGTTATACTTTCTTAGGTTTTGCATGTCCATTAGATCTGCTTGCCAGAAATCATCGATCCCTTTGAGAATAACAGAACGTCGAAGGAAGTTTCTTCGTGCCGCTTTGTGTATTTCATTTACTATTTGTTGTTTTGCCATTACTGAGATTTTTAAGTAATTTGTCTATATCTGCTTTGGAGTAAAACTTCTCTTCCAAATGAATCAAAACCTCAGGTTCCTTTACTTTTAAAGTAGTCTGAACAGACTTTTGTGCATCTAATATGATTTGAGCACGCAATGATGCAATCAGCTTATTAAATTGTTTTATCGTATCAGCACACATTCGATCTACATAATCCTTGTTCACAGCATCGTCTGATTCTAATGGAGGTCTAATTCCTCTCAATCTAGAAGACTTTAAATCAAAATCTCCACTTTCTGATTTTAACAACGCGTTATCATTGACATTAATCAGTTCTGACAAACGCATTCTTTTATGAATAAAATGTCCAAATTTATCTATATTCATGTTTAAGGTGTACTTTATGTAAAGGCTGATGATGAACTAAACAATAGTTAATTTTACACCTATTTATTTATAAGTTTACTTTCACGTAATTCTTCAATAATGGATATTATTTCATTATCTAATCCTGTGTTGCCGGCATCTCTAGATGCTATTAATAACTTTAACCTTTCCACCAATTCATTAGGATCATCCCAATACACAAAATCTACGTTATTTTTCCAGATTTTTGTTAATGGTAGTCCTTTACCTTTCGAATGATGACCCTGAACCGTACTTTGCAGTTTAAAAAGAGGTTTAATAACTTGTAAATATTTTTGTCCCTTATTACTTTTTATTGGTTTACTTGGGTCATTATCACGACGATGTGCATTTGTATCAAGTAACATTTTCTTATAATATTGCAAGTCATTTTCAGTAACCAAACTTAAATCTATATCTTTCTTAAGCAGTAGTTGATTTAAACCAGGCGTATGTTTGTATTTATGACCAGCCACGATGATATAACTATCGTCGATTGTTATATGAGCAGAACCTAACATCAATTTTCCGCGTTCTACTCTGACACCAAATGGAATGTCTGTTAACGCTTCTGAAGACACTGACCAGGATGATGTATCACGACCTTCACTTTTTTCAACTGATTTATACGAAGATTCACTGTTGGTGTCAGACTCCTCTACATCACTACCAATTGCGACTTTTTGCAACGTTTCGTCTCTTATCAGATCTTTAGATTCTTCATCTTCATTACTATACAGCAAAGGAGTTTGCATACTGGCTGTAGCAATTTGGTTGAGAGGCTCTGTTACAGGTTTAAAAACTGTTTCCAAGGCTTGCTTACTCTCATTCTCAACATCTCGCATTTTTCGCACCTTCTTCTTTACAGCTGCTGCAGCATCAACAATTTGTCTCTTTAAAGATTTTTCCATAATTGTTAAATGTATTGTAACCGGTTAAGCTCTGTTTGTAGAGTAATGTAAATTCAACGGTGACGTCTTAATATATACTCGTGCTCTTAATCAAACATTACAAACGTGTCAAATTTATTTCTATAACATCCTTTATTTTTTGCACAATCTTTATTAATTACAACATAACTGAAGGGCTCACTCCATATTTTTGAACACATTTCACGAAATTCAAGCCATGTCATGTCAGTGTTGACGTGTTCATCATAAACATGTCTCATATTTCTTTCATCTTGTTTAAAAAGTATGATTAGGTTTGCGTTGCCTCTTACTAACTGCTTAGGGATTTTACTATACGTCTGATTTAGATAAAAACAATCGATAAACTTGTGTCTCCCCATAGCAAAATAATCACGCATACCACTTTGATTTTCACAAGCAACATCGTCAAATATAATTACAGAATTCGGTTTTGCGGTCTGAACACTCAGTACTTGCTCATTTTCATGATATTTCTGAAATGAAATGCCTGGTACCCGTTGCAAGACTTTTTCTAAAAAAACGTACTTGGGCTGTTGCAAGGTTTTCGAATAAACATAAACATTTTGAAATCTTAAACCATTCTCGTGTATAAGAAGACCGATTAATAAATTAGTTTTTCCACAATTTGACGGTCCGCAAATGATGCATCGTACCGATTTAGGAAATAATTCTCCATGGCAAAAACCAGTCTCCTGAGACTGAATACAAAGTTTGTTTACATGTAACGATTGCGGTTGTTTTACAAATTTCATGACGACTCCTTGAAACGGTTATAGTCGGCGGTCTCTTTATGTAGTCGGACACACGGGAAACGTCGGAGTCAGACCTAATACACAAGATAAAAAGTACTTAATATTTTATATAACAAAACAAATAACCGTTTAAGGTCTTTTTTTGAGATACAATAATCAATTTATGACAGGATGAGAACAGTTACATCAGCCGGCAGGCAGAAACCAGGTCCGTAGCTAAGTAACAGTCACGATGGATAGATAGAACATGATAATTACAACAGCCGGCAGGCAAAAACCAGGTCCGTAGCTGTGCATTATGACTACAAATTTAAAATTAAGAAGTACTCACTTACATGTTTTAAAGTTGATTTTAAAGTACTGCTAGTACTACTTGTCACTTTGAAGATTCTGGAGCGAATGTAATTTATTGATTGAAATTAATTCGTTTATATTCACAAAAAAATACAATTTCAGCATAAAATAGATCGTTTCAATTTTAAACTCTAAGTACATGTCTTACAGTTGTATAAAAAAAAATATGTCGTTTATGTCATATTGATCCATATTGATCGCATACCAATTTCGCTAAATTGCAATTTGTTCATGAGAACCGCAAAATAAAGCCGACAAAGTGAACCCGATCCCTGTTATTCTTTATGACTCAATACTAAATTAATATGTATAATTAATTGAATAATTGATGTATGTTTGTTGAGAATTTTTATCATCACAATTACGTTTATGCGAGAGGTGAAACTCGTAGGTAGATCGCGTCGTTGAAAGTAAATTTTGTGAGCATAGTTGACTCAAGAAGTAAGTAGGTAGTTGAAAATAATCGTAACTATTTTGATAATAAACCATTTTGTAATACGCACAAACCAATCCGTGTGGTTGTTAATGTTAAGTTGCAGTTAAACTCGGGACTAATATTATAATCACATAAAAATACTACTGTGGAATAAGTTCATTTAAAAATACTCACAAATAAAATTTTAATTCGTATTATTAAATAATCACTTAAACCCACAATTAAAGAATCCAAGAAACTGTATCGTGTGGGAAACGAACACACATGTCTGAGTTATGGTTTTATAGTTGTCTAATTTATCGATAATAACTTTACTTTATCTTTAGCATAGGTACTATTATAATGCTCCCAAATAATCTTGTTGTGCACAGGGTTCTCTTTTATCTATGTTAAAATCGCACTCGATCGAAGTGGCTAATGGTTCAACCAATAATACATGTTGTACTTGATAAAAAATATATCATATAAATATTCATATAAATAAGATTATATAATCTTAGTACCTAGAAGAATGAAACACAATAAATTAGAAGCGATTACAAACTTCAAATATAAATACGAAAACAATATTTAGGAAGTTCTATAAAAGACGAATTCAGTGTTTACAACATGATAGTCGATCATGTTACTTAGAATATGGAATGCAATTGATGTGACCGTGGGAAGCGAGCATTGCATTGACACTGAACTTTGCTGATTTGAAAATATACATAAAGCTAATTTACATCTATGTAGCAACCACCGGGTACGGTTACCGTCAACGGAACAGTCTACAGCAGCGGATTCACACACAGTTTGTACGCTTGATTGAATAATATGCAATACGGTTCTGATCCGGTTGTCGTTGTCAAGTGTATCTGCACCTTAGCTTTATGCATGCAAGGCAAGGATCGACTATCCGTGTGAGCACGCTTACCACTTGATTGTTACGTGTTGATGTAAAAGGATGTATCGTCTGTAATGTGTTAAATTAAAATTTTGATGTCCTCGAGCCAATCTGGTCACAGAAAAAATGTGTGTGGGCCTAAAGATGTGCGCTACTTTACTTTTGTGGAGAGACATGAGACAATCTGTCCTAAATTTTAGTTTAATGTACGCGGTATCCTAAAGTTCAGATGTCCTCGAGCCAATCTGGTCACGAAAACGGGTATGTGTGTTATCCTAAGCGGCAATGCACCATCCTAATAAGTATGTGGAGAGACATGAGACAATCTGTCCTGAATTTTAGGTTACTGATTCGTTCAGATACAGATCTAATTATGTTAACGGAAAGTATGTGTGTTGTATGTTTAAATCAAGGTATAGTAAGTTTTATAGTTGTTTTAAGCTGGTGAGTATAATTAAATGAATCCGAGACGTAAAGGATGTATCGTCTGTAATGTGTTAAATTAAAATTTAGATGTCCTCGAGCCAATCTGGTCACAGAAAAAATGTGTGTGGGCCTAAAGGTGTGCGCTACTTTACTTTTGTGGAGAGACATGAGACAATCTGTCCTAAATTTTAGTTTAATGTATGCGGTATCCTAAAGTTCAGATGTCCTCGAGCCAATCTGGTCACGAAAACGGGTATGTGTGTAATCCTAAGCGGCAATGCACCATTCTTAAGTATGTGGAGAGACATGAGACAATCTGTCCTGAATTTTAGGTTACTGGTTCGTTCAGATACAGACCTAATTATGTTAACGGAAAGTACCTATGTTATATGTTTGAATCAAGGTATAGTAAGTTTTATAGAACAGTTGTTTTAAGCTGGTGAGTATAATTAAATGAAGTTGAGGTCAACCATCAATATTGATATTTATAACTCATTGTCGTTAACTCAAACAAATGTTGCAACCTATAGGCGCCGAACTAGTATTTTACTGCACTATGTAGGAATTCATACTCCACCTTCCGTTTCATCGGGTGGAATAGGCGCCGAACCAGTGGATTTCATTTATATTATTGGGCATTCTACTCCACCGAGAGTGACGAGGCGAACGGAGTGAGCCGATGGAACGGAAGGTGGGGTAGAATGCCCAATAATATCCTACTCACAAAATCATTAAAAAATCATTTATTTTCATAACAAGTCCGTGTTTGGGTCACAGATTGGTACCAAATTTCAACATAATCGGTCCATTAGACTCGAAGCAAATTGGCTGTGACTGACGGGTTCTTAAGGACTTTAAGGGTTCCGTTTTTCATTCGGAGATACGGAACCCTAAAACTGTAACTTAAGTTCAGCGCCGGAGCCCTTCTTGAAGCGGGTTGCAGACCAAAAACTAAGCTAAGTTAGTAAGCTTAGCTCACATAGCTGGCGGGCGGGGGGTGTTTAGCATAGCTCGCGTAGCTTCGGATCGGTATACACAACTAACTTAGCTTCACATATTTCAGTTAGTTTACGGTCTGCACACAAATATGAAAAACTACCTACGTCAGATATGTGAGCTAAGCTAACTTAGCTTAGTTTTTGGTCTGCAACCCGTGTCACTGACTCTGGCAGGGCCACCATCAGGGATTTTAATTTTGAAAACGCAAAAAATTTGTCGCTAATTAGTCGCCAAATATCAGAATTAGTCGGTCACTGCTTCAAAAGATATAAGGGTTTATAGGTGGCCCTGCTGGAGAGACTCCCCAACAGGGCCAAATTTATATCTCAAAAACTAGGGCACCTAGCGAAGATCTGTTTTCTCCTACATTTAGTCGCCAATTAGTCGGAATTAGCCGCCAAATATCAGAATTAGTCGGTCACTGGTTCAAAAGATATAAGGGTTTATAGGTGGCCCTGCTGGAGAGTCTCCCCAGCAGGGCCACATTTATATCTCAAAAACTAGGACACCTAGCGAAGATCTGTTTTCTCCCATATTTAGTCGCCAATTAGTCGGAATCAGTCGCCAAGTTACAGATTTAGTCGGGTCTTAGTTTAGGAGATATAATGAGTTCAACTAGTAAGGTATAGTCCAAGAGCTAGATCGAAGAGTTCACGAAAAATTACCAAGAAAAAATATTTCTATTAATATGTGTAATATACTTTTAGTTTTATCGGTCTAAAGTCTTTAGAAATGTCCAAGAGAGATAAATTCTCAATTAAATTCATGATTTTGTTTTAATTACTAGTTTAGAGTGGCTTAAACTTCTTTGAAAACATTAAACCTTGCTCTTGGTCTATTTGGTGTCAAGATGTACAGTCGCATGCAACTGTTTTACCAGTTTACAATGTTAACCTCTAATTAACGTTAGAATAATAAAAAAATATCGTACCTTTAGTAAAATGTTTAAAATACTAAAACGTTGAAAACGTATAGTCAATTGTAATCAAATTTTATTTTATAAAAATGAATTTTCAAAAAGTTCGTTTGATGTGTGTTGTGTTTGTATTTTGAGGTGATTGTGAGTGTTGGGTTGTGGGTATGGACGGGTTGAATTTTTATTTTATCTTAATTTAGGTTAGAATAATAAAACTTCTGTTGTCGAAATATAAAATGATTTATTACCTTAAAATTATTGTACTTTCAGAAAATGTTACAAATACCTATTTATTCAATATTATGAACAGATACAGTTTGTGAGTTTGGATGTTAGGGGTTTTATTAACATTTCTTCCATTTCTTCTTCTTCCGCCAAAAGCACAATTATAATCATATCCCAGTCCACCATTGTTGACGAACTTTCGCGACAAACTGGCATGTTTACTGTAGCTGTAACTTAGAACGGTTTACTCGCGCAGGCTCGCGAGGCCGCGCGCAAGCTCGAACATACGCTATCCGTAAAGAAAATACCCGAGACCGTGCGGGGATTATTCCTCTCTGTCTGCGCTGACCCTTTAACTTACGTGACGGGCAACTCGTTCTAAGCAGCTCGTCTGTACACGCGCATCTATCTCTTTCTTACTTACCGTAAATGAAACGGAGCGCAGCGATCATCTGCCAGCGACTAAGTGGTAAGTGCACATTGTGTTGGATAAATAATTACACATACACATACACACATTACACACACACACACACACATACACATTACATTATTGTAGATTTGTTTATAACTAATGAATACAGCTTTCCTATGATGGGTTGAAATTATAGACTAAGTTTATATTTATTTAATTCGATACAAACATTCCTCCATAAACGTCATAGATACTATCTAGAAAATACATAAAGTATTTTGTACTCGCTTGTACCACTGTATGGGGAAATTGAATTCTTTAATATCTTTTTAATTACACACCGACTAAATCTGTAACTTGGCGACTGATTCCGACTAATTGGCGACTAAATATGGGAGAAAACAGATCTTCGCTAGGTGTCCTAGTTTTTGAGATATAAATGTGGCCCTGCTGGGGAGACTCTCTCCAGCAGGGCCACCTATAAACCCTTATATCTTTTGAACCAGTGACCGACTAATTCTGATATTTGGCGACTAATTCCGACTAATTGGCGACTAAATATGGGAGAAAACAGATCTTCGCTAGGTGCCCTAGTTTTTGAGATATAAATTTGGCCCTGCTGGGGAGAGTCTCTCCAGCAGAGCCACCTATAAACCCTTATATCTTTTGAACCAGTGACCGAATAATTCTGATATTTGGCGACAAATTTCGACTAATTTTTTGCGTTTTCAAAATTAAAATCCCTGATGGTGGCCCTGCCAGAGTCAGTGACACCTGTAACCCGCTTGAGGGCCTACTCTAGTCGCAAATGGGATGCCGGGACCCATCGCGGAGGGCTCATTTTTTCTTAGTGAATATTCTGAGTAACATTCAAGCATTTGGCATGGTTTTATTGAAATTAAAGCTTTTATTTGGGTTTAAATAAAACATAATTTATCCTAACATTTAATTATTTATTAGGTTGGGGAAAAAGTCTTTTCGCATTATAGTATGTATGAACTTGTAATAAAATCTCTTTGGCTATACTATTTGTATCTGGCTGGTTTTGGTATCATTGAAAGTTTAAATTTTAAAAAACATAATTCCAAATTCAAATTAGGAAAATATGTGATTTTCATTTGTTTTTCGTACCGTCAAGATGAGTATTCATCTAATGAAGAAATTCGATACATTTTAAAATTTTACTACAAAAAAGGTAAAAATGCAACGCAAGCCGCGAAAAAAATTTGCGATGTTTATGGACCTAGTGTAGTGTCTGTGAGAGTAGCACAAATTTGGTTTAAGCGTTTTCAATCCGGAAATTTTGATGTCAAAGATGCACGTCGCTCTGGTTGCCCTATTACGGATAAAATGGATGCCATTTTTGAAAAATTGGAGCAAGATCGGCATATCAGTAGTTACGACGTGAAGAACTGGAAATTGACCACAAAACAGTTTTGGCGCATTTGACAAAAACTGGGTAGACAAAAAAGCTCGACATTTGGGTAGGTACCTCACGAGCTCACTGAAAGAAACCTAATGAACCGTGTACTCATTTGTGATTCCTTATTACGACGTAATGAAACCGAACCATTTTTGAAGAAACTGATAACTGGTGATGAAAAGTGGATCACGTATGACAAGAACGTGCGAAAAAGGTCGTGGTCAAAGGCCGGTCAGGCTTCACAGACTGTGGCGAAACCCGGGTTAACTCGCAACAAGGTGATGCTGTGTGTGTGGTGGGATTGGAAGGGCATTATTCATTATGAGCTGTTACCACCAGGCAGGACCATCGATTCTGAACTCTACTGCGAACAACTGATGAGATTAAAGCAAGAAGTTGAGAGAAAGCGGCCGGAATTAATCAACAGAAGGGGTGTGGTTTTTCATCATGATAACGCTAGACCTCACACATCTTTAGCCACTCAGCAAAAATTAAAAGTTTGGCTGGGAGGTGTTAATGCATCCGCCTTATAGTCCTGACCTTGCACCTTCAGATTTCCACCTGTTTCGGTCTCTTCAGAATTCTTTAGGCAGTGTCAGGTTAACATCACGAGAGGACTGCCAAAACCACTTGTCGCGGTATTTTGACCAGAAGTCCCAAAATTTCTATAGCAATGGGATCATGTCCCTACCTACAAGATGGCAAAAAGTTATCGAACAAAATGGTGCCTACATACTTTAGTTAAATGTAAATAAACTATGTATATTAAAAAATGTTTTGAATTTTCTTAAAAAATGCGAAGAAACTTTTTCCCCAACCTATTATTAGAAACAAAGGATTTGGTACGTTTTTAAAGAAATTTTTGCTTTGAGTTTTAAGTAAAATATCATTTATCTTAACATTTTATTTCAATCAGTCTCATTATAAACCTAATAATAAACAATACACAATGATTATTGTCCAGTGGGTCAAAGTCAATTCATTTATTTAAAATAGGCACATAAAAAGGCACTTTCGAACATCAACAAAAACAATATATGTACCTACTTAATTGATTCTAAAGATAGTTTCGTATGGGGAATTTGGGCAAATGTTTTACAATATTTTGTATACATTAATTATATGTGAAGACGATGCACTGATGAATAAAAGTACCTACTATACCACAATATTGCACTTAAGACTTAGATATAGCATAAAGTTCTGGGGCAACAGCTACCAATAGTACCATATTAATGCTGCTTTCGATATGCAGAAAAGAACTATGTGTTGCATGTAGAGATCATGCACATTCTCACAGTACCATGCCTCTATATTCTGGTCCTGCTGTCATTTTATTAAAAATATCCATAAGTTTGAGACAAGAACAGAGCCATATCAGAATAAAAAACTCCTCAAGAGTGCCAATCAGTAAATATGTACATACAATAAATTGCCTATATAATTTAAAAACTATGAATCCAAAATCATTGTTATTGAAGAAATGTTATTACATCATAGAAGAGTTACTCAAAGATAAATAGTAGATGGAACTAATATGTGATTATATTTTAATGACAAAGTATATCCAACATTCCATTATGAGATTAGTAGCCCGCGAAATTCAAGTTTTCTTACGTTTTTTTGCAATTTGAAAGTGTGTACACTATTAAGCTGTATGTTAAATAAAGTATGATTCGCGGCCGTAACAAATATGTATTTACTGAATTACAATCATTAGAATCAGTAATACAACTACTTAAGTTAGTATTCCTCAAATGTCAAGATTTCATGAAATATTCATTAGGAGGTCTTCAAGAGTTGTATTGATCACTTTAATGATTATAATTATATAAATAAATATTTTTTACGACCGCGAATTACATTTTGCTCAACGTACAACCTAATACTGACTTCTAAATTGCAAAAAACGTAAGAAAATTTGAATTTCGTGGGTTACCCTGACGCTTTTGACATAGGGGAAGTCCGGGAGAGTTGAACCACTTTTAATATAAAATATCATAATTACTTGTTTATTGGGTTTAGAGAATCGATTATACACTTATGCGATGCCTTACTTTAGTAGGTACATTTGTGCTTATATTGTATTGCTAATAAATGCGCAGGTAAAATTTTATTGGCATTTTACTAAAAAATGAGAAATGAGTCAAGTCTCCCCACCTGCAGGGACACTTGAACCGGGGTATGGGGAGAGTTGACCATATTATTTATGTGGAAAATAAAAATCATTTTCAGCTTCAATCATAGTTTTATATATCTTATCTTATACAATAATTAACTTGTTTTTAATACTGCCATCAAAGAAAATGTAATTAACATAACATTTTTTTGTAAAATTGTTCCAAAATAAACTAAATCACAATAATAACTTTTTATATAAACTATTAAAAATAATTAAACTTTAGCAATGTTTTTTAATATTAACTTTTTCTTGTAACATTTGGTATAATTTACCAGTCTTAATAAAGGAAAAGGAAAAGGCAAAGGAAACCTCGAAACCAATCTTTCCCAGCGGAGTTATTCCTCGTCCAGCTATCAGGAAATTTCTTTGAATTTACTGTCGCATATTCAAATGCCAACTGCATTGCTTGTTTTCTTGTCAAACCATAATGCATTTTACTGCATGTCAACAAATAATTGACAAGAAGCTTTTCCTCGGCTGTTGTAAATACCTGTGATGCTTTGTATTGACTGTTTTTTTCTTCAAATTTATGAATTTTATCTTCATTTAATTTATAGTACTTCTATCTATGCCATATTTATTTGAAGTTTGTCTAATAGAAGCGCCTCCCTTAATTTCATCTATGGCATTTTGCAACTCCACTTTTGTGTGTTTTTTTTCGTTTTCGTGCATTTTCAGGAGGCTTGTATTGAAAAGGCATCATACAAGTTGGCACTGCAAATACAATAAATAATATTAAGACCGAAAAAAAAACAATTAAACAAAATTTAGTATAATTTCCCGGGACAGGGAGACATGAACCACTGAGCAAGTCTCCCGCAACCACCCTGGTGCAACTCTCCCGCTCACACTAATTCCCCATTTAGGTTATGACAAAGACAAACCTCCGATCGTAGAGAAAAAACACTTAGCACACGTCAAACTACATTTGTCTGGCAATATAATAATAGCAACACACAATACGTACCTCAATAAATACGACAGCAATCACAAAACTACTTAAAACAGAAAAATATACTCCGCAGCAACAAAAACACGTTTTACATTGTCATTGACAAACAACACTGCTAAGATGCAAAATCGCTGCATACTTGTTATTGGCCTCTTGCGTGCGACCAATGAACGCTTTGACGTTTCGTTCGCGCTAAATTTAAATACAATTTTGAAAGGTGGCTCAACTCTCCCACCTGGGCAAGTCTCCCGGTTTTCCCCTACATTTCTTTGAATTGAATTTATATTGATTTTGAATTAATATTAAGTTAAATTAATATAATTAATATTAAGACTGATTTAATGTAACTAAACTAAACTATGTACCTACTTATTTAAATATATTCATAAACTGAACTACAACGAAACTGAACAATTACTAAATGTACCTACCTGGTTAATATGTATACTCAACCTCCTACACACATACACACGCTATCATACGACACACAAGGAGGATTTCCTACACTGTAAAACTAAATTATTAATTGATTAGATATATCGTGTATACAGTTCAATGTATAATCTGTAATACAGATATTATCTAGCTCAGACACAATGTTCACTGAATTGTTTTTATTGTTAAGCTGTATCTAAAAGTGTTTGTAACCTAGAAATTAAGATATTATTTGCTTGGTTGAAAATAAATTACTTTTATTTTTTACATTTCTCGGGACCCTGGGGTCCCGGACCTTTGGAAGGCATACGAGGAGCCGAAGCCAACTTGCAGAGGCCTCTTAAATAATTTTAAATGATAAGGAGGCACCAACCGACGATTATCGTATGCACTATGCAAGTGCACCCAAGGACAACTCCCGGTTGGTGCAGGACTATTGTTGTACGTGGAAACAAAACTATGGGCTATGGGTCTGGGTGGCTAAAGTGGATTGGGTAACTTGAACTATGTCCCCTGTCTGACCAATGATACTGACTGAATGACCTGTTATATATTATACACGGATAAAATGGCAGGGGGTGACTTGCACACTCAATAATGGGCCCCCGGAAACGGCCGCTAGCACATAGTAACATAGCGACAAGGAGGGCAACACTTCCTGAGGTGCTTGAGGAGTGGAGAGGTATCCCACAGCTATCAGGACAATCCCGGAAGTACGGTCAAGATGCCTACCAGCACCTTACTGAAATACTTCCTTCCTCCGAGCAAGCCAATAAAGGCAAGAAAGAGGTGCGAGCTCTGTTCCTCGTCAGTGTTCACTCCAGCCGGCCAATAAAGGCAAGCCAGAGATGAGGATAAGATTTCTCCCGGGAGATAGGGTCCATGGGGTCGCTACTGCCCAACAGCTCGCCAAATGCTGCCCTGCGGGTTTCTGTATCTCTCTTGGTCTAGCTCTTCATCCTAGACCCGTTCCGGCACTACCGGTACAGACCTAAAGTTCGGAGCGCGCAAGCCACACCACGACGTCAACGTAGAGATACAGCGGTGGGGTTATACTATTATTAATGTTGTGACCAATATGGAATGTAGTTTGTTTTTCCTGGCTTTACGATGATTATTTAATTTTTGTGTTACATTTATTGTTAAAACCACTTTTTGACACAAATGTAAATTTGTTGAACAATTAATAAATACCTAAATATTATTATTAAAAGCCTGTGATGTCCCTCTGCAGGGCAAAGGCTCCCAAAATAGGTATACTATGCCACAATAGGTACACATCATTAAAAATGGAGCAATGACAGATAAGTATGTGATAGATACATGGCGCTCACATAGTAGTATTTACAAAAAAATTTAAAACAAATTTTGTAAAGGTATAGGTACGGTAAACCGGGGTTACTTTGATACTACGGGGTTACTTTGATATCGACTTTCGACTTATGAAAAACATATTTTTGTAATATCTACAACGCCTTACTATCAGTAGTTGGCACTTCTGATAGTTTCTTTTTTAATAAGGCGTTGTAGATATTACAAAAATATGTTTTTCATAAGTCGAAAGTCGATATCAAAGTAACCCCGTAGTATCAAAGTAACCCCAGTTTACGGTACGATTTTCCTAAAATTTTAACAACTGTGAAACATGCGGGACCGTTGAAGATGTTCACCATATACTTATGGAGTGTACTAAGACGAAGAAGGAAAGAGAGATACTGCTGATAACCGTAAAGTTAATAAATATGATATTGGCCCATATGTAAAAGTTTTAGCGCAGCCTTCACCTGAGATAGTAGGCCTACTTACTTTTTTTAAAATTAATTATTTTTAATGTAAGTATTTGTAGATGTAGTTTAGAATAGTTATTATGATGAGGCTGACTTGCCACTGTGGATAAAAGCCTCCTATAAAAATTAAGAATAAAAAAGTTTTAAGTCAGTGTGTGAGTTAATCACACAATGTAAAATGAATGTAATAAAAATAATAAATTATATACTTAAGTAATTAAATTAGCAACCAGTTTGATTTCGTCTAAACTCTAGATTGACCTAAGGAGCAGGACCAGCATGTTTCCATGCATTGGTATCTTGGATATAATCCTCTAATTTGCAATACTTATGCTTGTAAGAGCTTTTTAAATTCTCTTTTATTTTAAATGCAATATATCACAAGGTATTTTGTTGTAACATTTAACACAATAGGTTACTAGGTAGCCCATCATAAAATATGTATGTACTGTAGATAATCTAAAAATGGTTGATCCATTAGATCTTTAGGGTGACAGGTCAACCATCAGTCATCAGTCTGAAACAAACAGAATACATGTCATATTTCCATTACCATTATAAAATCTTAAAGCCAAGATAAAGGAATTATAGTCTATAAATATAAAAAACCGGTCAAGTGCGTGTCGGACCACGCACAATGAAGGGTTCCGTAGTTGGGATGAATTTATCCCAAGAACAAACTTAACATTGTAGTTGCAAAACATGTTCTCCCATACTTTCCAACTGTAAATGTAAGTTTGTACGCACAATATTGAGAGATTTACCATTTTATTTTAAGACCACAGACTTCTTAAAGTTTTCCTGCTTATAGGTATATAACTATTTTCTGTTAAAAATTTTAGGCTCAGTAATTTCGGAGATAAGGGGGGCGGCGAATGGTCAATTTGTTGTCTATATTCTTAAATAACTTTAAAACATTTTGTTTTAAAGTTATACAAACAATATAGTTGAGACCCTCACAGTAAGCCCTTTCATTTGATATGTCACATGGTACAGTTTGAAAAACTTTTCTTTTTTATTTTCATATTTGCCCCTCAAAATTGATCTTCATATTCAAAATTAATTTATTTACTTTACCCGTCCGAGTTTGGGTCACAGAAATTCATACGTGTACCAAATTTCAATTTAATCAGTCTATTACATTCGGAGCAAATTGGCTGTGACAGTCAGACAGACACACAAGTGATCCTATAAGGGTTCCGTTTTTGTCTTTTAAGGTATGGTACCCTAAAAACGGAACCTGACCGCCTAAATTATTTACAATAATATTACCATAGAAAACTGGCAAAATGTAGGTGCACCTCTGCCTAATACGGATTGCAGATCAAAAAGTAAGCTAACTTAGTTTAGCGTAGCTCTCATAGCTGGCGGACGGGGGGTGCTTAGCATAGCTCCGGATCGGTATACACAACTAATTTAACTTCACATATTTCAGTTAGTTTACACAGCTTAGTTTGCATAATTTGCGGTCTGCATTGTGTGGATGAAAAATTACGCCAGCTATGTGAGCTAACCTAAACTAACTTAGCTTAGTTTTTGGTCTGCAACCCACTTCACCTGCTTCATTCGGGGAATACAGTCATGACGTTATGTATAGAATCAAATCAAATCAAGTCATTTATTCAAACTGGGCTGAGAATCAGCACTTCTGGAACGTCAAAATTACATAAGACAGTCCCCAAAAAGCTTCACCACTTTCTAGTGCTTTAGTTGGGGAGAAGAAGTGACGCAACAAACTCCCCAGCAGCACAGCTGTCTGTTCAGTTAAAAAATTTGATTGTATACAGCACTGTGCAAAATAATTTAGGTATTACGCAACAAAACATGAAATTATATTCATTGCCATAAGTCAGCTAGCAAACGCCAATAAACCAAAAAGAATTTTTAAAAAATCGAAAACTATACTCGAGCAGAAATAAAAATACAAAACTAAAAACGTAAACAGAACTTTATAACCAAATAAAAGCCTCCAGGCATAAAGGGCGTGCTCACTTACATATATATAGCCGTATATGTAGCAATAATTCAAACCACTCGACCATCAAAGTAAAATAAATAGAGAGTTAATTACTAATAACAAAACCAAGGTCGGCAAGACGACCAGTCACCACAAGCAGCACCCGTTCACGAGAATAAGAATTACATAATCTATATACTATAGTATCTAAACCTGGTGATACAACCAATCATTGGCGCCGATTCCCTTGTTCATAAACTAAAGTAAATTTAAGTTCAGTGGAAAAAGATGCACTGAACTTAAATTTAGTTTAGTTTAGTTACCGTAAGTTGGGGTGATTTTGCGCCTGCCAGTAATACTTTGCTCCAAATCCGTACAAGTTTAAAAATAAAATTTAAAAAAAAGTTTACAACTCTATGGTTTTATTGATGTCTGAACGCAATCATAAGATGTCAATGTTCTGTCATGGAAGTTGACAGGTCGCCATTGTTGCTATTACCTGTGCTAGGTTTGCTAGGTGTGCTGTGTTAGGTTTGCTAGGTGTGCTGTGTTAGGTTTATTAAAACCTAACCCAAAATTAAATCAATGGATTTAATTTTGGGTTAGGTTTTAATAAACCTAACCTTGATTTTACCAAACTTTTTTTTTTGTAAACTTTCTACTTTCACGTTGGGACTCCTTGCATAGGTAATAGCAACAATGGCGACCTGTCAACTTCCATGACAGAACATTGACATCTTATGATTGCGTTCAGACATCAATAAAACCATAGAGTTGTAAACTTTTTTTTTAATTTTATTTTTAAACTTGTACGGATTTGGAGCAAAGTATTACTGGCAGGCGCAAAATCACCCCAACTTACGGTACTCTATGTGAAGGAGATACGTAGGTATGCAGACTTTCTGCCATGCTAGTCATAGCAATAGAGATGCCACTCATTGCATTAGAGACGCTGGTCATGGCATTGGACTTATTTAATGCTGCGGTAGCCACCATTTCCTCTGTTCGCGTACGCATCTCTTCAATGCGGGCTATGATTGCCCTTGCTTCATCAAGAGTGTTACCTATAATAAGTTATTAGTTAAAGTTATAACAAAAACCAGAAGAAGTTATAATGATAATTAAATTAAAATAGGATTAAAAATTGGTTCTGACTGCCAGATTTATGTTAATCAAAATGCCACATACTCTGATGTACAAACTGAGTGGCATGGTGGTCTCGGCTGTCAGTGTCTAGGTCTGCCTGAAAGTTTATACAATAATTAGGAACCCATTTATACAATGCCATTTAAGTAAGTATGTAATATTTCGCCAGTTATGTTTAAGAGTCACATAATAGGGGGCGAGCCTATTGCCATGAACTGGGCACAAATCCAGAGCTGGCACAATTAGGGCTGTTACTGAGAAATTCCAGATAGAAAAATCCAACAACACTGCCCAACCTGGGAATCGAACCCAGGACCTCATACTCAGGTGCTGGCAACCAACGAGGCAGTCAAATAATGTTTTCTCATTATAGAAAATATGATAAAAATAATTAAATAATAAGAACCTGTTTGTGGTAATGTAAATCCATCAGCTGGCTCATTGTTTCCTTCCACATGACGTGCATTGTCTTTCTGCTCAGACTCAAGAGTCACTGTTTGAGGCGTTGTGTGGCTGGTGACCTATTCTCAGGTACTTCTGTAGTCTCCGGGCCAATAGATAAATCACTGAAACAAAGAAATAATAAATGGCTAATAAAATACCAATACATAAAAAGGTTAAACGCCCTATTACTCACAAAATGGGTGGGTTAGCTGCTGGATTAAAGTACAATCATTTTTTATCCAGTTGGTTAAAGAATTATTGATATTGTCATGTTGGTACATATTTTTAAATAACAGATAATATCAACTTGAAGACTTACCTACCTTCGACCAATCTGTAGGAGTCTTGACTACGCCTTCTGAAAGCAAGGGCTGGTCCTTCTTTGGACCGCAATTGTCCCACGGCAAAAATTGTATGCCTCCATAAATGTAATAAGGAGGTCCAGTTGTTGAACTCTGATGTACGTTTTCGTCTGATATCTCCATAGAAGAGAGTAATAAGAGTCTCTAACATAAAACATCTGCTACTTTCTATAATGGAATAACCATTAAGTATATAATAGTACTTCATTGTTTGGCAAAAAAAAATAACAATGTGGATAAAACCTATTTCACTATAAAACTAAGGGTTCGGCTGTCCTGCACACTTAAAAGAATTGTCATAATATAGTGTATATCAACCATTTTATGGAACACACTAGGAACCTATACACAACACACGTAAATAAACTTTAACTAAAGTTTTCCCGTCCGCCCCGCTCCCGCTTTTCTGTTTGTATACCTATATCTATATCTTATAAACTGGACAATTGGACATAATTGAAACGTTTCGTTTCACAGATTTCGCAAGCTCTTGCTGAAAACGAAACGTTCTTCTGAGTTTTATTATTTATAAAGTTGAAATGTTACAAAAAAATATACAGGCTGAAAGTATAAGTATGGTCTAGATATATTTTTGTATTAAAAATACTTTTAGTAGCACTTATTCGTATTTAGTAATATTATTAGATTCAACTTTTTTTTTCTGCGGTATTATTAAAACATACTGTTTGGAATGTTGGTCACACAGGTTACCCGCTGTTACGTTCCCGTTACGATTCGGTTTAAGTTTAGTTTCCATTTTGCTTATGGAATAGTAGAATGACTCTTTTGTTAACAATGGTAACTATCGAACGGCGATCGAAACTGAACTGTTGTTAAAACACAATTGAACGTGTAACGTTGAAAATTAGTTGAATCGGCCCCCAACATCTACATCTGCAGTAATAGCGTTGTCGACCATCACAGATTTACCTCGTGTCTACTGACGTGCTGCAATGCGACACACAATCTGTACCTACCTGTAAGTTTTTTTTTTTTTAATTATTATTTAAGATGGGTTTGCTCTTGACTCTAGTATAGGTCGGAGACGACAGAGACAGAGTCGACGATGGAGTGAGAAGAAGTTACCAAGAAGAAGCCTGTTCGCTCTAATTTTGATGAGATTAGGGTTGTATGCGCTCGGAAACACAGATGCAGGTAGTGAGTTCCACTCTTTTGCTGTGCGCATTATAAAAGACATTTGGAAACGCTTAGTGCGATTGGTGGAATAGCAACTAGAATCTCCTTACAATAAGATATTTTTATCACGCCTATAATCCCCGAATGGGTAGGCAGAGGTGTTCTCCTGTTACAGGAGTTTCTAAATCCAAGTTTCGCCGGTGATAATAAGTCCCATGTAATAGGTGGCGAGCCTATTGAAATTCATCGGGCATACATTTATTTATTGTTAATTAGTTTTAGGATGATGTCCAGAGGTCGGAATTAGGTAGTTATTTATGTACTACACCGATTTCATACAGCGAAAGAAGTAGATATGCCTCAAATCCCGGATTAATTTTAAAGAGCAGAATAATCCCGTGATTTATTACATAAAAAAGTACTTTTACACTATTTAAACCACTGCACGCGCGACGTTGCCAAAACGTCAACGACATCGGATGTCCGAAGTATAAGTATGAGAATTTGCTTAAGACTATTAATAATTTGTATTGTGAATTAAATACTAATAAAAAATGTAATGTTAATTATCTTTGTTTTATTTGTCTTATCTAGCTCTGAAGTTTTTATTATTATTTATTTGTAATATTGTTGGCCACACGGGAATGTGTATTAGAAATCCAAGTTTTCGATTCGACAACATTTCGATGCAAGTACATAAATAACTCTACCTAATTCTGTGAGGGATCATTTATAAATATATACGCATGAACATTGATATCGCTTTTATTTGACACGACTGTTATTGGTAACTAAGGTAAAACCATAAACGACATGCAGTGTCAATTGGTACTGGATGGCCAGTACTAACACTCCTCTTCACGGCATCGTCATGGTCATCAGGAGTATTCAGGAAACTCCTAAGCTGCTCCGCAGTTTCAACAGCCGCGGGCCGGCTAGGGCTTTGGTCAGGATATCTGCCTCCATATCTTCGGTTCGCAGATATCTGACCTGTATTACTCTGTCCATTATGCAATTTCGGATGAAGTGCATTTTTAAGTCAATGTGTTTGGACTTGGAAGTGACCATTGTGTTCTGACTTAACTTTAGGGCCGCTTGGTTATCGTTTAATATAACTATGCTGTCATAGTTGGCCCCAAGATCTTTGAATAGACTTTTCAAGTGAATAGCCTCCTTTGCAGCTTCGGTCAAAGCGACATATTCCGCTTCGGCAGTCGATAGCGCTACAGTCTTTTGCTTCTTCGACATCCAGCTTATGGCCGTTCCCGCATATTTAAAGCAGCAGCCCGAAAAGGACTTCCGGTCGAGCTTGCATGCGCCCCAATCTGCGTCAGCCATGCCATATAGTTCTTGGCGAGTTTTTCTAAATATAAGACCGATGCTTTTTGTTCCCTTTAAGTATCGCAGTACTCTTTTTGCACACTTGAAATGCTCTTCTCCGTAACAGTCATTAAATTGGGAGAGATAACGTCTTATGGCAAACATTATATCGGGTCGAGTTGCCACTGCCAGATACATGAGAGATCCAATTAAAGTTTTTGTAGGGCAGATCGTTCGTTTCATCTCTTCTTCCTTTTTCTAGTTTAAGACCTAGTTCTATGGGTGTAGACGTGGCTTTGCAATCTTCCATTTTGAATTTTTTAAGAGTGTCTTCTATGAACTTCTCCTGGTTGAGTTTGACTTCATCTCCCTTGTAGGTAACATCTATCCCTATTAGCCGTTTAGGTGTTCCTAAGTCTTTTAACTCAAATTTCTTATTTAACAGATCTTTTATTTCTTGGAGCTTTCTAGGACACGAATAGGCAATTAATAAATCGTCGACATATATGACAGTCTCACTTGTGCCGCGTTCTAATGCACACGCGTTTGCATATTCGATATATCGAGTAGCGCGGCGCAAGCTGTCGCTCGTAATTTACTCGCCATGAGTAGTGAACTTGTGGTGAATGGGCTGCTGGCGTTCCTGCAGCAGAAGCTGGATGTGATGGACGAGGTGTCTGCTGTCCAGATCTGCGCAACGAACTTCAGCGAGGATGACATAGCTGCTGCCAAGCTGTTGTTATTTAGTGTGCTGAACAAGCGCGATCAGATGGTGTCCCGCCGGCGTGACGGGACTAAGAAGAGCCTGCAAGATATCATCACGCTGTTCAAGGAGACCGACCCTGACGACGTGCCGACGTTTGTGGTGAAGGAGCTACACAAGCTTCCTCCCGTCACCTTCGACCACGTCGATGTAACGAGCCTGCTGAAGGACATTGTTTTTCTGAAGGCCCGCCTCGAGGATGTGCTAACGAAATTAGATGCATCCCAGAACACCGTCACTGATTTGCGCAAAGAAGTTAGCGAGTTGCGCAACAGTGTGGCGGTATTTAGGTCACCTGTCGATGCGTCAAACGTAAACACATGTCGCGGAGCCGGCCTCGATATATCGTCGTCGAATTCCGCGTCAGCAGTTTCGTCGCCAGCGCATCCGTCGTTTGCTGAGCTTGCAAAGCGCCCCGCCCGCGCGCCCCGCAGCCCCGCGCTCGTCACCGCGGCTCCTCCACGCAGCGCCGCCCGAGTCCCTCACCCCATCCCGCAGCTAGTACTTGAAGCCCTGCCGAAACCTCTGCAAAGGGATTTCGCTAGCGTCACTGCGAGTGCTCCTGGCGCTCCTAGCATCAAGCCCATGCCAGAAAAGGCGCTGAATAGGGCTGATAAAGATGATGGTTTTGTGACGGTGCAAAGGAGGAAGCGCCGATCGCGACCAAATAAGAACCGCTGCGGCAAAGCTCCTACAGTGCCTGAAATAAGCCTGCGTGCCGCGAAGCCGAATACACCGGTGTACATCTCCCGCCTGCACTACACCACTAAGGCGGAGGACATCGTAGAGTACGTGCGACAAAAGACGAGGTACAAGCCGAGGGTGCAGTTACTGGAATCACGCCGGAACGTCAACTTCAAGGCGTTCGTCGTGCGTGTACCGAACTGTTATCTGCCCCTCGTCATGGAAGAAGACTTTTGGCCCCAGGACGTGGTGTTCCGTCGCTTCCGCGGACAAGTTCCACAGGACAGCACAAAGTCAAGCTAGTGCAAAGTGAAGTGCTACTAACATAGTCTTAAGCCTTATTTATTAACACAAGATTTTGTTTATAAAAATATGTATGTTTAGGTTAAGGTATTTTTCTATGGGCCTATGTCGCCTGAAATAAATGGTATTATTATTATTATTATTATTATTATGACTTTAACTCCTCTTTTCTCTAGTAAGTATAGACATGGGTCAGCTTCCGATGCTTTGAAACCTATGTTCTTTAATTCTGTGTCGAGTTTCTTATACCATTGCCTCCCTGCCTTTTTGAGTCCATATAAAGCTTTTATGAGTTTACAAACTTTCCCTTTTGGATTATTTTTTATGTCTTTTAGCATACTTATTGTTTTGTCGTACAAAGTTAAATTTTCTTGTTTACTTTCTTCGACCATGATTTCAGTCAGATATTCTTCTAAATAGTCAGGGTACTTCATAACTATCTTTTCTTCTAGTTCGCCATTCAGGTACGCCGTTGTAACGTCCATCTGGTTCATTTTCAAGCCTTCTTCCATGGCTATTCCAACAACAGATCTTATCGAACTCAGTTTAGCTACAGGAGCGTATGTTTCATTGTAGTCAATGCCTGGTCGCTGAGTGAAGCCCCGTGCTACAAGTCTGGCTTTCTTTGTGATGTTGTTGTCAGGTCCTATTTTGTTTCTTAGAACCATTTTGTAGTCCACTTCTTTCATGTCTTTGTACTTCTTTTCTATTTTCCAGGTTCCATTCTTAACATGTGCTTTAATCTCGGCTTTTATAGCATCATGCCAGTATTCATCATCATCATTTTCATCCGATATATAAGAGATCTCCGAGAGTAGGTGACTTTCTTCAGTCTGGTCCAGTATAAAATCTGTAGTCCACGCGGGCGGACGCCACTCTCTTTGCGGCCTCCCATTTTCAGGTATTTCGACAACATCTGATGCATCATCGTAAGATTCTATTTCTTCTACCGAAGAAACTTCATCTTCTTGCTCGTTGGAATTTTGTAACGTATTTTCTTTTTCATTCTCTGTTATTTCAACTTCTATTGGTTGTACCCTTTTATTTTTCTTCTTGCCCCAACATGTCTCGATAGTGTGGCCTTTCTTTTTACAGCTCTTGCAGTATAACCTTTGCCTGTTTTTCTTAGTATAATATGCTTCTGAGCTTTCAGGCTGTTCATTTCCACTCCTTGCTTGGTATTCTTCCAAAATCTTTATTTTCAGATCTTCAGGTTTAGGCAGGGTGTCTCGAGATTCGATGGCTATTCTAAAGTTCTCAAAAGTTGTCGGCAAACTGTAGAGAAGCATTATGCTAAGCAGTTCTGGAGGTACCTTTATATCCATATCTGCGAGTTTGTCCACGATGTCCATGTAGTTATTTATGTGGTCACGTATATCTTCTCCTGTGGTCATTCGCTTTAGAACCAACTGTTTTAATAAAGTAGCTTTCCTCGCAGGCCCAGTGCTTTGATAAGTAGCTTTCAACTTGTCCCATACAGCTTTAGATGTCGCGCAGACTTTAATTTGTTTTAATTCTGATGGTGACAATAAAAGTAGGATTTCAGCCCTTGCCTTTAAGTCCTCTTTCTTGAACGCCAATCTCGTCGCCGCATCCGTAGCTGGTGGTAATGTTTTCTCGCCGCTTACGATATCCCAATAGTCATTTTTAATCAGGACCGCTTGTGCTTGCAAACACCACGTATCATAGTTTGACTTGGTCAAAGGTTCTATGTTACGATAACTCGTAGTTGATGCCATTTTTCATACTTGCAAATAACGATATAAATACCTTGCAAATAACCACGCTCTGCTACCAATTTGTGAGGGATTCATTTATAAATATATACGCATGAACATTGATATCGCTTTTATTTGACACGACTGTTATTGGTAACTAAGGTAAAACCATAAACGACATGCAGTGTCAATTGGTACTGGATGGCCAGTACTAACAAATTCCGACCTCTGATGATGTCATGTAATAATGAACTATGTACTTCTTTTAATAAAACATTTTTTTTAGGAAAATTCACCTCTACTCGCACCAAGAAATCTGTAACGTAAATGGAAAAAAGAAGAAAAACTATCTAAAGAACGAATGAAAAAAATAATTAAGGCGGTGCTATATGTAAATTAGGCTGGAACTGAAGAAGTTTAAAACCTTTTTTCTCCATAACCCGTACCATAATGATCTTAAAAAAAAAATATGTTAAACTACACAATAAAACACATGTCCCCTTCACTTCGAAAAAAATAAAAAATAATTTTAAATATCATTAACATACATGAAAAGTAACCCCTGTTTTAGAAATATAAAACCTTTTTTCTTCGAAACTATTAATCGCTAGGTTTTTTTATAGTCATCATGATATTACACAATACAATACCTAGGGAATCCTCGGCTTATTTTTTTAAATAACTTTTCTAATTATTTATAGTCATTGTTTTTTACATAAATCGACACTCAATCGCGTGAGCAACCCCTCTGTCGCCTATTAATTTAGTGCGGGACGAGACGCAGTGCTGAACGGACCTGTACCACTTTTTCCCGCATTTTTTCGTTGGTGACAATACCATTAGAAAGTATTGTAAACAAATACCTACCTACTTATTTTGTTGACTTTAATAGTTTTTGTGTGTGTAAATATTAGAGTAGTTTTTAGTATATAGTTAGTAATACTACATAGGAAATATTTGTGTTAATATAAGTTTATTTATAAAATCAATATGGGTGACAAAAAAGACGCACTAAGCGTAATTTGAAAATAAAATACAAGAGGAGAATAAAAAGAATGAAACGGTAAGTAATTTGAGTACCTATCTAACATTTTACTAGTAACCATCAATCAAGCGTTTTGATAAAAAGATATAGGTAGGTACGTATAAGTAATATGCGTACCTAAGCAGGTACCTACCTATCAGCTGCTTATACTTACCTAGGTACCTTTCGTCGCCAGAACGAGAAACTGTTTTCGTTTCGAATTTGCCAACGGAAATTCGTACGTGTTTAATGGCAACAAGGTATAGATTCCAAACGACCGGGCGGCATTACGACACGGCGGCATAGTTACGACATAACGAGCTATAGATTCGCATGCAGTGAATCTATAGCTTGTTACTATTAGACACGTACGAATTTACGTTGGCCGGAGTTTCGCTAGCTAATTTAATTTGACCCTGAATATGTGTCGCAGCTAACTAGTTTATCGTGTTTAGATATCTATACCCATCACGTCTGCGGAGTTTCGCTAGCTAATTTAATTTTACCCTGTATATGTGCCGCAGCTAACTAGTTTATCATATTTAGATATCGATACCCATCACGTCTGCGGAGTTTCGCTAGCTAATTTAATTTGAACCTGTATATGTGTCGCAGCTAACTAGTTCATCATGTTTAGATATCGATACCCATCACGTCTGTGGAGTTTCACTAGCTAATTTAATTTGACCCTGTATTATTACTCATCGCAATCAGATTGCGATGAGTAATAATACAGGGTAATAATTAGGCCAGCCACATACAGTCGGAATTCCGTCCCGGAATTCCGTTTCGAAATATCGTTTCGGAATTTCGAAAGCAGCAAACCCATACAAAGTCACGCACAGACTACCATGCGTAATTTTGAATCGGAGAAAATTTCGAACGGAGGACTACTTGTACGGTGTGATAGATCCTTGATCTTGCATGGATTTGCTGCATTCGAAAATTCCGAATCGATGTTTCGAAACGGAATTCCGACAGTATGTGGACTTTTTTTGTCCATCCTTTTTGGACCCCATGGATGTAACCTGCAGATTGCGACTCTCGGACTACAAGGGGTCGAAAAGTAACGAGGTTGGCGAGTTTCATAGGACCCTAAAGTTCTAAGCAAATCAAATGACATATTTTAAAATCGGATTAACGTAACCCTTTTATAAGTAAACGTGGATGAATGTATACAATATAAGCTACAATATTTTTTAAAGCCATCAGTATTTCAACTGAATTTTATATTTTACTTTGTTTTAGGGGACTGAAGAATTATCGATTGGTAGACGTACTGTAAACATCAGTCATTTTTTTTAAATCAATCCAAGAAATATCAAGCCACGGACCATTGGACTGCGGTTTAAAGTCAATAGAAATCGTATCTGAACGTTTGACAGGTTTAATGAATAAATTAAAACTGAAATGTCTTTTATGTAACATGAGTTTTATAATAGCGGGAGACAACACCCCAGAAGAAATGAATTTAAACACATGTGCCGTAGCTGGGGCAATAGCAGCAGGATGTGGACATACGCAATTTCTGGAAATTACGTCAACTCTAGGACTTCCTGAGATCTCACAAAAATGATTCACCTTTCATATGGATATAGTTAACAAAACGTGGGAATCTGAAGCGTTAAGATCTTTGAACGAAGCTGCTGAAGAGGAAAGATGTGCTGCCGTTGAAGAGGGTAAAGTAAATGCAAAGGGAATACCGATAATTGATGTCATTGCTGACGGATGTTGGGGAAAAAGATCATACAAGAAAAACTACTCCTCTCTGTCAGGAGCAGCAGCCATACTTGGTAAACGTAGCAATAAAATATTGTTCATGGCTGTCAAAAATAAGTTCTGCTACATTTGCGCTAGAGCAGAAAATAAAGGAATCTCGACAAACAAATCATATTTGTTATAAAAACTATACAGGTAAATATTTTATGTGTTTTACATAAAAATCCTAGTAATATTATAAGTGGAAACGTATTGCTGTTTGTTTGTTTTATAAATTAACTAAACGTAAATGGTTCGCCTTATTATTTTGAAATCAAACTAAATATCTATTATATAAAAATGGTAGAGGTAACCCATTAGAGAACTAAAGCCGTAATATAGGTTTTGTATACTGAAAGCTACATTATTATACTTTTTGTCTTTATTTACAGGACCATCTACCGGCATGGAGTCAACGATTATTGTCGAGGGATTTAAGAAAAGCATAGAAATGCACAATTTGATATATGGCAGAATTATATCAGATTGTGACGCCAACACATATTCAAAGCTTTTGCAAGAAAGGCCGTACGAAAATTTAACAATAGAAAAAATTTAATGCCGAAACCACTTGCTGAGGATTTTTTGCAACAAACTGCAGAGTTTTACAACAGACACAAAATTTCTAATACGGTTCATAAAACTCCTAACAAAGAAAAGAATATTAACCATGCGAAAAGTAGTAGTAACTGCAATTGCAAAATACAAGCATACTGATAATGCAATGCAACTCCATGCTGATATAATGCTTGCTGCAGAACATGCTTTTAGCCAACATACCACGTGCAAAGGATACTTTTGTGGCAAACTAGGCGAAATAGAAGATATTGACATAGACTTTCATACAAACACTCTGTGCCAAAAAATAAAATTAATATTATCACAGCTAGCGGCACACTCACGCATTTTTTGCACGATGTCGACAGCAACTCTGTAGAGAGATATCATAGCGTTGTTGCTAAATTCATAGGTGGCAAAAGGATAAACTTTGCTCAAAAATATCAATATCAGATGAGATGTAATACTGCGGCTCTATCATTTAACACAAGAAAACCTTTGAGCATCTTGCATAAACGTATTGTAGGTAGAAGTCCAAAAGAACAAATACATAAATTTGAAATGAACAGAATAAAGCGACAGATAAGACCTAAAAAATATACAAAGAAGAAAAGAAGAACATTGGAAAATCAAAACGCCTCTTCCATCAATTATGGACAGGATTGCGCGAAACCCGATATGTCAAAGGAAATGCTAGAGGAATCGAAAATAATATTTTTGAAAAATTTAGAGAAGAATGAAGATGAAAGAATAAGAATTGAAACAGGTACAATACTTCAAAGTGAGTCGAGTGAATGGCTTGAACTAAGAAGAAATTAACTGACGGCTTCAAATTTCGGTAACGTAATTAAAAAACGCAATGGCATCAGTAATTGTGCTAATATGGTGAAGAATGTAATTTATAAAAACCTAATAGATCACGTCAAATCAGTCAAACATGGGCTAGAAAATGAAAGTATTGCTAAAACTCAATTAGAAAAAGAATGAATAATTGATTAGGCCTGCCACATACAGTCGTAATTCCGTTTCGAAATATCATTTCGGAATTTCGAAAGCAGCAAAGCCATACAAAATAAACGAAGAACTACTGTACGTGTGTGATACATCCTTGATTTTGTATGGATTTACTGCCTTCGAAAATTCCGAATCGATATTTCGGAACGGAATTCCGAAACGGAATTCAGTCTGTGTATGTGGCCGGCCTTATTGAACTAATAAGTTCCGGGCCCACGACCGCTTGTGACTTATAATAAATTGAACTGAGGTCACGGGTCGTATGGGGCCCACAAACCATATGGGACGCATTGTGGTTCATGGACCCCATGAACCTAATATGGCATTTGAAGTTCGTGCAAGCATATGGCCGGCAGATTTGTGTATTGCACAGATTTTCCACTTGATTTATTTTGCGTTTTTTTTTTAAATATTTGAAGTACTTAAAACAACTACTAGTAGTACTTTTAGGTACAAACTTATTCACTTTTATTTATAAGCGAAGTCGCGGGGAAAGCTAATAATAATAACTGTCTATATTCTGCCGCCCATTTTCTGTTTTAGTAATATTACAATGAGTTCTTAGTCATTAAAAATATATATTTTCTAAAAATATAATAATTTACACAAGTGTTGTATTTGTTTTTCTACAACATACAAGTTTTTACCTAAAAATGTTCTGCACCATTGCTCTGAAATATGCAACAGGCTACCTATGCGTGCGTCGCGCGTCATGGCTCTGTGGCAGTCAGCGGTGCAAAATAGAATATTAGTGATCGCTTCGCGCGTAATTATAATGAGGGGGTGCGCGGGGCATTCTCGGCGTTAACGCCCATTTGAGCGAGGTCAACGGCGTAATGCTAAGCCTTAAGGGCGCTTCGAGAGAAATCGCGAAGATTGAATAAGAAAGTGGCAAATTTAGAAAATATTTTAACAGAAATAAAGTCAAGACCACTTCTATAAGCCCGAGGGCATACAACTTTGTAATAAATTCATTCAATTCTTGTTTATCACATCCATCTACTTTACGTTCATGGTATAAGAGTTTGGACGGCAGCCCAGGATTTACTGATGAATCACTTGAATGTAATCACTCAAAGTTGTCGGAGTCTTTCCAGTTGGCCATTTAACGCAAAAATCACACACAAAGTATAATTATAGCGCCCTTAATAAATGTTGATTGTGATTCAGGTTATGTTTTATTTTTGGACCCTTGAACTGTTGTAGCATAGAAACGATGGATGGACTGAATCAAAAATGATGGCTAGAAAGGGAGTGACTACCGAGACGACAGCTAATAGAGAAGTATGGAAGAAAAAGACATGTTGTGCCGACCTCAAATAAATTGGGACAAGGGCAGGAGAATGATGATGATGATGATCTGTTGTCGCCTTCGGGGAACTAAAATTCTAAGCTGTTGATATAATGAACCATCGATTTCGTAATCCGATCGTATAACGAGCCTTGTTAACTATGCATCTTGATAAATACGTAGAAGTAAATTTATTTTTATATCTCAATCGAATAAAGTACAATTTATATATTATTTTATCGCACCACGCCACTTAGTACACTTCCTAATCTGTGCTCCTCTGCGCGGTGGAACTGCGTGGTAAGTACCAACAGTACCACCGCGTGATTATTAAATCTCCCCGTTTCTGGGTATAGGGTATCACTGGGTTCTATATACGTAATGGTTATGTGTTAGATTATAGAATGTCCAGATTCCGTGTTCAATACAAAACGCAACGTTTATCGTTAAGCCACTGTTTATAACAGTGTGAGTGAGCGCCACGCGAGTGTATTACATAACGAAAAAAAAAAATAACGCATTTGCGTATAATGTGTGCAACGCGCGTGTAATACCAGTGCATAGAGATTACCCTAAAAATGTTCAATTTTAAATATAAACGGAATATGTGTGTGGATATTTTTCGTTAAGCTAAGTAGTTTGACTATCCAGAACAGAATTACTCGTGGTCAATTCAGTTTGACATTAAGTTTGACCACGAGGAAGAAACGGAAAAAACACGAGGTTGGCACTTCCACAGCGTCGCCGTAACACCATTGGATAATAAGATTTAATGACTCGAAACGTCGGCGTTACACCTTTGGATAATAACAACTGTCAACACGCATGGTTGTCATTGGACGGTAATATTTTCTATTTATTGGCACTTGCAACATGATCTAGCTGTATCATTCGATTAGTCGATTCATGCTTGACCTATTTTGGTAACATTTAAACAGGAGCGCCAACAAAACGGAAGAAAAAAAAAAGAAAGAAATTAGTGCTTCTGTGTCTGTGAAGTTCTGTGACGGCCATATTCCCGGCTAAGGGTATTAGTGTTCTGTGGCCATATTTGTTGTTTTACGAGTGATTCGTGCGGGTGTCTAAGTTTGGAAAAAAATGGTTTCAAGAAGGAATCGGTGAGAAATCTTATGAGATTTTTATACAGAATTACTGAGAAATAAGTATAGATTTCGTATGAAGTGATAGTTTATAGAAAAGTTATAAATATGTCGAGAAAAAGTTACGAAAATTCATAATTTGATAGTTATGGCCGCCGTATTTCGGTAATGTTTTATGATAAATATTTTTGTTTAGTGTTTGAAATACACTTATGTAGTTAGATTATTGTTCCACAAACATATTTTGGCTAATAGCTACCGACATTATTGCGTATTATCATCGTAATCGTATTTCCAAAAGTAAAATTCCCGCCCGCCATAACCGTATAAAGTAATGTCAGTAAAAAAAATTGTCCGATTATAATTTATTAGTTATATTTTAGTGTTCTTTGCCTTTTTTTAGTTTATTTAGTTTTTGTCATGTCTAAGAATAATAAATATTGAGATTTTTTTATAGATTTCAAAATATGATAACATCAATTAAATTAGGAGTAAAGTTTTTACAGGTAGGCTTTTACTGTAGTAAATATTCCTTTTATTATATTTTTAGCTTGGCTAGGCAGTCGGCCTCGAGATCGCGGAGTGTGACCCCCTCTCCAGCTGAAATGGGGGGGCCTAATAAAAATAGCGCCGCTCATCGAGCCCTGATGATAGGGCTCATCAGTGAGCGCCCCGAACCGGTGCTTCCTCCATCCCCACCGCCGCTGTAAGTACTTATACTTATATTTCTTAAGATACAGGATACCCCTAGTTTAAGAGACAGAGTTTATTCTACAGTGTACAGATTTCTGCAGCGTCCAAATGTTTTATGTAATGTACTCTACAGTGTTTTCAAAATTGTAAACTTAATGTACTGTATGTACTGTATGTAATGTACTGTATGTACTTAATGTACCTAAACTTAATTATCTGTATTTTCGGGAAATAAAGATATTTATTTAAAAAAAAAAAATATTTATTTATACTAAAGCATATACCTAACTATTTTTGTTTTAATATCAGTGAAGTAATTTGTACTTCATATGTTTTTAGCCACCGCCCCGTTCATTCAGTTCCTGTCCTCGCGACCCCGGGAGGGTCATTCTACGTGCAGGATAGGACTGTGCCCTTGGAGCAAACCCCCGGTGGCCACCTCCGACGTGTCAGATGTGAGCCCACCGTGCCACTCTGGTAAGTTCTAACTCTCCTTCATAGAGTAACTTCTTGGTACGTTTTTTTTTGTTGTATTGTTATTACATACATATCATCACGCCTGTATTCACCGAAGGGTTAGGCAGAGGTGTACCTGCAGTACACCCACAGTCCGCCAGTATGTTTAGGTCCCATGTAACAGGGGGCGAGCCTATTGCCACTAACTGGGCACAAATCCTAACTCCGAGCTGCTACTGAGAATTTTATAGAAACACCCAATAACACTTTGCTCGACCTGGGAATCGAACCCAAGATCTCTAGCGTAGCAGTCACGCTTAGGACCACTAGTCTAACGAGGCAGTTATTGTTATTGTATATTGTATTGTTTGCAGTATCGATGTCGTCGAGCGGGTGGAGGCCATGGACATGTCGGTGGAAGAGGCTGAAGATATGATGAACGAGGTCCCCTGGCATGTTAAACGGTGGGTAGAAGATCTGCCGGACTTAGTTGCCAAATCGCCTGTACCACCAACACCTAGCACCACATCTAACATAACCGTCAACTCCGAAGTTGAAGTTCGTCCTTCAATTTCGGGATTGACGGCAACGTCAAGAAGGGCGCTTGGGTGTGAAGTGGGCAGTGAAATGGACAGCGAGTTCGACGACGAATTTGACATGCCAGGTGTCGCCGCCGGTGGGAAGAAAAGGAACGTTCCCGAAACGGAGGATTTGGAAGGACCCATAAAGCAAATCGTGAACGAGATGGATACGGCCATGGACGACGCAGCTGATTGCTTACTGGGTACGTCGGCTAGTTTCTTGTGGGTGTCGGACTTTGAGTCGTTCAGGGGAGTTCGTGAGGAATTCTCAGGTCCTACCCCTGGGCCACTCAAAGACTATGATTCGCCTTATGATGCCTTTATCGACATATGGGATAAATACATCATAGAGGTTATCGTCCTTGAAACTAACCGATACGCCCAGCAAACAATCGCGGCTAAGCGTAGTACAGGGAAGTTGACACCATCATCTCGCCTTCTTTCGTGGACTGACACGAATGCGGACGAGATAATGGTTCTTTTCGCGATGTTTATGTATATGGCTATCGACCCGCGGACGACAGTAGCCGAATATTGGACACAAAATGGCGTACTCCAATTACCCATGTTCCGCCGTATTATGTCCTATAATCGGTATCTTATGCTGTGTAAGTTTCTTCATTTTGTAGACAACACCGCTGTCGCGAGTCAGCAATTCTCGCAAACTGGGGAAGCTTACACAGCAAGACTGTCGGCTAAGTTGGATAAGCTGGTTCCTATAATTGAACATCTCGAAAAGAAGTTCAAATCTTTGTACAACCTCGGGCCGGACATATCCATCGACGAGTCTTTGACCTTATTCAAGGGCCGCTTGTCTTGGGTTCAAACAATAAGGTCAAAGTCTGCTAGATTTGGAATAAAGTCTTATGAGCTGTGTGAGTCCAGCACAGGTTATATGGCTGGATTCCAAATTTACACGGGCAAGTCTGATGGGTCGTCCGGTGGAGATCCATCTCTTGGCGTCAATTTGGGGGAGAAGAGCACGAAAGTGGTTCTTGAGCTATTGCAAGGCCTTGAACATCGGGGACATTGTGTAGTGATGGATAATTTTTACAATTGTCCATCACTAGCACGATATCTAAAGAGTTTGGGCTTTGATTGCCTAGGAACCCTTCGTGTATGCCGTCGAAATTTCCCTAGTGACATAGCTAAAGTACCAAAGAAGGTAAAAAAGGGGACTATAATATCTCGCCATTGCGGAGATGTATCCATAATTTCGTGGATGGACTCCAAAATGGTGAACATTATATCCACCTTTCACCATCCCGATACTTTCATTGGAACTAGGGCCGGAAATGCGGTTGTGAAGCCTGTGTGTGTAAGGGATTATAACAAATCCATGGGGGGAGTTGATCTCAAAGACCAAAAACTCTCCATGTATTTGTTAGAGCGAAAGAGAGGCCTGAAGTGGTATATCAAGATGTTTAAAAGATTGCTGAATGTGAGCATTCACAATGCTCTGGTGATGTATGTCAGTTCTCTGAAACGGCGCGGAAAATTGCCTGTGACGCATCGTGAGTTCCGCTATGAGCTTGCTGAAGGTCTGGTTAGTCAGCATCGCCCCTGTCTACCAGAATTAAGCCAGCCAGTAGGGGATCTCATGAGGCTGAGGCGGGATATCGTGCACGAGCCAGATTATTTGAGAGGGCGAGAGTCTAGAAGAAGATGTGCTATGTGTGCTCGAATGAAAGAAACCAAATTGATTCACACTAAGTGCACTCAGTGTGACGTATTTCTTTGTTTTCGAGATTGCTGGAGAAATTGGCATTCTACAGTAGACCTCCCAGGCGAAGATATACGTGGGCGTAAACGGAGGCGAACTTAGTGTATGAGACTTTTGGCGGTGTGGATGTGGAGTATGAACATGATCGAATGCGTTTGATTGTGATGATGCATGTGGATTATGAATGAGATCCGGACCCTCGTATGAGGTCCGCATTTCGTCGGTATGGGACGCCCACTGTTTGCTGCATGCGGCCTTCCTCCTCCTCCTTCTCCTGGCGCGTGTATTGGCTCCGTTTAGCTTCCCTTCCCTTCCCGTCACTACTTCAGCTAAATGTTACTAATCCATGCGTCATGATTGCGATCTCTTAGCTGTTATTTTAACTGTTTCTGTATTGGTTTTTTTTTGTTTTCCGTTTGTTGTACTCTAGAAGTACGTGTTCATCTTTTTTTCATTGTATTTTTTGTTTACATAACACATTTTTATTGTAATATATTTCTTGACCAAAATAAAGACAGATAAGGAGGCGCGGTAGTTCTAATAGCATTCTAATATGATAAAATTTTATAATATGCCTTGGATAATATGATAAAATTGTTTTAGACGGGCAACCTTCTCGTTCTTATTGTACTTGTTTTTAGTGTGTTGTTCTAGTAAAAGTTAGTAACCCTAACATTAAGCTTTTGTTCTATACTAAGAATGGGACATGTCTAGTCAAAATAAATGATTACCATAATTATAAAATGTATTTTATTTAAACTTTACCAAGCTCTCACTTCTATATGGAAATCGGATACCTAACTCTCAGTAAGTATACAAGGTCATTTACAGCAACCCAGGACGATTGAAAGCAATACTAGTTTTCACCTGAATGGTATATATAATATAAAACATACTTAGCCATGTGGCTAAATATGAAAAATCAGGCAAATTTTATCATGAATAAACACAATAATTACTTCCACATAGGTAGGTACGTTGTTGTTATTGCTTAGGCACAATCGGGCTATTATGTTTTCACTGCTAGGACACAGCCCTCCTGTCTGGTGAAGAATGGGTGTATTTAAGGAACTTCTCGCCTCTTTGCCGAACTTGCGATGGTAAAAACAGATCGCTGATTGGTCGCTTCGCGCGCGATCGTGGTTGGTCCGGCTCGACGAACGCGATCGCGATCGTGAGTGTCGCCTGTTAAACGATCTGCGTCTATAGCTCTGTTGTTGCGATTGTTTTGTCTTCAACTCGGTAATTTCTCGTGTGAGAGCGTCGATCTTCTCTTCCAGTGACGTAGATGCTTGCGAGGTGGTGGGAGTGGAGCTAACTGCCGCGACAGTGCCGTATGGTTGCGTCTGCTCGAGGATCTTGTCAGCCATCACTGCCAGCTCGTGGATGTCTGATTTCTTAGCGATATTATCGCTGACAGCGAGGACTGCTCGAACTGATTGCGGCAAGTGGTTGGTCCACATGATCCGCAGCGCTGAGTCGGAGATGTTGTCCGCGGCGAGGTTCTTCATCCGACGTAGCAGCTGCGAAGGCTTCATATCGCCGAGTTCCATCTCAGACAACAATCTTTGTACTTGACGCTGTTCAGATTCTTCGTAGACTTGGAGCAACCGACTCTTCGGTGCGGCATACCTTTGGTTTTCTGGTGGATGGAGAATGATGTCCGATATTTCATCCAGGTCTTGCCTCTCAAGGTGTCCGACAACGAACTCGTACATGGCTTGATCACCCTTTTTCTGCGGAGACATGATGGCTTCGAATTGCGCAAACCATAAGCGTATTCTGTCACGCCAGATGGGTGGAATGCGCAGTGACGTCGACACACCTGATACTTCTAGTTCTCCTTCGTTAGGCATGGTGAATACTTGATCTGGAGGTCTTCACAAAATCAGTATCACGTCGGGGTCACCACTGTAGCGCTTAGGTAGTGTAAATGATACCTACTCCAGATGTAGTTATGAGCTTAGGTATAATCAAGTCTAGGCATAAGTTACACATTTTTTTTTTTATAAATGGCATCTCGTAGTTGACCTAGAGAGGTCGAGACTACTTAACCGGACTATCCTTAAGATTACTCAAAGCCTCCAGCCAGGGGCATAAAACTTGTTTCGTTAGTGTTTTCAGTGTACATGCCAACGGATAGTGCGGATAACTTATTAGAATTCACGGATGTGTTAAGTGAAATACATGCGGTAATTGAAAGTTGTGATATTGAATCCGCTATTATTCTCGGCGACTTTAATGCCCATCCAAGGGAGTTATTCTTTAAGGAATTAGCCGACTTTTGTGAGGAGCGAAGCTGGCTCTGTGCGGACGTGATGAAGTTGGACGTTTTGTCAGACACACACTTTTATAAGTGAAAGTCATGATAACTGTAAGCGATGGCTTGATCACTGTCTGACAACGGAGGCAGCTTGGCAATGTGTTACTGATATTAAGGTAGGTTATGATGTTTTCTGGTCAGACCATTTTCCACTGGAAGTGTATTGCAACTTCGGAATATTACCATGTAAAGTGCAATATACTGGGAATATGTACAGTGAAGTGAGATGGGGTGAGAGAGATGCTGAACAGATAAGATTATATAGGGAGCTGTGTACAGCTACATTAAGAGACGTTGATTTCCCGGTGGAACTTGGTCTGTGTGCTGATAATGTTTGTTCTGATAATTCTCATCATGTAATTATTGATAAGTTGTACAATAGTATTGTTAGTTGTTTGACGGAAGCTTCGCGAATCGCGAAGGAGCCATAGTGTAAGGAAAAGGACAAAGCAAAAATATGTTATTGGGTGGAACAAGCATGTGCGAAAGTATCATGTGGACGCACGAAACAGCTTTCAGGCTTGGTTGCTTCATGGCAAACCAGAGTCTGGTGATATATATAATACTATGCGTGAAACCCGTAAGCGTTTTAAATCTAAGTTAAAATGGTGTCAAGACAATAAGGATAAAATTAAAATGGATATCTTAGCAACACACCACAAAGACAAGGATTTCAAAAACTTTTGGAAGCACACCAAGAAACTGGAAGCTGGTCCGTGTGTCCCTGTGAGTGTTGAGGGTAGGAGCGAGCCCTGTCAAATAGCGGAATTATTTAAGGATCATTTTAGGGTAGTGTCTCCTCTAGGGTGTGTGCAGCAGCAGGTGCTCGATGCTGAGGTTGCAGATTGTGAGCGGTTTAGATTTAAGGCGAAAGAAGTCGCCCATATTATCCAAAATATGACTAGAGGTAAATCTCCAGGACATGACGACCTTAGCATCGAGCACCTGCAGTGCGCTGGTGTACATTTACCTAGGGTGTTGGTCATGTTTTTCAATATGTGTATAGGCCATTCATATTTACCCAGGGAGCTTATGAAGACCACTGTTATACCTATTCTTAAAAACAAGACGGGTGATGCCTCCGACAGGGACAACTACAGACCTATCTCATTGGCTACAGTGATCGCCAAGGTGCTGGATGGGTTGCTTGATAGTCGGCTAAGTGAGCATATAGATCTCCATGAAGCTCAGTTTGGTTTCAGGGCTGGGCAATCGACTGAAACTGCGGTACTGCGACTCAAGCATACTGTCCTGTACTATGTGACGAGGAAGACGCCTGTGTACGGTTGTTTTTTTGGACCTGTCGAAGGCATTTGACCTGGTGTCTTATGACGTGCTGTGGGATAAGCTCCAGGGGGAAACCAGCACACCCAGAGAGGTAATAAATATTTTAATAATAATAATAATAACCCCACCGCTGTATCTCTACGTTGACGTCGTGGTGGGGCTTGCGTGCTCCAAACTTTAGGTCTGTGCCGGTAGAGTTTGCCGGAACGAGTCTAGGATGAGGAGCCAGACCAAGAGAGATACAAAAACCCACAGGGCAGCATGTGGCGAGCTGATGGGCAGTAGCGACCCCATGGACCCTATCTCCCGGGAGAAATCTTGTCCTCATCTCTGGCTTGCCTTTATTGGCCGGCTGGAGTGAACACTGACGAGGAACAGAGCTCCCACCTCTTTCTTGCCTTTATTGGCCGGCTTGAGTGGAGATTCGCAAGAGCAAACGTGCTCGGAGGAAGGAAGTATTCCAGTAAGGTGCTGGTAGGGATCTTGACCGTACTTCCGGGATTGTCCTGATAGCCGTGGAATACCTCTCCACTCCTCAAGCACCTCAGGAAATGTTGCCCCCTTGTCGCTACGTCACTATGTGCTAGCGGCCGTTTCCGGGGGCCCATTATTGAGTGTGCAAGTCACCCCCTGCCATTTTATCCGTGTATAATATATAACATTGGTCAGGCAGGGGACATAGTTCTTCCATAGTTCAAGTTACCCAATCCACTTTAGCCACCCAAGCCCATAGCCCAATATGTTTTGTTTCCACGTACAACAGTAGTCCTGTACCAACCGGGGGTTGTCCTTGGGTGCACTTGCATAGTGCATACAGGGATAATCGTCGGTTGGTGCCTCCTTATCATTTAAAATTATTTAAGGGGCCTCTGCGAGTTGGCTTCGGCTCCTTGTACGCCTTCCAAAGGTCCGGGACCCCAGGGTCCCGAGAAATGTAAAAAAATAATAATAATAATAATAAAGTTTATTGACCATAAGTTTAGGTTACAGTACACCGGTAATACATATTTACATAGTATAGGGCACACTCACGTTCAACTACACTAAGTTAGAACTTATCTATAAAAAGTAGCAAGGGGAGTAGAAGAAGGGTTAAGTTATAATAATGCTATCACAAGTAAAGCAATGGTTCACATATTTGATTAAATTTATGAATGCCCAATGACGGTATACAGAGAAAAGTTCTTTACCTCCCGTGCTAGTCAAGGACTGTGTTACGGCAAGGTAAGATTCTCGCTCATGGAATAATAGTCATAATGTACACACGTTAAGACACTTTTTACTAATTACATAAGTTTTGCTGTGAATCGTAGATGACGATAACGAGTTACAAGTTTATCGTAAGCAAGTAGTATATGCAAAGAAATCAGACAATGCAACTACTAACGTTATTTTAATATCAACAAAGTGTTTTCACACTAACAATATTTTTCAGAATTTGTAATAAGACCAACGTGTTAAAAATAAAATATAAAAAAGGTGTTTCTAAAACTAAACTAATAAAATTAAAAGTAAGAACATAACAAAAGTTGTAGTAATTTTTATAACTTGAAGAGCATCTTTATTCCATCCCAAGCTCCATGGCAATCACTCGCCGCATCAGTCCCATTAGTAGCTATAAATATCCGTATATGTATATAAGTAGATAAGACCAACGCATTGGGCACCAACTCATGAAGCCCGAGATACTCCAAAACAAACATTCAGGCACAAAACTATTCCTATCTATAACACTATCAATATTACCAACTAATAACAATGTAGGAAAAATAATGCATTTAGTATACATATTTTTTAAATATTATCAGCATAGAAATACGTTACAAGTGGAAAGGTCCTAATGTAATGTATTTACTGTACGTGTGTATATGTATATAATTATAATACAAATAATGTTTGTATACTAATCTTCAATAATAATGATTACTTCATAATGTATATATTTATATATATTACTTACATATAATATATTAATATATTGTTTTTATAAACTTATTTAGTACTTATCGGTATTCAATAAAATATATATTTATAAATAAATAGTTACTGTAATATTTGTATAAGTTTTTCAGTCTGATCATAATCCAAGTTACTCAGAAACTCATCCAGAGCCCTTCTACACACAAATCTCGTTGCATCTTTAAGAGGTTTAATTTTACTTATGCGATTGTACAACAGAGGAGCCAGGAAATAAGAGAAACACTGTGCAAAAGTGGTTTTGCATGCTGGGACGTCATATACCTCATGCACTCTTCTGAGAGATTTGGTAACAGGTTTTTCGTAGAAATGTTGTCTCAGGACTATTTTTTTAATAAAGAGTTGGCGAATATTTAGGACTTCAAACTCTTTGTACAACGCAGTTGTAGGATATCTAAATTTTTTTAAATTAATCACTTTAAGAATGCATCGATGAGCCCTTTCTAATTTTATAAGGGTACTTTTTCTAGCACCACCCCAAGCAGAGATACCATAAGTAACTATCGATTGGCACAGTGCAAAATAAACAGTTTTGTTCGTAGCTTTGTCTTTTAAGTTTCTTATTCTTTTAAACATCGGTATTAGTTTACGAATGCGAGATTTTAGATTATGAATATGTTGTTTCCAATTTAAATTTTCATCGATATCAACTCCAAGGTATTTAACACTTTTACTTGGAGATAAGACAGGGCACCCGCAAATACTTGCAGTAGAACACTTAGAGGAATGAGCTTTTAAATTAAAGTCGGTAGGTTGTAAACTATTTTTTATACTAAATGTTATAATTTTTGTTTTTTTAAGATTGATTAAGATAAATATTGATTAAGATTTTGAAGATTTTTTAAGATATTGGTACGGCAACCAGACCAATAATGTTAGGTGGGCGGGTTCATGTTCGTCGGAGTACAGGTTGGAGTGTGGAGTGAGACAGGGAGGCCTGACTTCACCAAGACTCTTCAACCTGTACGTTAATGGACTGATAGGTGAGCTCAGCGGGGCCGGTGTCGGCTGTTCAGTGGATGGTGTATGTATGAACAACATTAGTTATGCCGACGACATGGTGCTGCTGAGCCCATCTGTCACAGCCCTTAACTACCTCATAGGGATCTGTGAGAGGTACGCGGGGTCACATGGCCTCAGGTATAACTGTAAGAAGAGTGAACTGTTTATTTTTAGGCGGGTAGTAAGAGTCCGAAAACCGTTCCACCGGTCTGGCCGGGAGGTATGCCGTTAAGTAGGGTCACCAAATTTAAATACCTGGGGCACTGGGTCACCGAGGACCTCTCAGATGATTTAGATATTGAGCGGGAACGTAGGGCGTTGGCAGTGAGATGCAATATGCTGGCGCGCAGGTTTGCACGGTGCACAAAAGGTGTTAAAATTGCGCTTTTTAAAGCATACTGCCAGACATTTTATACCTGCAGCCTGTGGGTCCGCTATACGCGTAGGTCTTTCAATGCCCTGCGGGTCTTGTACAATAATGGTCTTAGGATGCTGTTGGGGTTGCCTCGCTTTTGCAGTGCATCAGGTATGTTTGCTAAGGCTAGCACTGACTGCTTTAGGGCTATAGTAAGGAAAAGAGTGGCCTCCCTGATGCGACGCGTGCGGGGCAGCACCTGCAGCCTTCTGAATACCATATTGGAAAGGGTAGATTGTCCGGTTGTGAGGCACTGGAATACCGTTCACGGTTCTGGAGGGGTCCTTTTCAATGTAAAATAGTGTAAGTGTAATAATTAATAATTTTGACATTCAATAATAATATACTAACATAGTTCTAAGTATGATTTACTAACAATGTATGGAATATTTGTTGATTCTGAAATAAATGAATAATAATAATAAAACTTACAGACTAAGCGACTACACGCTAAGGGCTCCCCCTGTGGGGAACGGGCCTCGGCTTAGGGCGTCACTGGGGGGAGGACAGCAAGATGGGACAGGCTGGATCAGATTAGAATTATTATTGTCAGGGGAGTTTAAAGCTACAAGCTCAGCTACGCCACCAGCTGGCACATCATACCCGAGCAAGGGACGGGGGGAGGACGATTATTACGGGGTCGTCGCGAGGGACCTCGGCGGCGAGGTCGGAATGTCGATTTGTTTTTGTTCCTACGGTCCCTACTGCTCTCCTGGAGAAGAGTTATGGGGTCGTCGGGATCTGAGAGGACAAGCCTAGGGCGGCGGACCTTACTAATACGAGAGGGGACATAGCTAGCCGCCTCGACAACCAGAGGGTTGCGATGGTTGGTGGCTGAGTCGAAGAAACGCTTGGAATTGCGTTTCAAGAACTGGGAGATGGTGGGAATATCGAGATCCACGTGGAGGATTTCATTCCGAACGAACCAAGGGGCTCCCGTTGCCTTTCGGAGGAAACGGTTTTGGAGGGCCGGCATCCAATGAATGAGGTGAGGTTTTGCGTGCGCAAACACTGAACCCGCATAGGTCATGATGGGGCGAATGCACGCTGTATAAATGGGCAATTTGCACCTAAGTGACAATTTGCTACGTGCATTCAGAACGGAGTGGAGTCTACCGAGAGCGAAAGCGGCGCGCGAACGCGCCTGCTTTATGTGCTCAGCGAAGGAGAGGTGGTGGTCGAGGGTCACACCGAGGCTCGCGTCTCCCAAGGGATCGGCTTGCCGAACATGGTGGTAAGTTACACAGTTTTTTTTTTTAATATGGCATCTCGTAGTTGACCTAGAGAGGTCGAGACTACTTAACCGGACTATGCTGGACCATTTTTTATTTTTATTTTTTATATATGGCATCTCGTAGTTGACCTAGAGAGGTCGAGACTACTTAACCGGACTATCCTGTGGCTGCCTTAAGAAAACTCAAAGCCTCCAGCCAGGGGCATAAAACTTACAGACTAAGCGACTACACGCTAAGGGCTCCCCCTGTGGGGAACGGGCCTCGGCTTAGGGCGTCGCTGGGGGGAGGACAGCAAGATGGGACAGGCTGGATCAGATTAGAATTATTATTGTCAGGGGAGTTTAAAGCTACAGGCTCAGCTACGCCACCAGCTGGCACATCATACCCGAGCAAGGGACGGGGGGGAGGACGATTATTACGGGGTCGTCGCGAGGGACCTCGGCGGCGAGGTCGGAATGTCGATTTGTTTTTGTTCCTACGGTCCCTACTGCTCTCCTGGAGAAGAGTTATGGGGTCGTCGGGATCTGAGAGGACAAGCCTAGGGCGGCGGACCTTACTAATACGAGAGGGGACATAGCTAGCCGCCTCGACAACCAGAGGGTGGCGATGGTTGGTGGCTGAGTCGAAGAAACGCTTGGAATTGCGTTTCAAGAACTGGGAGATGGTGGGAATATTGAGATCCACGTGGAGGATTTCGTTCCAAACGAACCAAGGGGCTCCCGTTGCCTTTCGGAGGAAACGGTTTTGGAGGGCCTGCATCCTATGAATGAGGTGGGGTTTTGCGTGCGCAAACACTGATCCCGCATAGGTCATGATGGGGCGAATGCACGCTGTATAAATGCGCAATTTGCACCTAAGTGACAATTTGCTACGTGCATTCAGAACGGAGTGGAGTCTACCGAGAGCGAAAGCGGCGCGCGAACGCACCTGCTTTATGTGCTCAGCGAAGGAGAGGTGGATGCCGGACCATTTTTTTAAAATTTATATATGGCATCTCGTAGTTGACCTAGAGAGGTCGAGACTACTTAACCGGACTATCCTGTGGCTGCCTTAAGATTACTCAAAGCCTCCAGCCAGGGGCATAAAACTTACAGACTAAGCGACTACACGCTAAGGGCTCCCCCTGTGGGGAACGGGCCTCGGCTTAGGGCGTCGCTGGGGGGAGAACAGCAAGATGGGACAGGCTGGATCAGATTAGAATTATTATTGTCAGGGGAGTTTAAAGCTACAGGCTCAGCTACGCCACCAGCTGGCACATCATACCCGAGCAAGGGACGGGGGGAGGACGATTATTACGGGGTCGTCGCGAGGGACCTCGGCGGCGAGGTCGGAATGTCGATTTGTTTTTGTTCCTACGGTCCCTACTGCTCTCCTGGAGAAGAGTTATGGGGTCGTCGGGATCTGAGAGGACAAGCCTAGGGCGGCGGACCTTACTAATACGAGAGGGGACATAGCTAGCCGCCTCGACAACCAGAGGGTTGCGATGGTTGGTGGCTGAGTCGAAGAAACGCTTGGAATTGCGTTTCAAGAACTGGGAGATGGTGGGAATATGGAGATCCACGTGGAGGATTTCGTTCCGAACGAACCAAGGGGCTCCCGTTGCCTTTCGGAGGAAACGGTTTTGGAGGGCCTGCATCCTATGAATGAGGTGAGGTTTTGCGTGCGGGAACACTGAACCTGCATAGGTCATGATGGGGCGAATGCACGCTGTATAAATGCGCAATTTGCATCTAAGTGACAATTTGCTACGTGCATTCAAAACGGAGTGGAGTCTACCGAGAGCGAAAGTGGCGCGCGAACGCGCCTGCTTTATGTGCTAAGGAGAGGTGGTGGTCGAGGGTCACACCGAGGTATTTGGCTCGCGTCTCCCAAGGGATCGGCTTGCCGAACATGGTGATCGGTCGGGGGGGGAGTCGAGTGCGACGCGGTCTCAGAAAGAGGACCGCTTGACTCTTGTCGGGATTGACCTCGATTCTCCACTTCCTAAACCAGGCGCCGAGGTTATCGACTGCGGTTTGAAGAGTGCGAGATATCGGGTGTTGGTCCCTGCCCGAGTAGTAAATGGCCGTGTCGTCTGCGAACAGAGCTAACTGCGCCTTTTTACTTTTCGGGATATCGCTGGTGAACAGCGTGAATATGAGGGGAGCGAGCACAGAGCCCTGTGGGACTCCTGCACGGATGGGATGGGGGGAGGATAGCGCTCCTTCTATGCGATAGCGAAAGGTGCGATGCGACAAAAAGTCTGCATGGATGGATGCGGTGGACCTGATGAACGCAGGAATGCTGCGTTCGGAAACCAAACTGCTCGTTAGGGATGAGACCCTTTGTCTCGGCATAGTCTCTGAGTCGCTTATAAATAAGCCTCTCATAGATTTTGCCGAGCACATTGAGCAGACTGATGGGGCGGTAACTAGAGGGCTCAGCCTTGGGCTTACCGGGCTTGGGGATGCCAATTACAGTGGCCTCTTTCCATGCTTGAGGAAAGATGTTGTTGCTCATGGCACCATTGAAGATGGTGACCATGAGCATTATAAGGTGGGCGGGGAAGAGTTGGATCACCCTATTGGTAATTCCATCTGAGCCGGGGGCTTTACGGGGTTTGAGACCCTTGATTATGTCCTGCACCTCGTCTGGAGTGACGGGGGGCAGGGGACAATCAGGGTCTTCAACGGGAGGGAGGGAGACTCTACGTTCGACTTCCGCGTCGACCTCAGAGAGGTGAGCTTGGTCTACAGGTTGGGAGCTGGGTGAGCACTGAGTCTCAAGACTGTCGGCTAGGCATTCAGCCTTGTCGACATCATCGAAAGCGATGGTCTTGTCAGGGCGGATAAGGGGGGGCATAGAGGCAGTCTCTTGGGATCTGAGCTTCCTCTGGAGTTGCCAGAAGGCTAGGTTAGGTTAGGTTAGGTTAGGTTTTTTTTTTTTTTTTTTTTTGTTTTGGCAGGAGTGGGAAATCCTCATGGACGCCCAGACTGCTTCACATACGAACCAGTCTGGGCAGTGCCGGACTCTTACCGGCTAAAACCACACTCCTGCCTTACAATTTGTCCACAGACTTGGCGTCCGTGCCCTTGTTATTCGGTACAATTATTTCTTTGCCGCAAGAGCTCCACACATGTGGTGACTCTAGAGACTACTTAGTCTTAACATTTACGTATATACTTCCTTATTTAGGGTGTCGAATTACAAAATACACTGTTTCCTTACTAACTTGCTGAACAGCAGACACTACGCAATTTTTGTTCTTAATATCTAAATAACATCTAGTGCTTACATTTGTTACATAATTTTCTTATAACTAGTTTAAAACTTACACACAGCTTACTTACTTTATTGGTTCAAATTTTTATACTTATTTATAATTTAGACTAATCTATTCCTACCATTTTTGAAAAAAAAAAAAAAAAAAAATATTTTATAGTGATTAATTTACTGTTTACTAAATTAGTTATTCCGAATATTGTTTCTTATACTTACTATGATATCGTATGCTTTAAACTGTATATCCTTTCGTTTGAAATTTTCATATAAGTTAAAACATACTATTTAGATATCTTTATTTCTATTAATTACCCTAGATGTTATTTCTATGCAGAATTTTAAGAACATTTCGCGTGTCTTACTGTTCGCGATTATTGTGCTCAGGTTATTTTTGTCTATTTTTATCTCTATTTTTAGTTCCGCGTTAAGTCGTTCCAAGCTGAAGACGGGGCATTCTGTTATAATGTGGGCGACTGACTCTACTGCATCTGGTTCACAGATACACGATGGGTTCTCCTTACACTTGAAACGGTGCAGGTATTCGGAGAACCCACCGTGCCCCGTGAAGATCTGTGTTACGATGCCTGTTGGTTGGACCTTTTTAACTATTTTAAAGGCGTCGCACAGTGTGTTTTTTGCCCTAAAAATCGGACATGCCCTTTTTATTTCATTAATAGATGCTGAAAACTGTTTGAAATGCGAGAGTAGAACACCCGGAGGTCAAATATACTTAGAACCAAAGTTAGAGCCATTTTGATATTTTTAGGTATTTTGATAAATCTGAAAATATCTCGTCTCAGGAAAAGTTTCTCTTATTTCTGTTACAATACACAACTAACGGTATATTTTAGGCATTTTTTGACTATACTTACAAGACTTTAACTCCGCAAGGAAACCCAGTATCAGCTTTTTTTTTAATTTAAGATTTTATTTTTTTTATGATAAATCCAAACGAATATGGATTTTATTTTAAACTCATTACATTGACTAAGATACAATTAAACCCCAAAAAAATAATCGTGTCCATATCCAGTAGGATCTCGGAGAAACATGCTTCTAAAGTTCTCATAGAATTTCTATGATTTTAGGGTTGCCTCTCTTGGAAAATAAACTTTGTAGAAATATTTTGAGAAATTCGGATTGCATAGGTAGCGATTACCCTAATTTATTGATTGTTACGCTTTTTGCTATGCTACCTATTTATTATTTACCGACTTCAAAAAAGGAGGAGGTTTTGAATTCGGATGTTTACATTATGTTTTTATGTTCGGGCATAACTCCGTCATTTGTAAACGGATTTGCAAAATTCTTTTTTTGTTTGAAAGAAGTTCACTTTGAAATGGTACCACACAAATTTAGTAAAGATCTGATGAAGAGTTTCGGAGACAGACAACGGAACTCTTCAATAACTTACAGCAAATTGCCCGCGATTCCTTTAATCGTACGACTATGCCTTGTTTACACCCTTCCATAAAATAACATAACGCCTGTACACTGTAAATGTTTAAGCAGATGTAACAATAATACAGTAAAGGGTGTAGGTGCTGTATTATTGTTACATCTGCATTTTATTTAATTTTAGTTGTGAGTGTAAATCAATTATTATGATTGTTGTAAATCGAAGATTACTTTTTTTTCGGTACTAAAAATTAAGAAATAATAAAACTTTTATCAAAAAAGTAAAACCGTCTTCAAAAACCCATAAAATAAACTATTATAGTTTAATTGAGGAAAAACTGCCACCGACTTCCTAAACCGTATCTATTATAAGTTTATTTTATGGGTTTTGAAGGCGGTTTTACTTTTTGTTAAAAGTAAATAATTATTATTTGTATTTTAAGAATTATATTTCTAGATCAATGCAATAGATATTGTCTGAGATACAGAAAGGTGTAAAAAAATAAGTGCAAATATCTGATTCTTGTACAGTATCGGACAACCCAGAAGACTACGAATCATCAAAATCCACATCTTCAGATAACATTTCAAAATTATCTGGGAGGTCATTCTCCATAGTGGTTGTATTTTCCTCAGGATCAGCTTCTTCTTCGTCCGTTGGAACTTCAAAAGGCTCTAACAATATGAGGGCTTGGGGTGGAAGAGGTTGACGCTTAAGCTTATTTAATCTTTTATTAAGCCTTATATTCGATATAAAGGGGTCAGAGGATTCAAGTGCTCGATGGAAAAGGTCTAAAATTGTTTTTTCTCTATCTGATTTTCTTGTGTGGTGCTCGCGGTCGTGCCTCCAAAATTTATTACGTGCTTCCCCAGCTTGCTCAGATAACAATCCTATGGGTAGTGCAGAGTTTTTTATGATAGCTTTGCCGTGCACAAGTATTTTATGTAGAGTTACGGTCATTGGATACCACGAATACTCTTCTACGTATTTTTTGGCCAATAATTTACAAAATTCATCAAAATTTATCTGCATTAACAGGTAATTCACTTGATAAAACTACTAGTATGACATGTAAGTCATCCAAAAGCCATTGTTGTAGTCCTAAAATTTCAGCAAATACTGTACGACACTTATTAGACAGGGCCATCCTTGCAGTATTTCCGTCATTAGTCGTACCCGTATTAGGCTTAACCACATCTACGAGCAGCCCTAATTTACTGCGGATTTCGTCCTGAATTTTTTTTTAATTCTCATTGACAAGAACACCTTCCGGGGAACTTTTAGGTACTCTCCATTTCTTTACAATAATTTTATAACCTAAATGTAATAAAAATTCCAAAACACGAATCCAGGCGTGCAACGGACTTATGCCATATCTTAAAAGGTTTTGATCGACAGGTTTTAAATACACAGACTCTAAATTATTAAATTCTTTAGAAGTCGCTTTACAAAAAGGGCACCGAAGTTGAGACATTGTATTAGTAATAATATTTAAGACTTTACCATCTATTATTGTCAAATATAGTTTAAACTCTGTAGATATAGTTTGACCACTTAAAGTTTTAGTATCAAATCTGTCTAATTGGTCAATTTGATTTTGTATTAATAGTTTTTCAGCCATTATTAAATCAGTCGTTTCTTTTTTATATTGAATGTGAATTGGGCGACAATATCTATACGATTGTGGAGTAGGGTTACGCCACAGAACTTGTCCACAAGTTGTTTTGATCTGCAACGGTATAAAAGTAGTTGCAAAAAGGCAACTTTCGTCATGTTCATTTTGGGAAAAGTTCTGTTTATATAGTGATTGGCCTGTACTACCGTCAAACCCCCAAGATGCTTCAAAAATACAATTTAATTTATTGGTATCTTTTCGATTACAGTAGTCAGTGAAAGTTGCGTCATACGATTGAACTAGTCTTTCGAAAGAATGAGAAACTAGGCTGGAAACTGGTATAATAGCTTCTGTATCAGATACATGGACTGGATGTAACGGGTAGCATTGTTTTTTGGCTTGGAGCACTTGGCTGTATAGAGGGAAGGCGTTAAATCCACGAGCTTTTAAATCTTGTTGTAAAAATTTGTATGTCTCTACTGAAAACTGTCTGTCAATATAAATAGCTAGTGTTTCATCTGCTGAATAAGGTGTCGGTTGCGTTCTAATTTTTGAAGCAATTTTTGTCGGTCTTGTTGGAGTCTGTACACATGAATCAAAAATAAATTCTAGGTCTTTGGAAACGCTCTTTTTTAATTTTCTACCTCCTACTTCAACAGTTCTCGCAAAGACTGATATTACTTTATTAGGGGACTCATTTTCTAAATAATCCTGCAAGCGTTTTCGAGCTCTGTGTTTCTGTCTTAAGGAAAGATCATCATATCTACTCATCGGTACAGAACCAGGAATCAATGATGAATCAGTAGAGGGGATGGAAACGGAGACAGGATATGAATCAAGGACGTGACTGGGACCAGGTTCAGGGATAGGATAGTTCGAATTGGGAATTGATTGAGATGGAAGGTCTAAGTCAAGGACATGGAAGGGACTAGGTTCAGAAACAGGACATAAATCAATGCTTGAAATGTAATCTGGGATAGAACTGGGACTAGGTTCAAGAATAGGATCATCATATCTACTCATCGGTACAGAACCGGGAATCAAAGATGAATCAGTAGAGGGGATGGAAGCGGAGACAGGATATGAATCAAGGACGTGACTGGGACCAGGTTCAGAATCAGGACATAAATCAAAGCTTGGAATGTAATCTGGGACAGAACTGGGACTAGGTTCAAGAATAGAATTACTAAGAAGAGGTTCGGCTATCACACAAGACCACTGTTTACAAAAATCTTCGTTTAGCCACTTTTTGTGTTTTCTTATATAAATATTATAATTATAATTACATTTTTTGTATAATGTTTCACATTTAGATGTAAATTTAATGATTAAATTATGCAAGTCTTTATTGGTTTGGTAAGTTAAGGGTAATGACAGAGCTTCTAAAATAATTGAAATGCGATCGCTTATATCTAAATCAGTGGGTCGGACATTTTTTCCAAGTTTTTTAGCAGCGCCGACAAGTATTTGGTACGCTTTTAATTTGGTAAAATTAGTTGTTAAAGGTTCTCCTTGCGCATTTGCGGATACTCTCGGAGACTGAAGAGCACCGGCTGTGGCGGTATCCACAGCTTCATTTGCCACTCGCTGACCAACAAGAGGGTTGGCGCCCTCTTGCTCTCCTTGCATTAAGTCAGCCGGTCGGAGCCCGGACAGACATCCCTCAACAGGTTGGGTCAACTCCTGTTGAGGCGAAGTGGTACCATGGGTCTTTAACGGCTCCATGGTGCCTCACCCCCGTTCCTCCAGAGATTATTTAACAGTAAAGGGTTTTAGTTGAAACCTAACGAGGGCGGACCCCTTCCCTTTACCAAATAATCTCCTTCATCAGATTAAAATCACTTTTAATGTCAATATTTATATTCCGATATATTAAGAAGAAGGAACCTATGCTTAAATACTTACAATTATTGCAAAATAAAAAGAACGTTCATGGTATTGTTGAATTTCTAAGTCTTTCTTATTCATTTATTTAAAACTTTAATCGGTCAGGCCCCGCGCGCATAATGATTAACACGCGCGCGGTACCTGAGCGGTTAATGTAAATGAATTGCTTAAGGTGGACTTAATTTTATAGGCATAAAAGTAATTTTCTACTAGTCAAACTTTGGATGATGCAGAGAAAAAGTTCAAGTTAATCCCACCCATATTGCACGTAGTACCTACCTATTACAAGAATAGGTTATTTGGTATTGGTTACTACTACCTCAAAAAAAAAAACAATATTTTGAAAAATTACTTCTATTTTAATTAACTTACACTAAAAGCGCAAAACGTTATTATTACGTATGACGATCATCTCTTCACAATTAGGTATTTTTTTAGAAAATATTTTGTCATTTTGGATTTGTGTCAACCCTAGGTCGTCATTTTCAAAATCCGATATCTTCGAGATCCTACTAGATATGGATTAGATATTTTGAATTTAAATGGATAAAGATATAATTAATAACAACATTAGGAAATAAAATCCATATTCGCTAAGATAAAAAAAATAAAAATAAATTACGAAATGAAGCTAAAAAATCCATAACACCCATTTGAATGCAGTTAAAATTACAAGTATTATCTTAAAATAAAGACGAAATGGTGTTTTATAATACTGTACATAAATATATTAGAATTATTCAATAGTTTTTTTTATATTAATATTTTTGTGGTTTTTCTGGTTTCCATAGAAAAATAATAAAAACGACTTTAACTTTGGTTTTAAATATAATTGAACTCTGGGTGTTCTACTCTCGCATTCCAAACATGTTAGAGCATCTATTATTGGAATAAAAAGGGCATGTCCGATTTTTAGGGTGAAAAACACACTGTGCGTCGGTAACATCGGGGAGGAACATTTTGGTGACTGAGGCTGTTTCACCACTTCTGTATCTCCCGTTCCACTCACTAAGCGACTCCATGCGGATCTGCCGCTTAACAAATGAAACTGGGCACAGATCGTAGTCCGGTCTCTTCTTCGACCTCAAAGCAGCTTCCTTTGCAAGCTGGTCGGCTCGCTCATTTCCCTCCAACCCCACGTGGGCCTTAATCCAAAACAATGAAACGCTCTTGTTTTGGCTTTTACATCGTCGTAAGATGTCCCTTGTTTCCACGGCTAGGGGATGGGGGGAGGTCACGTTTGCTACCGACTGAAGGGCCGCTCTGGAGTCGCTGAAGATGCCGAACGTGCCTTCCTTGCGCTTTAGCACCTCTCCTGCCGCTCTTTGTAGGGCTAGGAGCTCTGCCTGGTAGACGGTGCAATAAGACGGCAAGGCAAGTTTGAGGGCCTTGGTTTCGACAGCGCCATTCCACAGGGATAGCGCCGCTCCGACCTTGCCCTCAATCTTGCTGCCGTCTGTGAAGATCCTCACAGCAAAGGCACTGTGGTTTGTGTAGTGTTCCTCGTCTACCAGGCTTCCAAACTCCAGGTTCAGTTGGTCCGCAGGGTGCGGAGCCTCCGTCGCTGGAGCCATCCGCTCGACCTCCCCGCCTCCCAGCGCTGGCGGGCCCTCCTGGCCTCGTATAACGCAGCCGCTTCCCGTACACGAAGGTCAAGGGGAAGTATCCCAGCCAGCACCAGTGCCGAGTTCAGAGAGACCGTGCGGTAGGCTCCACAAAGTTTCTGTGCGAAACCCCTCTGGACCACACTGAGTTGTTTTACAACTCCAACTTTTCTGGCGGCGGGTGCCCATGCGCTTGCGGCGTATAAGATTATTGGCTCCACTGCCGCCGTGTAGATGACGCGGATAATCTCCGGGTGTAGGCCCCAGGTCACTTTTGCCGCGCGTGCCAGTTGTTTGTAGATATTGATAGCTTTTCGGCATACGTTGGCGACGTGGGTGTTGAAAGTGAGCTGGTGGTCGACGGTGAGCCCCAGTATTTTGATTTCTTTAGACATGCCAATGTCTACCCCGCCCATGCTCAGGAGCGGGACATCGTACTTAAGTTTTCTGGTTATAACCATTGCACAAGTTTTGTGTGGTGCAAACTTTAAGTTGTTTCGGATGCCCCACTCCCGAACATACTCGAGGGCGGCATTGGCTTGTCCCTGAACTTCTAATGCTGTGTCACCGTCGAAAATCATTACCACGTCATCGGCGAAAGCCTGGCAGTAGTCCCCCCTCTCTTCCAGTCCCCTCAGTAAGGGGTCGAGCACCAGGTTCCAGAGAATCGGACCGCCAATAGATCCCTGCACACACCCCTTGTTTGTGTGTCTTAGGCACTCAGCGCCTGCGTACCTGACACGGACGCTCCTGCCAGTCAAGTAGCTATCTAAGATGCGTCTGATGTTCACCGGGCACTTTTCCTCAGCCAGTCTGGTCCTGATAGCCGGCCACCATACGCTATCAAAGGCTCCCTCTATATCCAACGATACAACAGTGATCAGCTTTTTGTCTCTGAGCTTTCCTTTGATATGTTGTATCATGGTGTAGAGGGAGTCCTCGGTGCTCGTCCATACAACATCACCTCCGCGTCAAAAATTCGCCAAAAATAGACGTGTTGAGTTATTAGCGTAAAACAAATATCAGTGGAATTGTGTAGTGCCAAATCACCAGGATCCGTGTGGGCAAGTGTCTGGAGCAACGGGTTGCGGAGCAGGACCCCGGGAACTTTGCAGCTTAATACCGCAGCTAAGGTTAGTGGAGTCGTTCTGCAAACAATAATCCCGGAAGACGCAGCAGAGGCCAATCTAAGGACACCAAGATCGTCGAAATCGGACCAGGGAACAGGGAGTTATTAAGGCGTGAAGATCGCCAAAACACGTGGGTTTTGGTGCATAAACCAACCTCACTTTTTCCCCACGTGTTTCTATACCACGAGGCGTGACGTACACCCGACGTTCCCAGCCCTGACTGAAGACTCCGGAGCCGGCCGAGGAATCTGCCTGCAGACCATCCACCAGCGTGACGACTCCACGGCTCAGCACCAGGTAAGCCCCGAGGGAACTCCTCAACCCTTAATCCCACCCCCCCCGTGTTTGGGCTCATCTGACTTGGGACTCCAGGACCTTACAGGAGACACCAACAGCCTGAACAGACCCCCCCCCCCCCCAACTTAACCTCCCCCCCCCACCCTCCATAAAAAGCATCCCTCAAGACCTAACCACTATCAACCCCCTTCCCCCAATACTACTCCCACCCCCACACTATAAGAGACCCCTTCCTAACAGACCCCTCGTTACGAGACCCCTCATTACGAGACCTCTCACTACGAGACCCCTCACTACAAGACCCCTCACGACTCCCACGTGAGACACCCCCCCCCCCAACCCCCTCCTTCACCCCCCCTCAATAGTCGCCCCACGAAACCTTCCCCCCTCCCCCCCTCCCCCCTCGGGGCTACCTCACCCCCCCGCAGTCTAACTTCGCACCCGTTGGAGCTACGAAGCCGAGTTTGGGCTCATTTGAAAGGGCGCAAGGAGCTCTACAACTTGGCCCCAACAAAAACACGAAATTCGGCACCCACACCAACATCAATCCAGCGGCACAGCAGGGTCCCACTGAGTTCCACCATCAGCGCGCAAAAAAGGCTCAGACCACCGAGCCAATCAATTATCGGACTCCTCACCGGACAGCGACGCAGACCAGCAGCGGAACTTCCGTGAGTTCATCCCTAAAAAAAAAAAAAAAATTATATAACACATATTTATATACACAGAATAAATCACAGGCATAGTCTAATAACTAAACAGCATCACACGTAGCATAAGTCATCATAGAATTAATTCCCTCCACATACATACAAAAAATGTCCTCCAAAGCATCCAACACATCCCGAAAAGCGACCTCGGAGGCCGCGAAAGCCCCATCAACTTTGAGGGAGAAGGTCCTCAAGAACACGGCCAAGTCGGTGGCCTCAGAAAAGTCGGCGCGTCCATCGCAGAGGCCACAGGCGACGAAGGCAGCGTCGGAGTCGGAAGTGACGAGTATGACTCCACCGCTGCCACTGGCGCCAGAGACCCGCACCCCGGAGACTAACATCAGGGCATCAGAAATTGTAATAAACTGGGAGCAGTGTGGCATATCTCCCCCCACCCGATCATCTCGGACGAGGAAAGCTCGGTGGCCTCCACAGTGAGCCAGGCTGACCGTCCCGTGAGCGGACGGCCGAGCCTCCTTTACAGAACACCGAGGAGGGGTACAGGGGTGGAGATGGACCTCGCCACAAGAGAAGCAAACGACCTGCTTCAGAAGGGGAAGGACGCCCTGGAGGCTGCCGGGAACATGAAGCGGGAGTGCAAGGCCACAGCCCACGAATGCCTTCAGGGCTTGTACGAGACGGCCCTAGCATTAGCGGACTCTAGAGCGCGCCACAAATACAATCTCGAGAAGGAGCGCTCTCGACACGCGCAAGAGCTTGTGCGTGTCGAGAGAGCTCACACTCGAGAATTGATGGCGCTTAAGGTGGAACTCTCCCTAATGCGCACGGACGTCTCGGACACCAAGAAAGAGGCGAAAGGGATAAGGGAGTGGCTTGGTCACGAAACCCTTGAAGCCCTCACAGGCATCAAGGAGGTCAAGAACGAGATAGAAGCCGCGAGCCACCGGAACCAGAAGGAGCACGAGAGGACGAGGCAGGAAGGCAAGAAAGCCCCGGGGGATCCCACAGGGGAAACGATGGGGGCCGGCCTTTCACGTCTCGACCAAAGTATGACCGGCATAACCAACCAGCTGGACGTGCTTCGACAGGCTCTGGAAAGGCTTAAAGCGGACCTACAACGACCAAGCAACTCCGTCACTGGCCCGAGTAACCGCGAAATCGAGGACCTACTCACCACCGCCGTGTTTGAAAAGGAAGTGGAGAAGCTACACCAACAGTTACAGGCCATTGTAAATAAACCAACATACACATACAATTCTAGTGGTGAACCGTTTGCCCTATGACGTCATCGACTGACTCAAGAATGAATAAGATGTCGCAATGCAGAGAGTATAAAAGGCAAACTGTGCACGGCGCGTCCATTTCATGGCCGATCCGCCGCGTGAGCCAGACCGTTCGGGATTGACTTTGCCTGGTTTTAAATATTTGGGACCAGGTAATTCACTAAATAGAGTCGTGCCAAATGGACGCGATGGCGGGAACATCGGGAAACGTAAGTTCAGTGATTGGATCAGGTGTACAAAACAAACATCACACTCACTCGTTCCAATTTAAAAAGAAATTTACATTTGCAATCAAATCAACAAAAGCGAATTATACAAAAACGGATAAAGAAATGATTTATCAGACTTATATACATTCTTTACCATGGCAATACATTTACTTGTACATGACTGAAAAAGAATACATGGACATGACAAAAGTATTCCATACGGCACGAGTAAAGGGAGTAAACATTAAAATTACAAATTTGGGAAATAGAACACCATTCATAACAGCGACAAACGCAGTCAATTACGCAAACGCAAATTCACAAACGACCATCGGCATATGGGAGGACATGGAACTATTGGCGCCAATTTCGGTCGGTACAAACATCACAGCAGGGGACTTGTACGGTAAATCATTAAACGATTACGAGACAGGCCAAGATAAGGATCCGAATCACTCGACAGCACAAGCGAAAATCATAGACAATAAAATAAAATACCACTTTGTATTAAACGACACTAGCAAAAAATTCCTATTACCACCGTTAATAATGGAATCGAGCATACTGTACAATGCAACAAATTCAATCGGACCAATATTTGAAAAATCATATTCACCGAAAGACGGAATGTTCCATAGCAACAATGAAGGTTTCGAAGACGGCTCGGCAATGCTGAGAAATACTCCATACTCGACTAGATTAGATTACCCAACGGCTAAACTATCAGACATTGGATATAGAAAAAGTCAAACAAAACCATACGATCAGGCGACAGTCGACAACATTACAATCGGAGGAATGTTCTCAAACGCAAATAAACAATTCATGGGAAGTATCGGACTAGGTATCATACCATTAATAAATCAAGACGGGACATTGGAAGATTCGTTATTAAACATATTAGTAGAGACATCGATAAACTTGGAATGCATCTCGCACGGAACAAACTTACTCATGACAAAACACGAAAAGCCACAACCAAATACAAACTATGCGGGTCTATCTATCGGATACAAATGGACAAATAAATATACCGTAACCGGTGCACCAGCCATGGAGACGACGTAGGTATGTGTTAATAAATAAATGAAATAACTATAATAAACTCTACCTTACGAAACTATATCTTTACAGAACTATACCGACGCCTGTGGATGCTGTAAAACCAACTAAACGAAAGCAAAACGAACAAGTCGAGACAAGTTCAAAAAAGCCAACACTCGAAGAACATCATGCACCACCACCGACACCACCACGGGCACCAGCACCAACACCACCACGGGCACCACCACGGGCACCAACACCAGTACCAACACCAGCACCAGCACCAGCACCAAAACCAGGACCAAGTAGACAAGCAGAAAAAAGGAAACCAACAGAAACAACACCAGAAAAAACACAGCCACAACACAAGAGACCCCATACAAAACAGTGGTACGAAATTGGAGAAGAATCAATGTTGGGAACGGAAAAATTCAGATGGGTAAAAGCAGATACAGTACCAGGACAAAAAAGAATATACGGAAAAATGACTGAAATTGAAAAATTAAAAGTAGCCCACGAGAACAGTGACATAAGACTAGCAGAACAACAAAAACTAAAAACACAAGGAATAGATATACGTTACATTGGAAAAAACACACCCATGGGAATACCGGGAAATGGATATTTCGACGAATCAAATGAACACAAATACGCAGTTGTAATGGTAGGAGCAAAAACACCAGGTCCAATAGGTCAAGACTTAAAAAATGCAATAGAATTATCACAACAAAAAGAAACACAAGAAAGCCTTCAACCAGAGCCAGATCAAGTGACATTACCAAAGGAACTATCACATGAACTCAGATTTGCAAAAATCAATTATGGAGGATATCCCATGACGGTAGTGCTGTACGACAGACAAGAGGAAATCGAAAAAGCAGGATATAAAAATATATTCCATGTATCACGTCCACTCACAGAAACGGAAACCACACAATTACACGTTACAATCGGAGATAAGAGAGAATTATGGAACTGGGTCTTAGGTTTAAAATTTTTAAATAATACAGAGAAAAATAACCTATACGACCTCATCAATGTAATGCAAAGAGACGCAAAGCATGGAAAATTATAGATCTAATAAATAAAAACAAAACAAAGAAAAACCACACAACAGTTAATACAAAATAAAAGGACAAGGGGTTCTTATATACCAGACAAAACTCAAATAAACACAAAACCAGATGTCAATTAATCAAAAATAAACAACATCCCGTTGACCGCACAAGAATGCAGTTTCACGCGAGCGACCGTGGGAGCGCAGTGAACTCCTTTCTCTTTGTGCAACAAAATGCAGTTTGGCCGAGCGTCATCAAGGTCAGGCGCAATGTAAAAGCGAGTGCTATAAATACGCGAGGCTGCACGTTTCGAGTTCAGTTATGACCAAGCCTCTGTTCGTGTACCACATTATCACCACAACGGATATATCGTCGGAACTACATTCTCTGCAACCGTACCCATTAGTACATCAACGTAATGAAGCGTGCGAAACAAACTGCAAGCAGCGAGACTCCAGTGAAGCGTCCACTTCAGCGCATCAACAGCCAGCGGGAGCTACCGTTCGACGAACAGTATCCAGTGAGCCCGACCCAGGACATGGAGCCGGAACCGGAGAGGGAACCATCACCAGCACCGAACTGGGACAACATCAGGAAGAACATGTACCAAAATTATGTCCTGGGGCAAATGGGACTATCGAGTCTGAAGAGTCGGGCGGATACCGAGTCACCTGGCGAAACGAGCGAGTCAGAAGATATTCAGACGGAGGAGGAAGCCAAGATCGAGTTCAACAAGGTGATGGAAGTATGGGAAAAATCGCTCAAGTCGGCGCGTATACAACACGCACTGAAGGTCAACTTAACAAACTTTATAATGGACCTTATAAACTCATCGCTCACCATAGCAGAAGCAGACGACCCCATTGGCATCTCATATACTATTCTACGAATAAACAGTGGGGATTTAACTCACGACTGGGACGAATTATTCGACGCGGAGCCTACAAAAATAAGTCTGTTGACTGCCTGTCTTGTATACGCGAGTATCTTTATTCCGGCGATGGTCGTCAAGTGTTACAAGATATTCTCAGTAAAGAACATATTGCAGCTTGTCAGTGCGCCGAGCATCACTGTGGAATGGGAGGCACGTATCAATGGAAAACGGCGAAGTACGAAGCTGATTGTGCCGAGGGGGGAAATTCAATATTTCAATCAGAAAGCGGAACATTTGAAGAAAGGATCGATGGAATGGATAATGCAGTTATTCAAACCGATGACGATCAAGACGGAGACTCCGGACATCAAATTTCAAGCAAAATCAGGAAAATTTTGGATGGACAACAAAACAGTTCAAACCCAAACGGCGGAACATATTGCACGGATAGTAACAGAAACACAGATGTTATTATACTTTTATGTAGACACGGTGCTTTCACAGAAGCAGAAGCAATGGGACTGTTTGCTCAATCAAGTGAAGGGATTGACTTTGTCTGCTCCAAACAGTATGCAGAAAAAATCCGGACATACATCCACGTCGCAAGAGTTTTGGTATTTTCGGAATCGATAAAGCAACGATTCGAAAGAGCCAAAGCAAAGTTTGAACTGCTCAACGGACCGATCGACGAAACAAATCAAGAGGAAATCAAATTAAAATTCAAAGAAATATTGAACATTAACAAGATCAATCAAGAACAATTCTTTAGGGATACATTCAAACACTTTACAAGACAGAGCGAGAAGAAGAATAACTTGTTTTTCATCGGACCACCATCGACAGGGAAGACAATGATAATGAACAGTCTAGTCGAATGTCATTACAACTTTTGTCGTCTGACTGGTTTAATATCGAATAGCAGTTTCAACTTTAGCGGGCTGTTACACACCAACGCGTGCCTGATGGACGAATGTAAGCTGACGGACAACCAATTTGAGCAGTGGAAGCTGTTATCGTCGGGGCTGCCAATGTCGACAGACGTCAAGTATAAAGATCGATGTGATGTTAAAGACGTAGTATTGTATACATGTAGTAATTATCCTATAGAAATGTATTGTAATGTACCTATGGCTCAAGACGCTGTAAAGTCTCGTACCATAACATTTGAATTAAAACAGAGATGTCCGTGGTATATTAAGATTAACCCACATATATGGGAAGAATGTTGGAATGAATATAATTGTGTCTTGTAAATAGGTTAAGTGTATATAATGTATAATCGAAATAAACAAAAAAAATAAAAAATTAAAATACAAAAAAAGGTAGGGGGGAAACATACAGAGTTTCATTTATCTTGTGTCATATTAGGTTAGATGTGATTAGGTTAGATGTGATTAGGTTAGATGTGATTAGGTTAGATGTGATTAGGTTAGATGTGATTAGGTTAGATTTGATTAGGTTAAAACGGACATTTCGCCACCCAGTATTAGAAAACACTCTGAAAGAGTAAGTTAGATCAATTTTAGTAAAGCATATGTTAGTTTAGTTTACTTTCAGAGTGAGTTAGGTCAATTTTCTTCTCAAGTGAGTTAGGTTAGGTTAGGTTAGGTTAGGTTAGGTTAGGTTAGGTTAGGTTAGGTTAGGTTAGGTTAGGTTAGGTTAGGTTAGGTTAGGTTAGGTTAGGTTAGGTTAGGTTAGGTTAGGTTAGGTTAGGTTTTTTTTTTTTTTTTTTTTTTTTTTTTTTTTTTTTTTTTTTTTTTTTTTTTTAAATCTTCTACCTCCAACGTAATCGGAGCCTATCTTTGCTGTTTTTACTTTCATACCAGTTCTCGCTTTATTTCTTCTCGCACTTTCATTCAGCATACTTTGTCTTTCTTACATTCGTCATCATTCTGCCATTTAAGGGTAGGACGCCCTTCTACTTTCCCTATTCTTTGACTATTCCTTTTTCTTTTTATTTCGGGTATAACTCATGACACAGGTTTATTTATTGTCTTTTACAATAGTTCTTATGCTAGCTTATTTCTAATTCTTATTTCTATTACATGATTGTTCTTACAGTAGTTCTTAAATTAACTTATTTCTATTTTCTACTACTATTACATGTTGTTTACAATTTTTTACATCTATCTTATAAATCTACTTTCAGTTTCTTAAGACTACTGCTATTTCCTATTTCTTAATACTAGTGTACAATTTCTAGATATGGGCCCTTGGAAATTTATCTGCTGTTTTTACGCTTCTTTATAATTTCATTTATGCCTATAGTTTTCAATGCTTGACCCTAATATCGTCTATAATATTATGCAAGCATCGTTTTCTTAATTACTTTTATTTCTCTTAATCACTCTTTCACATATTTTTGCGCAATATTCCAACATCAACTCTCTCTTCTTGCTCTTCATAATGGGCCACATATTTTCTGCATCCAATTTGGTGTCGAGCATTTGCTCGGCCTCGAGCCTCTCTTTGTCAAAGACTGGGCAATTGAACAATATATGTGACACCGTCTCAGCAGTTTCAGGATCGCAGATGCATGACGGGCTCGCCTTGCACTTGAAACGATTCAAGTATTCCGAGAACCCGCCATGCCCCGTCATAATCTGAGTGGTTATGCTGCTTATTTTGCATTTCCTGACTATCCTGTAGGCCGCCACCGCGTCCGGGAAAAACATTTTGGTGATGGAAGCAGTTTCTCCGGAGGTGTATCTTTGGTTCCATACGTCAAGCGTTGCCGTTCGGATGCATCGCTTGACGTACGAAACCGGACACAAGTCGTAGTCGGGCTTTCGTTTGGAACCCTCAGCAGCCTCTTTGGCTAGTTCGTCGGCCCTCTCATTGCCTTGCAGTCCCACATGGGCTTTGATCCAGAACAAGGTGACAGCCTTGTCCTGGACCGACGCTGACCTCAAGTTGGCCCTTGTCTCTACTGCCAGGGGGTGGTGTCGGTCGTAGTTTTGCACGGTTTGGAGGGCCGCCATGGAGTCACTGAAGATTCCAAACGATTTTGCGCTGTGCTTTAGTATCTCCCTCGTAGCGACGCATATCGCCAGAAGCTCAGCCTGGTAAACGGTGGAGTAGTGTGGGAGAGCAAGTTTGAGAGCTTTGGTTTCGGCGTCACCATTCCAAATGGATAGTGCCGCTCCAACCTTGCCCCCAATCTTGCTCCCGTCCGTAAAGATACGAACTTCATGTTCGCTCTGGGCATCTAGTTGCTCTTGGTTTACCAGGCTTACGAGCTCCAGCTCAGCGCGCTCCGAGGGGTGAGGAGCCTCCATTGCCGAGGCGGTTCGCTCGACAATCCTGTCGCCAAGTGCTGGCTGAGGCACCCCTCTCCTGGCCTCATATAGCGAAGCCGCTTCGCGGACTCGCAGGTCGAGAGGTAGTATCCCAGCCAGCACTAGCGCAGAGTTCAAGGAAATTGTCCGGTATCCTTTGCACAACTTCTGTGCAATACCGCGCTGAACCGCTCCCAACTGCTTCCTGATACCTAGCTTCTCGACGGCCTGGGCCCATACGCTGGCGGCGTACAGGATGACTGGTTCAACGGTGGCCACATATATTATCCTGATGACTTCCGGGTGAAGCCCCCAGCTGGTCTTTGCTGCCCTGGTTAGCTGCTTGTGGATATCTATTGCCCTTCGGCACACATTTGCGACGTGCGCGTTGAATGTCAGCTGCCTGTCGACGGTGACACCCAGGATTTTGATCTCGTTGGACATGGCAATGTCGATCCCGCCCATGCTCAGGCGCGGGGTGTCGTATTTCAGTTTGCGCGTTATTATCATCGCATTGGTTTTTTGCGGGGCAAATTTGAGTTTGTTTTGAACGCCCCACGCCCGAACACGTTCGAGAGCGGCATTGGCACGTCCCTCGATCTCCAAAGCAGTGTCACCATCGAAGACCAGCACTACGTCGTCTGCAAAGGCCTGGCAATAGACATCCCCAGCCTCCAAGTTCTTTAGGAGCGGGTCCAGTACCAGGTTCCACAAGATTGGCCCCCCAATAGAACCCTGGACACAGCCCTTGCTTGTTGCCTTACAGTGCTCTTCACCTGCGTACCTGACCCTGACCAATCGGTTCTTAAGATAGCTGTCGATGACCCTCCTCAAGCCGACAGGACACTGTTCCTCAGCCAGACGGACTCTTATGGCTGGCCACCATGCGCTGTCGAAGGCTCCCTCTATGTCCAATGATACTAGGACTGTTATTTTCTTTTGTTCCAGCTTTCCGCGTATGTGTTTCATTAGTGCATAGAGGGAGTCCTCAGTGCTCTTCTGGGGCATGAATCCATACTGGCGAGTACTCATCCTAGGGATTAGGTGAAACTTGAGGCGGGCCACCAACATCTTCTCGTAGATTTTACCTAAGATAGGCAAAAGGCCGATTGGTCTGTACGCCTTTGGAGCACTGTAGTCGGTTTTCCCAGGCTTCTTTAAAATTATTACTGTCGCTTCTTTCCAGATTTCGGGGAAGAGGTGGCATCTCAGACATCCATTGAGAAGAGCCAAGGCTATCTCAGGGGAAGCTCTAATGGCCTGGCAGCAAATGTCGGCGGTGAAACCATCAACTCCTGGTGCTTTTTTGGCATTAAAAGACCCGCACGCTGCCATCAGCTCGACCCTCGTGAATGGTGGTTCACATGGATCATCTTGCCAATCAGCATTCGGTTAGGTTAGGTTAGGTTAGGTTAGGTTAGGTTAGGTTAGGTTAGGTTGGGGATCCCCCCACAGCTTATACGTCCTCGTCGTGATCCCCGGGCAACGCCGTGTCTGACCACCGTAACGGAGTGGCAGACCGGCGGCTAAAGTGAGCTGTGAATCGTAGATTTTTATGCGGACGTCTGCGAATTTGAATTTTAATTTTAACCCGATGTATAAGAAACCGATGCGTGACGCCTCTGGGCGACTCGTTTCGAATCGTTCTTCCCAAGGCGATTCAAACGGCCCTTCTCAGGGCCCACCCAACGGCCCTTCTCAGGGCCAATCAAACGGCCCTTCTCAGGGCCACGCCGGCGACGCTACGGCGTCGGAAGCTGACCGCGCACCGTCTGCGGCCAGCTTGTTTAGCAGGCCAGACGAGTTGTCGGACTCCGACGGCTCCA